>JBAKGM010000365.1:29278005-29290048 GCA_037177215.1 Asparagus racemosus | reverse complement strand
AAAAACCCCCCCCCCCCCCCCCCCCACCCCAAAAAAAAAACAAAAAAACAAAAAAAACCCTAACTTACAGCTAATCTAGTTAAAGTATTAACCAAATTAGGTGGGAATAGCCGAACACATTATATGAGATAAGAAAAAAAAGTTAAGATAAGAGCTTTCTTCTGTTTAAGTTTATTCTAGCATCACTCTTTAAAAGAAAATTTTAGATGTATCAAACAAAAAGAAAGCACTGTTGAAAACGTCTGCTTGGACGCTTACTGGAACATTAATAGGTTGTCACCACAAAGTATTTAAAATTGAAAATTGTTCTTGATTCAGCAGTCAAAATATAGTTTTTGAGCAACAACTCCTCGCGTTTTCGGCTTACATAGACCCGCATTACAAATCTAAATATTATTACATGATTCTCATGAAATAGTTATTAGTAAATAATAATTATTGTTAATGATTATAACATGTTTGTTAAAAACTTGCGGACCCAACACATGTCTGAATATTGAGAATGCATTATTATTTGCAGCTACACTTGGCTTCAAAAAGAGAAACCAAAAATATTGTCTTATTAATATTATTTACATAGTAAGCTAGACGCTTGCTTAATTTATGATTCCAAACCAACGTAAATCTATGTATTAAAACAATTAGCTGTTCATAGCTACAATGCAATCACCAATTAACTTAGTACATAACCAGCAAAATTGACCTGGGAGATGCCGTGATATTAGTGTGAAAAAACCTTAAAAATAATAGTTTAAGTATTTTCAAAATAGACTATGTATAGCTAATCATTCAAAACAAAAATATTAAAACTTACATTATATACCAAATTGCTAAAAGTAAAATTTAAAAATATTTCAGTGAGTCTAAGAGGGATAGTGGAAGTAGGTCGGTTCAACAAATAGGTGGGTAAACTTTGAGTTTATTAGCTAAAATTAGAAAATGAGTGTTTTTGAAAATAAAGGTTTTTTTAGACGTAAGTCCCTTCAATTCTCAATAATTCCATATTAATACCTCAAATCTTGGAAACTGCATTTGAATCGTTAAAATCCTATTGGTATTGCAAAATGGTTCCCCAGACAAACTAAACATTACCTCAAATCTAACCTTTAGGGACAAATTGTTGATTTATCCCTTTGTTAAGTTTCCTAACCTATTTCTTAACATGTTTAAAACATATACTTGATTTAAAAAACTCAAACCTACTTATGGTTCTTCTCAAATGGTCAAAAAATAATTCTAACCCAACGGTAAGCTTCACAACAATTTCTTTGCAAACCTATCTATCATCTCCTCTCCAACCTTTGAAATATCAATGAGAGATACTTTTATCTCTTTTATTACGTTTCAATGTTACAAGAACACTTAGGCCTTTACATTTTCTTAAGGAAACTTTTGAAGAGAGTAATTTGGTAATTGTCAAGGTTAATCCAATCATGATTGGATTTTTAAACTAAAAAACTAACGTACGGATCTTTTTGCAAGACTGTGTAGAGCTTTTAAGGATCGACATGCAATTTCCAAGCCGGGACAAATAAGGAATTATTGAAAATTTAAGAAACTAATATCTAAAAATGGAGTAAAACTTTGATTGATATATTTTAGGGTTAAGAGAGAGTTTGGAAATGGATGGATTTAAAAATAAATAGAGTAAAACTTTGAGTTTATAAGCACTAACTTTGTTCAAAGTGGATGAGTTTAAAAATAAATGGAGAATAAACTGGGGTTTATATGTAATGCACAAAATGTACTTCCAAAAATGTCGTGGACAATTCTTGAGAACCCATGACCTTGCTTTCAAAGGTCAAGCCTCTAACCAGGTGGGCTACAACCTGTTTGCAATATTTTGCAAACTTATGATAATTACATACATGCATTCTTTAGCTAAATACTATCCATTTTTATTAGCTGTAGAATATAGTATAATATAATTAATAGATAGATAGATAGATAAATAAATAAATAAATAAACAAAGAAAACATCAATAAAAAAAATAGTACACCACAGTCTGAACCGGAAGAACTTTATTTTTTTCCTCTAAGCCCAAAGTTCTCCGACATTTATTAATTTTACAGTCCAATCATACTCAAAGTTGTGTTTCAAGACTTTAAGCCAAAGTTTTACCCCATTTATTTTTGGACTCACACAGTTCCAAGTTTTACTATAATTGTTTTGGCTATAAATCCAAAATTTTACCCTCAACTATTTTTAAACACATCCACTTCCAAAATCACTCTTACACCTAAAATATTAGGTAGTTAATTTTGTTCTTTTCCATATTAATATAGTGATATTACAAACTGATGACTTTTTTTGCGTATAAACCAAAGTCTTCACCAAATTTATTTTTATACTCATCAACTTCAACCAAAGGTCTTTTGCCTTTAAAAAAATCCATCAAATCAATTTAAATGTTACTTTGTATTGTGATAGTTTGATATATTGTGTAATTGCTATAATTTTATTGCAACATGTTATATTTTTTATTCTAAATGGTTAGATGTACGGTGTAAATTTAAACTAAATGCTTAAGTTATTATTATTTTAGTTTTTCCATACTAATGTCGCGACAACGCAGGAGTTAAATTTGCTCTTTTTTTCTATACTCGAGTAGAAATAGCAAATGATATATTTAGTCACATCTATTTTATGACAATTTATTAATCAACTGCTTTCTATCCTAAAACATTAGTACACCTGATCTATATATAATCCTCTGCGTAAGCCAAGATTCATTCCTCTCAATTAGGGGTGCAAACGGTTCGGATATGGCTCGGATATGATACTTTTCATATCTGCTTAACATTCACGAATACTGATATAGATACGGATATGCCTCGCTAAGGAAACCTTATATGCATATCCATTAATATCGGATACAGATACAGATAAGAATATACATGTAGGTATATATATGTTGATATACATGCAGATGCAAAACGGATATGCGAAAACCAAATAATATTAAAAAATATAGCTCATATGATACAAGAGAGTTCATTAATATGTTTATTATATCTGAAAGTTAAGATTAGATCTCTTGATCATCAAAATGATTCTCAAATTTATTAATCTAAGATTAAAACAATTACAGCTGTATGATAAACATATATTCGGATAATTTGGACGGATCCAGATATTTCATTCCTTAACTATATCTGTTAGTATATCCTATCGGTTATTGAGTAACCATATCTATAACCTAACGAATACACTTATGTGTGTGTGTGTGTACACATACACACGCATGCAGATACAGATATGGTTTTGCACCCTTAGTCTCACATCCCAAGGTTCAACATAAGGTGGAGTGTTACTTCTTCATTTTTCAATACTCAAGAAGAATAATCATAACCATCCACTGTATAATTGACGATTGAGATTAATAATGCCCTCCGCCCTTTTTTTATTACAATGGAGAGGATTTGAATTTTGTATATAATCCTCTCCATCATATTTACAAATTTTGTCGCCTAGATTTGCATAATTTGCTAATTTACGACTATATTCTTTGAGACTGGATCAAAATATGTCTCATCTAACAATGTTATATTTCAAGCAGGACAAAAACTTAGCGCTTGTTGGGTTTTGCTTTTTTTAGGGTGCTTCTGCTTATTTTTTTTCCAAGAAGTAGCTAATAATGTTGTTGGTGAATTTTTTTGACATGCTTATTCAAAATACTTCTGCTTTTAAGAGGGTGCTTTTAGAAGCAATCTGAGGATATTTTTAAATGCACATTCTGCTTTTTTTAGTTTATATGCCATATATATTTTTTGTATCTTTTAATAATAATCATTATGCACAGTTCTACCAAATACCTTAATTATTTTTTAAGCAGTTTTTTATATTTAATTACTAAACTACTATTTTTAGCGGCTTATAAGCAATTTGTTATAACCTCCAGCAATATTCCTTAATGGAAAATGAGAGCTTAGTCCAAAACATAAGATTGCAGGGAGAAGAGGGAAATATGCAAATAGAGCAGATGTGGAGCGCTTACATGTAAAAAAAGAAACAACATCCTAGCGTCACAATGGCGTGAAAAACAATCCAACCCTCTTCTTCAATTTAGGATCCAATTCCATTTTCAACACAAAAAGTAAAGTTCCACACGATTTGCAGATAGAAACGTGGCCGTCCCTTCTCCTACGGAATCGCTAGCACGAAACGCCCCCCTCTCTCTCTCAGATTCAATTTCTAAGGTAATCTAGCCCTCAATGTCTTCTCATTTTCTTTCTTCAAATCGATTATTAAATCCTAGGGTCAAAATTCAAGCATGTGGGCATGTCTCCATCTCATAGATTTACTCTAATTTGTTTTCTTTCTCTCTAATTCGACTCTTTAGCGTGTTTTTTCTCTCTCGATTGATTACTTGTTTAATTCAATTGGGTGTGCGAGCTTTCTTTCCTTATCCTTTTCTTCAGCAAACCCATTTCTTGCTTTATCCTCTTTCTTTGGATTGAGATCTAGCATTCGATCTCGTGTTCAGGTAATTTACTGGGTTTTTCTTGCTTTAGTTCTTTCTTGAATCGTGATCTGGTGCAGATCTGAGATTTTTAGGAGACATTATGAAATGGGTATTCCCATTTGGGATATTCTGTTCATTCTGAATGTAATTGACAATTGACGAGATACCGCATTTTGGGCTCATGTATCTTGATGATTATTCACATGTGGCTGCAGGATTTGTTTGAATTTTGATGGGTTTTCTTTAGTTTTTGAATGCATGTTTGATTTAATGGAGTTATGCATGTACCTTGTAATCAAACGACTGTACTAAACACAGTCTTATAGAGATGGAGATCTTGACCTGCACATTGACCAATTGTTGATGTTATCTTCATTTTATTCAATAATCACAACCCTCGCTCCCAATTATCTTGGTGATTAGATACGGTTGAAAGAGATTATGCTGAAATTATATATATTGAGCTCAGCTTTCCAGAAGATTGATTCAGATTTCATTTTTTTTTCTTGTTTCTCAAGGCATCTACTTTACTTTGTTGACTAAGTTCGGTTCAAACTCGTACACTTGATCATAGAACTAGATGCTTTGTAACTTCTGCATCTAGTGCAGATTCCCTCTTATGCCCTACTATACCTTGACAAAATCCAAATGAATTCACGTATCTCTGAAAGATCTGGATGAAGCATAGTGACCTGGATGTATTTATCCAATTTTCATTTTTTGTTTTTTGAGCCAAGTTGGTGTAACCAATCATTTTCTGCAATCAAAATGACACACACGGATATTAAATGAAAGTGAATCCCTCTAGGCCTCTACAGTGTTGGTTTTTGTGTTGCTGACATGATATACATCCAAGGCTTTGATTATGATCTGGATTGTAGCAGCTTGCCATATCTTCAACACACCAACTAACGACGTGGAGGATTCAGACCAACCCTCATTTGTGTATGGATGTGTGTGTGTGGTGTGTATAGTATGTATGTGTATAATGTATAGATGTATGTGTATAAGATAAGATCAAAACGTGTATAAGTATTTCTTGCAACTCTATCAGGGATAGGGTCTAGGGTAGTAACTAGCAACATCTATAGCCAATCAAACACAGAACACTTCTTTTTTTCCTTTTTCAGTAAGAATAATTTAAAAGATCAACATCCTTCCAAGTTTACAATCTTGTATGTATGCATTTGCGTGCTTCTGTCTCTGTGTGCCCTTGTGTCTGTGTGTGTCACTCTGTATGTTGGTGGGTGTGTTTTGTGTGTGTTCAAGACCCGTATTAGTTTGTATCTTATATGTATGTCATAATATAAGATCAAGATCGGTATAAGTGTGGCCTGCAACTCTATGAGGATAGGTTGTACCCTCCATAGCCACTCCCACCAATAGCAGCATTTTTTTTCCTTTCGTTTTTTTCAGCTGGAATAATTTACAAAACCAAACCTCCTTCCAAGTTCATATCATATCCAATGAGTTTAAAGATCTCTTAGTGAAAGGGTAGCTTTGGGCCTGAAGTGTGGGATATATGGGTCTAAAAATTAAACATGTAACATATTTCGTTTACCTGAAAATATACTTAAAGACTGCATTCCTGTCTGCATTGCATTCTTTCAATAACTTGCTTATGAAATAGGTTTCTCTTTTCTTTTTTTGAAACCTCTAGATACTGTATGCAATACACTTTTGGGATCTATTATGTTTTAAACTGACTATTTTTACGTTCCTAGCACAATTGGATGAAATAGTAGATGCCCATAGATCATAAGATTCACAAGAGTTAGATCATGTACTTTAAAACCTCGCAAGAGATCTATGAGGTTTTATACTGTAACTACTATCTCCAATCGTTTAATAAATTCACAAGAGTTGACTTTGCAATTTCGTGACTTTTGAATGGATATTTGCCATAAAGAACTTACGTTAGCTGGTTGCCTTAAATGGTATCAGAGTAGAAAGAATTTGTGCTACCTTCACCTCTTGTTTTCTATGCGTGTATATGCCTTCTTTATGAATAACATTATATATTGATGTATTTTTTATCTGGTTATTTTCCTTTTTCTTTGTTTTGGTTATTCTTAGAAAATGGAAAGAATTGCCAGGAGTCAGCGTAGCAGATCACTTCCTCGTCGTATCAGGTCAGCTCCATACCCTCTTCGTTTACACCACCATTATGATGTCACAGGCATAGGCAACCCAAGGAGTATTTCCCCATCCTTAGCATTAGAGAAAAAAGATTGGGAGGATGCCAAATGCTCAGTATGCATGGAGTCCCCACACAACGCCGTGCTCCTCCTCTGCTCCTCCCACGACAAGGGCTGCCGCCCCTACATGTGTGCCACCAGCCATCGCCACTCCAATTGCCTCGACCAGTTCAATAAAGCCTACAGCAAAACCCACGACAATGATGAAAACTTGGAGTCCATAGATCTTGCTTCTTGCCCTCTTTGCCGAGGGCAGGTCAAAGGATGGACGGTGGTCGAACCTGCTAGAGAATTCCTCAACAAAAAGATGCGAAGCTGCATGCAGGACAATTGCTCCTTCACTGGGACGTATAAAGAGCTCAAGAAGCACGTCAGGTCCGAGCACCCTTGCGCAAAACCCCGAGAGGTCGATCCCTTGATGCAGCAGAAGTGGACGAGGCTTGAGAATGAACGTGAAAGAGAGGATGTTATCAGCACAATTAGGTCGTCGATGCCACGGTCGATGGTATTTGGGGATTACGTGATCGAGATGGCAAACAGTGACGCTGAGGGTTCTGATGAGGAGGTTGAGGTTATGGGTGGAGATGGTTCAGATGGCCGTGGTATAAGTAGGAGTATACTTTGTTTCTTTCTACGGGAGGGGGCGAGATTGATGCGGCTCGACGGGGATGCTGACAGGACAATGTCGATAGCAGTAGGCAGAGGAGATGATGATTCTGGAGCAACTGAGGCTGACGAAGGCCGAAGGAGGCGGAGGCGGCGGCGGAGAAGTCGAGGAAGGTCGGTGGTCGGTCTGAGCTAACTCTGAAAATAACTGCATCAGCATTGTTTTATCACAATTTCTGAAGTAGTTTATGTGATTTTAATGATAATGTGACGGATGATGGATAGGAGAAAGAGAATGTGGCTCTCGGTGTTGTATTCTCAAGTGTATATTTCATGTTGATTTGTTCACGTAGTTCTTGGTGTCCCAGTTGGATGAGAACAAAGGATTTGCATCAGTCCGCTCTCATGAACCTTTACTGCTAACAGTCTGTTTTTTTTAGCGTTCAGTAACTACCACCTACATGAGCATGTAGATGGTGGTCTTGTTGAAGCTTTACTTCTTGTGTATTCTTGAATAATCAACCTGATGTCTGGTTAAGGTGGCAGTTGATGTGTATCAACCTTCTTCGTATATATAGTCTTAATATCTCTCTTTTATCCAGCTCGCTTTCGATCCACTTCCTCAGATGTTTTGAGAAGGTGAAAGGACTAAAAAGCCGATGTGATCCATCCACTTTTCATTTCCTTTCTTGTCAATTTGAAAATAGAAAATGATACGACTCTCTAATCTTCCCTCTACTTTTCATTTGTTATTCTGAGCATGGCTTCTGAGGTCGTGGTTCAGTAAGGGGCTTTGCTTCCTGATCCATAGATGAAGCGCATGTGTTGATACGAGAAAAAATAGAGCAGTTGATGCGCACCTTGGAGGCTTGAGATGGCAAGATCTTGACAGGAGAACCTGGATGTTTTGAGAAGGTAAGTACGAGTGTGTTGCGTTGATGGTGAAGGGGGTGACAGACTTCTCGAGGGCTCAACGTGGGTTTATAACTTTGCTAATCGAACGTGTGTTTAAGATCTGTAAAAGCGAGCGTACTAAGAGCATGTTTGGCAATATACTTATCTTTACTTATCCTTTTACTTATGAGATGTTAAAGACTATGTTTGGTAAGAGTTTACTTATTTTAACTTATTAATAGGCAAAAAAATATGTTGGGATTCTCCAACTTAGTGGTTGGCTACTTATCAGTATATTTATCTATTAATGCTACAAGACTACATTGCCCTTTAGCAAAATAAGTAAAAATATATAAAAATAAGTAACGTATAGGAAATCATAAAATAAATAGTAGCCAAACAACCCCTTAGACAATAGCGTGACAGAGGGGACCATTAGATTAGGAGACGTGCGTTGGATGCTTGACCTTTATGATTCGAATGCCGGCTGGGCTTGGATGGAAGACTATGTCCTAACAATCATAAATATTTTGATTACAGGAAATACTCCAAACTTTCCATACTTGCAGAAAATACCATATGTCATCAGAAAATCATCCTTATATGGTGTTAACATTGTTCTTAAGAAGTCTAAGATACCTTCAATTGTTAAGAAGTGATAGGAGGAGGCAGTGAAGCTAAATAAAAGGAGCAATGACATATAAATATGGCACATGCTAACTGTTGGGCGTAGAGTCACGCCCGCACGCCGCGGAAGCGATATCACCTGAGAGAAGGTCTCGATTATATTCACGAAGGAAATATAATCGCCGACGGCGATTAGCTCACAAAGGAGATAATCGCCGGAGTGGGTGAAATCGACCAAGCGAAGTCACGCACGGACTCTGAGATTAAGACCAAGCTTAATCTTGAGGGTGGATCTGAGAACCTACAAACTATAGCCAATACACAATAAATAGCAAAGACACGAGATTTACGTAGTTCAGCAAACTTGCCTACGTCCACGGTAGGGGTAAGAGGAGATTCTACTATACAGAAGAACACCGACGACTTGTACAATCCACAAGCTCTTCTAAAAGAAAAATAAAATCTTTGATTTTTACCCAAGAGAAATTGACCTCTCTCTCGTAAAATCTCTCCAAGCTCTCTCTTTTTCTCTCTCTAGCTTTTTCTCCTTTTTTTCTTCACACGTTTCTCTCTCAACAAATCCTAAGTATAAGTCCCTATTTAAAGGGAATTAATTAAGAACAATTTGTTAATCTAGCCGATGTGGGACTAAAACAAATTGCTTTTTCTTTTTCTTAGAAATTTGCTACACGAACTCGGGTCACTGTAGCGGCTTACTACAGGAACCCGAGTTCCTGCAGCACGTTCACAACTTCTCACCTTTCATTGAATATACATCCTTCATCATGCTTTTTTTTTTTTTTGGAGCCGAGTTGCTAAGATATACTAGCAAGCTCAGGAAACTATCCGGTAGCGAGCTTAGGAGTAGTAGAGCCTGCATTTCGTTGTCAAAGACAATCTTCATGATGGATAATTCATTCAATACTTCTTAAAAGTTGCTCAAATGCTCCGCTACACTTCGGTAATTCTTGTACGATTCATGTTTAAAAGCTTTCTTATCATGAAAGTCATGTTTTATGATGTTTTCCTTTCACAGAGACCCTCCAATTTTCACCAAAGCTTGTAAGCGTCAACCTCTTGAGCAACATGGTGGAGGACACTTTGATTAATCCAGTGTCAAATTCGTCCAATTACTTTTCTATTCAATAACTCATATCATTGGTTTCTTTGATTTGAAGCATGCCACCTTGCAATTTTAATAGGTAGGAACGAGCATAATTGACCTGCGAGATGCCGCGACGTCTGTGTGAAAAGAGCTAAAAAAAAAATAGATTAAGCATTAATAAAACATTATACTCTTAACTACTTGGAAGCAAAATATAGCAAGTTAATTAATGTGCAACTTACATATATCAAACTGTGCTAACATATAAAGCGGACTAAAAAAATTTATTCGAGTATGTTAAAATCGAAAGTGGTTGTTGAAGTTGGTGGATCTAAAGTAAATGGTATAAATTTTTAACGTGAACGGGTTAAAAAGTAAATGAGAGCAAAACTTTGGGTTCGTAGGCAAAAAATGATATATATAGTTTGTGATTTTGCGACATTATAGCGTAAAAAAGTCAAAATATACTGGATAAAATATGGTTACATCCTACACATAACCGGTTAGAAAAATAATGGTATGTGGCAGAAAAATATAACATCTAACATGTATAGCAAACTTCTGAAATACAAAATGAGTTTATAAAAAATTCTGTGAAGTATTTTGATCTATGAGTGATTTTCGAAGTAGGTAGGTTTAAAAGTTGATGTGGGTAAAACTTTTAGTTAAGTAGCTAAAAAGACCTTTTGAAATGAAGTCATGATCGAGTTTAAAATAAATGAGGTAAGATTTCAGGTTTATAGCTAAAAAAAGATAAACCTTTGGGTTAGCTAGGAAAACCAAGTTATTTTGAAATAAGTCCCTTAAATCATTGAATTTGTTGTTAGGTCCCCCGATTTTCGTAATCTATTTCAAATTAATCACTCCAGCTATTATTTCTACTCTTGATTAGAGGGACTCACTTCGAAATAATTTAAGAATTGAAGGAACTAATAACAATGTTAACTTATTTGAGGGGTGAACTCTAAACGAGCTAAGAATCAGCGGGACATTGCAGCACTTTTCATGATTTGAGGGTTCAAAATATAGAAGTTGTAAAACACTAACATTGGGTGGGGGGGGGGGGGGGGAGGCTGAAGTGAGTGGGTTTCAAAATAAAAGCGGGTAAACTTTGAGTCTATTACTTAAAATAAAAAAATTGAATTTTTTTTCTTTAAGTAGATAAGTTCCGAAATCATTGAAACGGCTATTGTGTTCTTGTATTCCAAAATTATTTTGAAGTTAGTCCTTCAAAGTAATAGAAATGCTATTAGGTCCTCTAATTCTCACAAACGTTTTTAAATCAATCCAAATGAGTTTCTCCCCAAATCCTACTTTTTCCCCCTCGTTTTCTATTCTTTCTCTCACAACACTCACACTTTATGAAATTGATGGAATGAATAAAACCCCTTCTCTTATAACACAAATCCTCACGCGACTTAAAGCTCGACATAACTCAAGTGAGTTGAACTTTATGCCCCTTAGCCAATTTCCAATAGACCCAACGTGTTAGTCCAGTCATGGATGTTGACACAAACCCAACAGGTAGACCCTGTTAGGACCCAACAGATCCTCAATGAATTTTTCACAAAAAAAATCTTTAAGGCGTCTATCTGAAAAAATAAAATTAGAGGTGTAGTAAGTTCAAAACAGTGATATTAGAGGGTCTATCCGCAATTTACCCTAAAACCAACATACTTGATTGATAGTAATGAGCTAAGTAACGAACAGGTGAAGGTAAGAAATCAGTCTTTCCCTTATATTTTCATAGTCATACTTGGAAGGAAAATTAGGAAATGAAATAAGAAATAAATTTTATTTTTTGGGGGTCAAGTGTTCTGCCTGTATATGCTCTAGAGTTGCAATTAGCCTCAGAGAGAGAATGTGAGCGCGTATAATGAGGTGGATTTTGCTCAGCACTGGATTAGATTGGACTTGCATGTTTTGGACTAAAACACAATAATAAGATAGAAGTTGGACTTAAGTGAAACCTGACTTCAAATATCTCTATTTCTTTCTTTGGTGCGCCGTCGTCCAAAAGTAAGTTTGTTATAAAATTGTTTCACTCATCGCTATTTCGAGCATATTACTCCTCAACTATCAGCTAATGCAAATAACACATGAATAATTTTACCAGAAAAAACTAGGGAGAAAATTCACCTCATATA
>JBAKGM010000365.1:29236759-29272178 GCA_037177215.1 Asparagus racemosus | reverse complement strand
ATACTACTAATTACGTATTTAAAAATACAGATTAAATATCGTGATAATTTGTAACAATTAATCAAATAATATTATTATCTAAAGATTAATAATATCTATCATAAAACATATAATTAAATATACAATTCAAATACTTAAAATATTTTTTCTAATATTTTAATACTGGAAAAATACGTATCAAAAAATCATGGTTGTTACAATTTATTAAACTAGCCGATGTGGGACTAAACAAATTGCAGTTTCTTTTTTTTTAGAAATTTGCTACGGGAACTCGCGTTCCTGTAGCCGCTTGCTACAGTTACCCGAGTTCCTGTAGCACGTTCACACTAACTAATGCTTATGTCTGTCAGTCGTGACGGTATCGTTTGGCAACATACTACATGAGGGGTTAAGGAGAGTGAACCCCCTCCTTAACCCACCAAAATAATCATGTAAGTTCTTTAGAGGATTTACAAATACTCCTATTTAGACGGATTAAGATAACCCCTATATTTATAAATATAGTAGTCACAAATCTCATTATTTTCAAACAGTAAAAATGATGAGATACTTTAAAATAAATCTTACACTAAAAATGATGAGATACATAAAAATAAATCTTTCCCATCGAGTTAGCAAATGAGCTAACTATGTTAATACTTTACCTTAATATCTCTTTTTTAAATCTTTGTCAAACGGGACCAGTAATTTACTAAAAACATTTATGCTATTTTTCTCTGATGATACTTTTTGGTTAAGTGGCTATTTAGACTGGGGTTAATAGGAGGTAGAAGAAGATAGAAGACTCATTAATCTTGTTTGAGAACTCATTTGTGATAGATAATGAGAGGGAAGGTAAGGTAACTACAGTGAGAAAATTTAAGAATTTGTTTTCCTCCAACTTGAGCAAGGGAAAGTTAAGGTAACTATTACACAAAGATAATTTTATCCTTCATTAAAAAAAAAAAAGAGTATTACACATGTAATGTTATTTAGTAAATTTACACATATTCCCTTATATTTGCTTCACTTTATTAAACTTCCCAAACATGATGAAATAAGTTTCCCTCAGTTACCCTTTCTATATTTTCAAATATATTTTTTATGCTATCCTAACTTTTCTTAACTTAATTTGTCATACGTTCAAGTAGGGGCAAATCTAAAAATTTCAAGGCGTCACCCCTGGGAAAGCGTCTGGGCCACTAGCAGTAGCGGCCACATGTCCAACAACAGCGCCCAAGGCCAAGAAAGATGCGAGAAAAGTAAGCCTCCACCGAAGCTTGGGCCAAAAAAAGGCCTTTAACATGTTTGGGAACAGAATCACCAAGATAGAGTCCGGGCCCGAGCCCATCTGAGCGTATCCAGCGCATCGGTGTGCCAATGAATTTGGAATTTGTAGGAGGAAAAAAAAAAAAAAAAACTTTTGTTAGAAGAATACATAGGGTTATGCAGAGCTATTTTTTTTTTAAAAATTATAACCCAGTCCCGGGACCAGAATCGAGCGCAAGGTCGTGTGACCGTCCGGATCATCTGCAGAGCCAAATACTTCTTCACAAACCAGCGCCATTTCTAATACAAGAACACAAAAAATAAAATATAATATAAAAAGTACAGCCGTCATTTAAAAGCTCGTCGTTGCTTTTGCTCTTCAGTTTCTAATTGCAGAGAGGGGGGAGAGAGAGAAGAGAGAAAGACAAAGAACAAACCTTTCTGTTTCTGTCCCCTTCCTCCAATTTCTATTCCACCTGTCCTCGTTCTCTCTCTCTGTCTCTCATGTTTTGTGAGTTTCGAGACGCAACACCATTAAAACAGGGAGGCACAAAGGAAGAGAAGACCCAAGCATTCTCACAGTCTCTCTCAGCCGCCACCCCCGCCGCCAGGTCCAAAGATTTCTCTGGTCCCCTGTTTCAGGTCAGTTTTCAGCTCGTGAAGTTGCTGAATTCGGTCGTTTTTCTTGTAATCTTGAGAAATTGGAGGAACCCATTTTGATTTGATCGAAGCCCATTTGTGATTTCTCAGTTTTCAGCGCGTTACTCGAGAATTGGAGTGCATGCACGTTGGAGGTAAGCGCTGCTGATGGGGAGCAGTGAGCCGGTGCTTGTCCCTGAGTGGTACAGAGCGGGAAAAGGGGGTAAAGCTCCCAATGCCAGTTCGGGTAATCGAATTCTTGCTCCTCTTGGATTCTTTTTTTTTTTTGCCGTTGCCCATTTGTGTAGTTTTGGTTAAGAATTGGTTTTGGATTGGTTTATATGACAATTGTGTTGGATCTTCAGCAAGAAACAGACTTCTCTTAATTCCTGTTGAACAAGATTCTAAAAGGAGTCTCGGTAGAGAGAGCGATTTCAGGAGGAGAGATGGGATGGAAAATGAGGATGCCCGTGCTAGAGCTCGTGACAGGGATAGAGATGGAGGTGGAGATCGAGATAGAGGTGGGGATAGAAACAGAGAGAGGAGAAATTCAGCTGGATTTAATGTAGGGGGATCAGTGATTCAGGCATCATCACGAGTTCAGACTGCTACTCTGGTTATTTCATTAATGTTTTTGCATTATTTGATAAGTTTTTGATGCGCGTAGGATTTGCAATCGTTTGACTTAGTTTCTCTGTCATTGCAGTTGTCAAGACAACGCAAGCGACTTGTGCCGTCGGTGCCTTCATTGCCTAAATCCTCTGTAGGTTCTTTAACTTTTATTTTAATCTTGGTATGTTCATCTACAGTTTCCTTTTAGTGATAAAGATAGTGAGATTCAGCCTGCATTTAGATTCCTGATTGTATGTTATTATGAACATTTTGTCTTGGTGAAAAATTGGTAATTGCTCCCCAATAGCTTTCGTGGTTCCTTTATCAAGAATCAGAGCACTATGCTTGTATATAGGTATACAGTGATGTGTTCAACCGGTAAATCTCATGAAAGAATTTTGATTCTGGGATTGTGCTGTGCGGCATTTAATATTTCATCATGCTGTTCTGGAAACTATCATTAATTATCTTATTATGAAGGGCAGTAGTAATTTATGTGTAGCCTAATTTTTAGTTGGATGATTGTAATCTTTCACATAGGCTGCATTTTGATGTTGAAAAATTATAATTCCTTTTTGTCAGTTATCATGGTTTGAAGATTACAATTCAAGGTCATGGTTTAAGGAAGAGTCCAGATATTTTATCTACTTGAACAATATTTGTTCAAGAATAGCTTATCTTGATGTTGATAATTTTTCAACCGAGCCGAACCTATGAGTAAGCCGAACTGAACCATTAAAAGTCGGTCAGTTCGGTCGGTTTCTTCGCTTGAAGCCGAATTATGCTTACTCCTAATCATGATATGAGCTAAGAGTATCTGTTATTAATGTGACAGTACCACTAGGTTAAACCTGTTATTATATCCATAAAACATACAGTTAAATTGCTGAATTAATTTATAAGAGCTCGATGGCAGCATTTTGAATCTGTTGATGGTGCATTCAGAATTATTATGGTTTTGTGCAGAACTTTAATTAGGTTGAAGGATATCTATTCATAGTGAAAGGTTATTGAATGTCATGAGTATAATCTGCATAAATGGTCACCACTTATGTTGATGTTGTTAGGTCAATTCCTTATAAAATATTATCTAAAGTCTAAACACTCTGCTTCTTCTAGAAGCTTATGCCTGCTCATTGGCGGTAGAATGAAGTCCATCAGGAAACAACCCTATGCTAGCACTCGGGCTGTGGAGTTCCCAAACCTGCAAAAGTTGTTTGTGTTGATGTGCACGCTATGATTCAAGGCTTAAAACTAATTCAAGATTTATTGTCGAATCTGTGCTACCTGTGGAGTTATTATCCTAATTTTAGCAAAAATGTGATTTTAGTAATATTTCATCTTTTAATGTTCGAAGGTTCTAGAAAACATGACATCCTTCGCAAATTGAGGCATCAAATTGGTAAACTTTTATTATAAATCTTTGAAAAATATCGAACATACAATTATACATGTCTATTATTATTCACTCAATGAAATAATAAATCAATGACACGAGATGATGTCAATTTTTCACTATATTGAGATGTAACAATGACGAGTTGGATACACACACACATCCAATCAATTATGGTACAATTGTAGATTAAAACTTCCTAATAAAATGCTAACAAACAATACCATTGTCTAACAGAACTTAAGTAATCTTCTATTTAATGGTCTGTTAACTACAAGAAATATGAATTTGAGAAAATAGAAGAGAACAATTCTTTAACCTATTAGAGGAAAGTAGTTGGTAGTGTACAATGAGCGTACACACTCTAATTTCCCTAGAGGCCCAAGTAGCCGTGTCTAAGTGCTTCGGCAACAGGTTTGTACGATGTCTATGAGTATACTCAGGGACCTGGATAAGTCAACGAGCCCAATGGCTACAGTTGGCTGGGAACATCCTCACGTGGGGTGGATAAAGCTCAATACCAATGGCGCTGTAAAGGCAGGTCCATCATGACAAGGTATAGCAGGGTGGGAGGCTTGCTTCGGGATGATGAAGGGCTTGGATTATTGGCTTCACGGGTTGTTTGGGTGCTACTAATGCTCTTAACTCGGAATTGCGGGCTATTCTTTATAGGCTTGGTTTAGCTTGAGATCAGCATTGTCCGCGGATTGTGTTAGACATAGACTCTAAGGAGGCGATTGATGTTATCTAGAATGCTACAAATGATGATCCTAACTTATATCATCACTAGGCTCCGGGAGTTTCTGAAAAAGTCATGGCATGCTCAGATGCTACACATGTACAGAGAAGCGAATCGAGTGGCGGACTTTCTTGCAAAGTTGGGGATCGATTGGGATCTTGGTTGTGCAGTTCTTGAGAAGACACCGTACCAGATTTGCCAGTTCAAGATCAGGATACTGCGGGCAAGACATGACCTTGGAAGGTGCCGTCTGATGATGATTATTTTTGAACTTTAGTTTATTTGTTTAAGGGGTTTCCTGTTCGTTGTTCTACCAAAAAAGAAAAGAAGATAGTAAGGCAATGGACATGGAGGGCAAAGAGCCCCCTATCTGCGTGAGAGAGTGTACACAAAGAACAAGAGATAATACAGGCTTCAGAGCGGAGGGATAAATTAAAGGACAAAGATACCTTTAAAAGAAAGTTGATGGTTACAGGAGGTCAATGCATGCCAAAGTTTGGGGTTGGCATTGGGGCTGGTTCTGTTTTCACCTGAATCACATTTTTACTTTTACTCATAATTATAATCAAGGTTTTAAATATCGGATATTGAAGAAATATCGGATAGCCAAAATTTATATCGGATTGTGGATATCGGGGATATATGGTAAATATCGGAATGCTATAACGAATGTTTTCATATATAGTATAATGCACTAAAATGTAATCTCTACATACTTACGGAAATATAAGCATACAAAATGTAAATAATATATGTTTAGGATCGCTAACCAGCCTTGTAAAATAAACAAAAGTACAAATCAACGTTGCAACATTTAGTTTGATTTTTTTAGGCCAAAATGTCATTTGATAAAATAGGAAAATTATAATATCTCGCCCAAAAATTGCCAAATGCGGTATATTGTTTTGCCACAAGCCATGTAAAAGCATATATCGGCCAACATATTCGCTGATATATTGGTCATATCGGGGATATATCGCCCAAAATACCCAAAAAGCGGCAAAGGATATTAAGAGACCATATCAGTTGCGGCAAGCCTTGTAAAAGGATATATCGGGGGATATATCGAGCCATGTCGAGGATATTTAAAACAATGATTATAATTATTCTTCTCTCTTTGCTGAGGTTGTTTTAAACAATATTTTAAAAAGATAACTGAGCGCCTGCCAAAGCGGCCGCTTAAACCTAAGTGGTGCCTAGGCTGCCTACTTAAGTCTTGGGAGCTCATATGACAGCATGAGCATGCGCGGATTGTACTGCATCAAAAAAGGAGTATATTACCCGTGTAAGCATAGTAATGGGAGAGAATGTTGTGTTTTAATGGATTGGATCAAAACTCGATTTTTGGTCCATTTCAAATAAAACTGCCTGTATAAAATTTTGAAAATTTGAAAATCCTTCCTATCTCATCCGTGCTAAAAAATGCTTACGTGCCACTTATGCGCCTGCCTAGCCCCCTAGCCGCCAGGGCATTGGGCGTTAGGTCTAACGCTCAAAAGCACCCTTCACTTTATAAAACATTGACCTTAATTTGGACACAAAGGCAACAAAGGTGTGCAAGAGGGAGGGTTGATCACTCCGATCCATTAGTCAAGTAGTTGGATGTGGAACCTAAAGTGGGTGGGTGTCTCAGTCTTAACACCTTGCCTCATGCGAGCACCAGCCCTCAGGGGTGCTTGTAAAACAACTTAAGAGAGTTGGAGGTATAATTTAGAAATACGAAGATTTAGGGTCTAGTACACAGTAAAGAATATTTGGCTAGTCTACTGTGACAAATACCCTATTTTTCTTAGGGACACAAAAACGCTTAAGGAATCTTCTTAAGAAGATATCCTTCTTCCTAAATGGATTCCTCTTTCGCAGGCATGCAATAATAGAAGTGTATGCAAATAAACTTGGATACAAAAAGAGAGTGCATGGCTGGTTTTCCCTTTGCTTTTAGTGTCTGTTGTGAAATCTCTATAATATCTTGTATGCCATATGAAAAGTGAGGGCTGATGAGGCGGACCGTCTTTCGTTTAATGTATAGCTTCCAACGGTTACTCTACATTTATTCGGTGGAATTCCTTTCAAAAAGAACAATAAAGTAACAAGTTAATAAAATTTACATCAGAATAATGATGATAAAGTGATTTCTCAATCAGTAATAACTAAAATAGATGGAAAAAGTTGGATGATGCATGAAATGCTCCTTCAAGAGAACAGTCTGGTCTCCACTGAGGTTCTATTGGCTTGCATTAAGGTTCCTCTTATTGGCTTAAATGGAAATGAGTCTACAGCTGAGAGAATCTTGTGTTAAAGCTGTAGTGGTTGACGCGAGAGCTGCTCTCTATGCTTGTTATGTGACATTTTGATCTTTTCCTGGATATCTGAAACTGTCGGAATTAAGTATCAATTACTTGTTATTTCTTTGTTCAAAAGAGTTATTTGTAGGAAAAAGAAACTCTGTGGGAGCGTATAAGTAGCATCACACTCCTTTGTCCTATTTGCATATCACGAAATTTGTGTTTGTGATGCATGATACAAGCTGCAATATTTAGTTGGGAAAATGTTGTTAGTTTGAGATAATTGTGTGTAACAAAACAATAAGTGGAATTGTCAACTTTGTGAACAATGGTGTGCTCGTCATCTGGCATCACCACGATCCAAATTAGGCAAGTAATGGATTTTCATAAGTGATATGTTTCATCGAAGGGATATAATTTCTTCATTGGATAGGATTGGAAAGCATCATTTTGAGATCAAAGGGAGTTCTCTTACAAGAATACGGTTGTTAAAGGTGATAAAAAAGTTCCTAAAGTTTAATAGGGGCTATCTTTCTATATTTTTCGAAGACGAGCTTTTTAGATTGCTTGTGAGTATGACAGCAATTATGCTGCTGCCTTCTTTCTTTCATATTTGCCAACTGAGGAATCTCCCTTTTGTGTCCTTTCACAATCTCCCTTCTTTCTCTACCAATTGTTTCAGTTTGTAGAAACCTTGTAACTTTATTATAACTTGATAACATTTGGACTAGATACCTAGTTTTTTATGAGGGTAGATAACTACTTCAACGGCACGTGATAAGGGATTGGCTGGAATGCGATATAAGATTTTTGTTGAGAAGAAACTAGCATTATAGGTGTTTAGTGGTTCAAGTCCTCAGTCCTTGAATATGTATAGGCTTAATGAGAAAGTATACATTTTTTATTATTGCTCATTGCATTGTCAATCCTAGTAGTCCAGGAGATACCATTTGGTCATGTCATGCGCATGTTTGCTATACACAATTGTTTTTACTTGTTTTATGCTGTGTCCTTATCTTAGTGTTTTAGCACTAATTATATTGGGGTTCATGGCGTGCCATTCTTCTGTCCTATACAATAAATGAATACTATAACTTCTAGGCATGCATAACTATCTTATTTTTCCTATTAGAAGTCACGATTTACTATATACTGAATGCATTGCCAGTTGCCCAGAATAGATCTGATTTTTCTTTAGTTTAGAACAGTAATTTAGTTAATCATGATATGCAATCTTTCAAAAAGAATGTTTTAAGAATTACATTTATAAATTAAAATTTTACCTGTCAGTGCATAATAGTTAGACTTGCTAGAGTAAATAGCAGATTGAGTCTGTTATTTAAACACGAGTATTCATATAATCCTCCAGTAAATAAGGATATAAACAAATGCAATAATCCAATGACATTCCTGTTCTGTGTTATTTTCTTTGACAAGTATGGTATCCATTATCCATCTGAATACAATATGGAGATAAATAAAGTGACAGTGGTTAACTTTCCATTTTGACGTTAATACAAATGTCAATAGTGTGTAACCATATGAATATGCTAAATTCGGGTTGACTGCATCTTAACGTGGATAGTTGGCTTCTGTAGACGATTGCCAAAACTTTGTTGCTAGTTGTCATTTAACTTGTTTTAATCTTTAGTGAGTTGTTGAATAGTTACTACTGTTACTCCTGAAATGGGAGCCAACATCATTCACCTACTCAAATAAGGTAGATGAAGCTACTAATTGTTATCACTAAATGATCATATGTGCTTTTTAATGTCTTATACTAATTTTCAAGTCACATTCCCAATTTCTCGAACAGTTTCTTTTTCAAGTCATGTTCTCACTCGAACAATTTCACCAGGCATTGGGGAATAAGTATAGAGTTAAAAATTCTAAATCCTGCTTGCGCCAGGCCATAGGTTATTTTCCTCTGTTTTGAACATGCACATCACGCATTTACCACTTCTAACACTTTCTTATGAATACACCTCATTTCATTTATAATATTGTGATTGTTTAGGCTCTGCTTTTAAAAGTTTCAGAATGCAGTGTGATATGAAGATAGATCAAATTCGTTAGGCCAATTAATTAGGTAAAATCTTTTGTAGAAAGCCTAATATTTCCTGTCGTCATGCTGCATTTCATTGCAGCAGTTTTCCACTTCATGAATGGTAACTAACGTATCATGCATTATGGTTTCAGTTTGGAGTCTAAAGTCTTAGACACTGGGACTTTCATCATTGTTTTGCTGTATATGTTCTTTCTGTTTATCACATGCTACCTTTTGAAGGAAAAGACATGTTTCATGTATCCTGCATATTTCATATCCCCTTCAATTGATTGTGGATCAACTGTTACATGAAAAGTTATGATTATGATAAAAAACTATACTGAGAAACTTTCACTTCAAACTGAAAATTGTCAATATTTATTGCCAACATTTCATTATCTTTTTGACGTTACAATAATGGTAAATTGGTCACGATCGGGATAATTGTTATTTTTGGTGAGAGAAATCTGATAGGTTGATGTTGCATTTACTTTTCAGAGTCTCAACTCTTCAGATAACTCTAAATCCAGAGGAGCACCGAGGAGTGGAGATTTCGGTGGTCCACGCAAGAATAGTCAGAAGTCGTTACCTCAGTTAACTGTTGTCAACAATGCGCTCCATGTATATGCTGCTAAGTCTGACATTCTCAAGGAATCTCAATTTGGGAATCTTCAAGTCCTATCTCGAGAGAGAACTGGGCCTATTTCTACTGCTGTCCAGGATGATGGTCTGAGGAGCTCTGTTAATTCAAACCTTAAGGCTGAAACCAAGGATACCAGTTCAAGTTCCATTGAGAAAAGATTCATCTCCCAAGCTCAGAATCGAAATGAGTTCTTCAATTCCCTCAGGAAAAAAACATCAGTCAATCAATCAAATGCTTCTGCTGTTCCCGAGCCAAGCTGCTGTGATACTACGGAGAAGCCATTGTCATTGGAGGAGAATGCTACAACTTGTGGTTCTGTGATAAATGAGGAAGAGAACACTGATGAATCAGTGGTTAGTTCTGGAGATAGTGTTGATGCTGCATATGTACTTGAATCTCCATCTCCAGAGGACGATGGAGAAAATGAACGGTCATTGTGCTGTTCTAATTGTAACTGTGATACCGTTGTTGACCTGGATGAGCGAGAGAAAGCATTTCTTCTATCTCTTGGATGGAAGGAAGACGCAGAGGAAGAAGCTCTAACAGAGGAAGAGATTGCTGCTTTCATCAAACAGGTATGTGTGTGTGTGTGTGTATTTATTTATTTTCTCAATCTTTTAAGGTAAATTTAACAAAACCTTCTTAACTTTGCGGTGTTTTGACCAATGTTTAAAAAATCAAAAGTGCAAGGCGAACCACTAGACCCTCTGATGAAGTGAGGCAGAAGCTTCAAAGCATGAGGCGTAGCTTCAAGAGTTTAAGTATTTTAATTTTAAATTTGTAAAAATTATGAAAGTATAATATATAGTGGTATAATAATTTACAAATATATACATTCACTATCATGATTAGTAAATAAGAATTAAATATGTGAAGTATCGAAACAAACCATAATAAACTAAGCTACATGCATAACACATATGCTTTATTTACACTCACTGGTCATGTTGAAAATACATAGGGACATTTTAAAGTTAATAAAAAATCCTTTTATATCCTCCTATCTTGTATGAAGCGTGTGCTTCAAAAGAAAAACGCTTTATGAAGTGCAAAGTGCACACTTCAATTATGCTTTAAGTGATGAGGTGTAAGTTTCAAGTGATAAATAGCTTCACTCTTGAGGTTCGAAGCGTTTTACCCTTCAAAAAGTTGCAAAGAGAGTTTCAAAAAAGCTTTTTAAAAATTGGTTTTGACACAACCTCCCTGAATTTTATTTATCAGAGAAAACACCAATAAACTTTTAAAATTATACAAATCCTCATGAACTATTGGAAATTGTTGTATAAGGTCTTACTGTGAAGGATAAAAAGTCTAAACTACACTTGTTATTATCCACCTACCCTCGCATGAAAAACTCTCTTTTAGTAAAAGTAAAAAAGTATATAAGGTCAAAATTGTCCAAAACGTGTCACATGCAAAGCACGTGACAACTTAAAACTGTCGCCAGGCTACATGGTAGCCAAGTGAGACCAGTTTTCGGGGTTTTCTCTAAGTTATAAAGTATAAAACACCCTAAAGCTCAGGGGCTCTTGTGAAATTTACCCAATCTTTTACAAGTGCCCCCCCCCCCCCCCCCCGGGTGGTGTTCTCATGCTAACTATGCTTTTATTTTCTGTTTGGCCTCCAAATATACTTTCAGTATCCGCAGTTCTCCAAACGCTTTTAAGCTGTTTTTCGCTGAGGTACTATTTCAAGGATGAGAAGCCATTTTGTTATCAGACATGGTGAACGTTTTCTGTGGAGGTAAGTTCAAAGTGTCGATAAAGTCTATCGAAAGAACAAAGGAGGGAAGTTAGTGATTTTGGAGGCTATGTCCAATGTTGTTACCGAACAGTAGATATAGTTACAGTGTAAGATAACCGAGCTTTAGCTGGAAGGTGCTGAAGAGCCAATCTTTTTGTTTCTTTCATTCCCAAATTTGGTGCGAGAGTTGAGCAGGTAGTTTGGAATAAGAAAATAAGGATGGATCGATCATTTTTATCTTTCTGTTATGCTCAAAGCTTTTCATATATATCTTCTTGTGCTTAGTTTGGATCGACTGTGATTATTTGTGAAGTTACGGGTAGATGTATCTGAGTGAAGTTGGATAAGGGAGCTGAATCGTATAGAGTAATTCAAGCCAAATTTAGTGTCAGTACATCAATACCCGCGATTGCAATTGGTACGACAAGAGTTCGTGCCATATACTTCTCCAAGGGCGAATGTCAGTGAATACAAGTTGGTTTAATATTTGTGGGTTCATTTTTAAAGCTTGAAACCCAATTTGGTGCTGGTTTCTGATTCTGTGGAGTACTAGAACATAGATAAGCTTGTGCTATGAAAGGCCATGATCATAGCCGACTCGCTTAATTGGAGTAGCTTTCTGTCGTAGTGATTTGTGTTATGATGGCCATGTTATATTACTGGAGAGTTTCTCTTTGAATAGCTGCTAGAGCTCCTGAACAATTAGTATTAGCGTGTACGCGCTCCCTGCCAGTGCCCTTTTTATGCCCATCTGATTTGATGAGTCTTGGATGTTGAAATTAGGTTCCTAATGATATACGTTTTTTTTTCTTCTTAAATTTGGAGAGAGAATTAGAGAGCCATTTTCTCCTGTTTTTTTCGAGTGACTTTGGCGAGTTTTTGAGGGAGAGAGAATTTTTTTTCTTCTTTTTCTTTTTTATGTAGAAGAGAACCGTGAAAGGGTCATAGTTTATAGACAAGAGAAAATAGAGAGAAAACGAGATTCTTTTGCCACGGGGGTTCTTATTGACATAGCTTGAATGTTTTGTTTTGTTTTGTTATTTTTTTGGAGCATGTGTAAAGCTTTCTTATATTGCCTTGTAATTTCTAATGAGTTTACTAATTGATTGGTAGGTCATATAGAAAAGGCCTTTTTTTTTCATTTCTTTTCTGTACCATGCATGAGCAGTTGAGGGGTTAGTTTGAAAATTTTATCTCTTGTATCTGTGGTGTAAACCACGGATTCATAAAGGGACAATTCTAATAGGATCCTCATTTTTTCTTTCTGGTCATTTCTTTAGTAAATTTAATCAGTATAGTCTACAATATTCCTATTTATGCTCAACTCTATCCCTCATTACTTCATTAATTATATTCTATCACTTCTCCCATCTGCAACTATATATCATTTGACCTTGGTTGCAGGTGCCCAAAACATTTCATAAGTTCTTCCTCACGGTTCCAAGTCCTAATCCAAAGCAAATCTTTAATTCACTCATTTCTTATCTAATCTAACCCCTAGACGTACTCCCACTCATCTATGCGCACGTACCTGAAGAAATCACAAGGACGGAGCAACAACACAATCAAAAGGAACACCGGAAATTGAAATGCATTCAGAGCATAGGGGTAATGAAAGCTTCTGCCTACAATATCTAAATTCGATGTTTGGGAAATCTTCACCAGGTTAAGTATGCGAAAAAAATCCTCAAATGTCAAAACGATGAAAGAGGCATCAGCGGATGTGATTACAACTTATACAACAAAGATGAATAAAATTTACATGCAATTTTTGTACAACAATTAAAACATTCCCCTTCGAATCTCTCTAAAGAGCTACTCTGCTTCAGAAATACACGTGATTATCTCTTTATGCGATTTCCCCCACCATCTTGCAGCGTCCGAGACATGACTGAATTATATGCAGCTGTGACCCAATAACCGATGACTTGCTCTAGTTTAGTCTTCTCCTATTGATGAAACGAGAGATTGGAGGTCTGTCAACAAAAACTGATCCTCCATTTTTAAGCTTGATTTCGTACTTCCACGCTGGGCCAAGAATCCACGACATAGCAGCTCCACCCAGTAACCCTCCCAACTGAAAAGCAAAGTATATGAAATTCAGTTGCAGAAAGGTTTTAATGCAAATGGTAAAAGATGGAAGCATCATTTTCAAAAGAAAAGTGAAAAATGGTGTGCTGACTTACATGACCCCAATTATCGATGCCTCTAGACACAAGCCCAATAACCTGCAAATATGAATTTTCACATCACAGGGGATCAACATTTTAACTGAAAAGATCTTTAGGCAGAAATCACTTGTTACCATATTAAGGGCTATCACACGAGCAATTTCCTCTAGATCCTGCTTTCCTCCCCCCAGCAAACTTCTATGTCTTAAGACAAACACCGCGAGGGAACCCACCTTAGTAAGGAGGGGAAAAAATAAAAGAAAACAAATAATATCAGTATTGTTTAGTTTATGATCAAGTACAGCCATATCAATCTGAATAGATAGTGAGATTGTGAGATATCGATACAGCAGCAAAAGCTACTTGTACTTTTAATAGATACATTAGTCAAATACAATTGTCTAAGAACCGAGGCATTTTTTCATTGTAGTTTCGGTTTCAGTAAAAGAGAGATAATTCTTGAAGGATATGAGGGAGTTGGAATTAATTTCTATATTGGACTTAGTATTTTCTTCGAGGGTCCAAAAACCTTCCTAGTTTTCACTCATCCTACCACACAACTATCTCCTTTTAAATCCTTCTATTGGTTAAAAAGACTGACATGAAATTCTTGTGTTTGATAGAATGAATTTGGTTAGTTGGGATTGATTACGTAGGATTGTCGTGCAAATTACCATGTCCACCTGCTGCTGGTACCAAAATTCACAAAAGGGAACTCGTTGGTGGGAAGAAGATACATTAATAACCTTGTTTAAGCTCACTCAATATTCCAAAGTAACCTACAGTTACAAGAGTCCAGATATGACAAAAAATTATAGGGAACTGCATTCCTCTTGAACTTTAATTAAAGTCAAAAGCAAATAAAATAAATAAATTCCCAGCATAAGCTAATGATATGAAACCACTAAATTAAAGACAAGAAAAAGAGTGACATGTAGTGGACTAATTTAAACAACGATGCTGAGGGAAAACAATCAGATGATGTAAATTATTCTATGCAGTAGGTTGGTTAATTCAACTAAAATTTGCTGATGGAAGAACTAATTCAAGTTGGTAAGCAAGTGCTCGCCATAGTAGTCAAAGAAGGAAAATTCACAAGGCACTAATGATATGTAATGAACTAATTCAAGTTGCATGTGCAGGTGGTAGGCAAGTGCTCGCCATAGTAATGAAAGAAGGAATACCCATTTATTTTCAAAATGATATCAGAAAGGATGTGGCCGTGACTAAACTGGTTATATAACTATTGCTACTTTCTACAAATAACAATGAAAGAACTGGTTTAATGCCATCCCACAACCAACTCAATACACGAGCAGGAAGATGAGTTAGTAGCTTATATTATTTTTTCAATTCGAAAAGTTACTGTTAGATATTATTGGTATTTAGGTTTAGGAGATATTATTGAGATATTGTGAGATGTGATTAGATATAATTTTATCTCATACCTATTTTGTAATATCCTTCTAATTTCTACTTAAGAAAGATTAGGGTTAGATGAATAAATAACTTTGCTTTTTACATTTTTCTTCATGGTATCAAAGCCTACTCGATCATAGCAACTTCTTCTATCTTTCTAGATCTCAAGGCCGTTGAGGGGTTTTGCCTCGCCTTTATGCTCCTCTAGACGGCTACGAAAACACCCTTGATAGCATCGACGGCTTCAACAACTACTTCGGCATCATTGTTTTCTAGATCGTATCAAATATCCTCCACAAAATAACTTAAATAAAAAATAGTTTGGCTACTGTTCATGTGATGAACAGTACCTGATTACCTTTCAAGCGATAAACAGTATTGGAGTTACTATTCACTCTTCGGCATCTTTGGTAGTTATATGCAATAATAGCAGTTCTCTTTCGACGTTTTTACTGGCTTACCCACCTAGGATATTTACTGGCTGACCCGTCAAGAGCTTCTATTAGCTGACCTGCCTAGGATTTCTACTGGCTAACCGGCCTAGGGCTTCTTTCTATTGGCTGACCCATCAAGGGTTTCTATTGGTTGTTACTACAATTTTCTGATCGCTAACATCTTCAAGTATTCCAGACAAAGATGACATTGTTAAAACTCTTGCAACTAGCTATTTTATTTCGGTTTGTAACAAGCTGGACATATATAGTAATATATGCTCCAGCTTGAGGGAGAGTGTTAGATATTATTGGTATTTAGGTTTAGGAGATATTATTGAGATATTGTGAGATATGATTAGATATGATTTTATCTCATACCTATTTTGTAATAGCCTCCTAATCTCTATTTAAGAAAGTTTAAGGTTAGATGAATAAATAACTTTACTTTTTATATTTCTCTACAGTTACAACCTTATCATTATTAATATGTGCTATCAAAAGCGAGCAAGAAGATCATGGAAAAGTCTAGATCATGGAAAAGTCTAAATTCTGAGAAATGACAAGTCACCAAATCACTGAAAAAAAGTCATGACTGTCTCAAACTTACTAATCCAAAGATAGCCCCCGATGCACCAACAGCAGGAGATTGGCAGAACTGGTAGCTCATCAACGAACCTAGTTTCTCAAAAAGTTTCCATCAGGACTTAAAAATCAAAATAGAGCACGTCATGAATAAATACTAACATTTTCCATCATCCAATGCAATTGTATAAGTTGTTACTTGCTATTGCTGATGTGAAATATACTGCAGTAAACCGTCTAGGTCCACTCAATTGCTCCACAGTAGGGCCAATTGAGTTCAAAGAGTAACAATTGACCTGTAAAAGATATTTTTTCAAGCTGATAATCTCATTCTATTATCAGTTACACGAGTAAAATGATAATAACAATAGGAAGAAAAGAACAGAAAATACCAACCAGGAGGTGCACAATATTTGCATGAAGAAATGACGACGTAGCCAATCTCCACAATTGTCCTTTATCGATCAGACTGTTGACCTATTTCATAACTGATATAATCAAACATGAGATAATGTGCACACAACAGGAAGTTTATGGCAATGTTGCTAACCTTAGCTCCCCACAAAGTTAACCTCCCTTGAGATGCAACCTGTGCAACATAGACCCTGGCAAGAGAAAACACAACAAGTGAAGACAAATGTTTAAGTCCATTGCACAAGATAAGATGCCAAAAAGAGATGTATGGTACAAATGTTCCATATGCTCTAACAGCAAAGTTCGAAACCCACGTTTGTAATTGTGACCAAAGAATAATGTCTTTGGGGTTGGAAAAGAGGATGGTCCAAAGAAATACAAAAGGAATGGAAGTGTACAAAATTGCGGAAGGTAGCAAATGAAAACAATATCTACAATTGCACTAAAATAATATGCAAGAAACATTCTCCTATAATTATTTCAGAAGAATCCAGTAATGGCTATATACATTGGCAAGAATATGTTGAGCTGAAACTAAACAAATCTGAAGTAGAAAAAATTGTTTTAGTTTTCAACAAAAGCCAGAACTGTACAGGGCGACACCCTCGCGATTCAGTAAGTCTTGATCTCCAGCTGGTTAATTAGTAGTACATATAAGAAACTAAGGGAAAAGAACAGAGATTCAACTGAGCTAGAAGTATCACCCACTCTTCTTTGCCATTGATGGCTTTTCAAAGATGCGACATGTAACCTTGGACCTAATACGGTTCATTTCATTTTCTAAGCAAATTCCTCTTCTCCATTTAGTTCATAGTGTCAGGTGTAATTCTGAAGGCTTAATATGAGAATGCTCGGACGTGCCAAGAACTGTGAAGACTGCGATATGAGCCTTTTACTATTCAAGTTTTCTCACATTATCAGTTAATGGTGCACTGGGCTATATTCTTTTGTCTACAGATGTTGAAGGTCATGGCATGTATAACTTCAAAGAAATAACTTCACAGGAAGGAGATTTCGCTTGGATGCAAAGCATCTTAGCATCTTCTGCAAAAGATAGCTACTGAAGACTAAACGGGTAAATTCAACCAAGAGAGTTTTATAACTTGTTCCAAAGTTCTCTGTAAAAACACTAACATCACCAGAATATGTATGCATATGTATTCTTCTGGTTTCCTTCGGACCCATTAATGGTATCATCATACCAACCAAAGAAATTTTACCAGGGACATTCTCCAATTTTTAGGTTTATTTCATTTTATTTTGAGAATAGGAAACTGTCCAACATAACAAAGGGAGCTGAAACCCAATAAATCCCTTCCATGGGAGAGAATTGAAACATCAATTCAAGCTTGAGATGTAAAATTAAGTGATGTTGAATATGATACTGTCCAACATAGGCCATGCTGGATTTCTTACATACCATTCTCACAACTTTTTTCAAAACCTAATGACCATGTTCTAGAAAACAATATGCCAAACCATGCAGTTTGGTGCCATATACCGCATATGAAAAATTACCAAAAAGGAAAAGGAACAGAGAGAGCGGGATCTTCCACCATTCACTTCCCACTATTGCTTCAAATAGAAGAGGAAAATATTATATATTAGGGTTCAAATCCCTAACCCTTTTTTATAGTGAGAAACAAGTTCGACCCACTCAGCGTGTTAGGTCTAGCATTCCTCCCTCTTCTTCGTAATTGTGGCAGAGTAATCCATGAGACAGCAGCGACAAGAGGTGATGATAGGAAAAATAGTGACGATCAACAACTAGTGACTAATCAAGCTCACTCTAGAGTTGATGAACTTTAAACAGAGACTAGGAACCAATTTTAACCCAAAAGCTATAGCTATTAGATATTGGCCCCAACTCCCATTTTAAACCTGTCATTCTTTCTTATCCTATCCGATGTGGGACTATACTCACAAATATACTCACATATTAATGACTTCAACATCTCCCCCTTAATTTGTGAGTATAGTTCAATCTTCCACTATACTTCAATCTTCTATAGGATTCACTAACTTGGTCTAAACTATCAACCATGCATTCAGCATATAGTTATCAAACATCCGTAGGATCTTCCACTACTTAACTTGTGCCCGCCACTTCTCTTGTGGGCTAACCAGATCATATCACTACTACGGGCGTCCGTTGCGTTAGCTTGAATTGGCCAATTCACTTGTGGAATTCGGGCTTCACATTGTGCCACTTCACTTGTAGCCTTTGGGCTTCACATTGAACTTTACTTTTATTTAGGCTATAACCTTATCTCTGATACCATTGTTGGAGAGTAATCGAACCCAATCTAGAGTTAATGAGCCTTAAACATATGTTGGGAACCAATTTTAATCCAAAAGTTATAGCTACTAGGCATTGACCCCAACTCCTATTTTAAAATCATCTCTTTCTGATCCTATACGATGTGGGACTATACTCACATATGAATGACCTTAACAACAACAACCAGTGGCAATAACAACAAAAATTGGGAAAAGAAGCTCTTTTGTTTCTCCCTCTTCTAGTCCTATTCTACTCTTCTTTTCTTCTCAGTTGCATACCAGGGCACATTCCATATGCCAATTTCTATGAGTTTGGCTGGTGTATTTGTATGCACATAAACCATATTCTACAACATTGGTTAATGAGAGAAGAGAAAACTAGACAAATCACCAAATAGAAAACTTTGATGAGTTTCTTACTTATTTATTTATTTATTTATTGCAAGGAAGACTCCCTCTTAGAGAAGAATGAACACATCGCACCAGATGGAACTCTTTGTAAACTAACAGAGATGTAGGGCAGTTGTAAAACTTGCCAGGGACCAAAATATGGTTACCTAAGACTAGGACAAGACAACAATTATCAGTAAGGTAAAACTAGACTATACAGAACCCTAAGCACTCACTTTTGTCTTAGTGCAAAAACAAAGCTAACCCCACATTATGTTTTAGATTTCCACCCAACATCCTCCAAACCAACGTCCCCCGAAACCCACTAAAGAGCTATTTGACTGCAAAGCAATAGGGTTTCAGGGCTGTTGGCTGGCAAAGTGGTGGAGGATTAAAGTTAGGGTTTTCATTGTGGAAACCTAATATACTTCCAATGGGGATTGTTAGCTCCTTTTCCTTGGAAATACATCTGAAACAAATATTTGAATTTTCGTTCAAAAGATATGCTTCTCCATGACACCTCATCATTTGTGAAATTCAAACGGAAAAGTAATCTTCATCACTTGAACGTTCTTATATTCTTCTTTTATCACCTAAACAGATTTCATTTATCATGTCCTATGCTTTCCATTCATTCTTTTTCTCTTCACTTCCTCCCTCAAAGCTGTTAGTTTACACTTGACAAGCATCTCTACGGACGTGTTCAGTAAAATGAGTGCGAGTAACTGTTCTCAACTTTACAAACTGTCATGCATTCATTTACAAGCACAGTCAACGGAAACAGAACTCACTTGATCGAAACAAGTTTGGAAACAGGAAGGATCAACATCAAAAGCACGCCGAAGAGTTAGAAACTCACAGAACATTAACGGCAAGGATAGCATTTGTCCATAGCCTCCCACGGGAGTAGTTTCCTCTAGAGGTATTAGACTGGAATTTGTGCCCCTTCTCGGATTCCCCTCCATTGAAAAGAGAAAAACATGATCTTGAAATGGCATCGGCAAACGTTTCGGCGAGAGTTGTTTGGTGCCGAGCCCCATGGATTTTGCTCAAGAGATGGCCTTCCTGCTGAATGCAACAACACAATCAAAAGGACCAGAAATTAGTGATATACGACTCGAACGATATCAATACGACACAATTGAGCAACCACGGGCTGAAAACAACATTACAGGTAGCAAAAGGTTCTGTAGTTATAAATTCAGAAGAACTTGTTTTCATAAAATTAGGGCTACCATCAGCTTCAGGTTACAATTTACAAGATAAAGCGCAACTAATTCAAGATGTCTGCGTATAAAATTTGGACCAGAATCGGACCGGCGTCGGGTGAGGGAAGAGGGCAAGGTGGAGACGGGCGGTGCAGCGGAGGCGGAGGAGGTGGCCGAGGCGGAGGGCGGAGGCGACGGCGACGAGGCGGGATGAGGAGCTGAGCTGTCCTTTTCCAGATGATGAATTACTACCGAAGGATGAGAGCCATGGATGAGGAGGGATCGCCGCCATCATCTCCAAGAAATAATGATAATAATAATAATAATAAAAGAAAAGGAGTGATTTTTTACTTGAGAAATGGGAAGGAGGGAGCGGACGGGCTGGGATCCGTCTCTCAACTGGACACGTGTTACGCTTCTATTGGTGGTAAGCGATCAAGCTAATCGATGCTTTCGCTAGGGTTTTTTTACAATTCGTCCCACAACTTTACCCTTTTTTATTCTAGGCCCACGTACTTCTATTGGCACGATCCATCTTCTAAATTAAACCCATCATCTCAACTGCTGGAGTACGTGAAGCTTTCGAGTTTAAGATGTGAATATTATAACCGCACATTTCATAATGTTATACCTGCATGCCATTTGTTTGCTGAAATGTCTCTGTAACTTCTAATTGATTTAAACAGTAGCCCGTTGTAATTATGATCCATGCTCTATGGAATCTAAATCATGACACAAGGCTTTAACATGGAGGTATGCTTCATGATGTTCATAAGGATATTTGTTGCGGTATTGTTGACATCACATTTGATTTCTCTTCATTGTTCTATATGATTCGATTAAGGTTACCTCTATAAGATTTGATATAATATCAAGTATTTGCCATGTTAAAAATCACAGTTTCTGTCATTATTATGTGGTGGCTGATTACATTTGTAGTATAACTATATTACATGTGCGAGACTTTCATGCAAATCGATTCATGTATATTTTTCTTCTTTTGCTATGTTTCTTGAAGAGAATATTGTATGTTAATGTCGAGTTTAAAGCCATCATCTCCTTTGCAAGATGTTTTAAAAATTGTGTTTCGTTCAGTCATATCTTTAGTATTGTATCACCATTTGTTCTTCATGTTCTTTTTTATCTAACAACATGAAATTATGAAATTGCATTATGTAATGGCCGGGGTTTCAAAAGGAGGAGCTGAAGTTGGTTGCAGATTATATACATTTGTGTAATGTGCTCGGAAAGGAGGATGCATTTGATGAAAGAGGTCAGAGTTGCTTTGGTTGCTGGAGTTTAATATATTTGGCAAGAGAGGAATGTTGGATGTCATAAAAATGTTTGGAGAGTTATAGCCGATGTCAAAAACGTAGTCAGTTTTATTTATATTCATGATAATGTTGCGACCACCGAGATTGTGATGGGAAAAAAAATCTTTTGCCTAGGTACCTAAAGATACAACCATATAGACCACAAGTGGATTATACATGATTTATTTTTAGAAAAAATTGAACGAGCACTAGGAGAGTATCTGACCATTTATTGTCTCGTTTGGTACACGAGAATGGACAAAATGCAATGTCCATTCCCACTTCTTATTGCTACATATTAAACACAAAAGTATTTTAGAAGTTAGTATGCCGATTCTCTAGGAATGTTCGCTCCCACATTTTGTGGGACAAGCATTCCTAAATAGTTGTTAAGAAATGAGAATTCCCACATAGGTGCAAATAGAAAAAGGCTCGATTGTGCTCTGCAGCATTGACATCAACCACTGCCGCTGACGTAGCTGATGAGCAGCTGACGTAGCTCACTGTGGTCAATCACAGCTGACGATGTCGCTGCTGCCAGATATCACTATTGGCAATGTCAGCAGCTGCTGGCAACCAGCTGACGTAGCTCACTGTGGTCAATCATAGCTGACGATATCACCACTGCCAGGTATCACTATTGGCAATGTCAGCGACCGCTGGCGACCAGCGGTGAGGACGACCACTGCCGGCGACGACGACCACTGCCAGCAACATTAGTATCCAGAAATTGCATTTTGTTTCTTTTTCCTGCTTCATTTCCCAATGACACTCAGACACTGAATGAGAATGAGCATTCCATTCCGTACTTTATTCTATTCTAACTTAACTCGATTCCTATGTACAGATAGAGGCACAGTTTACAAATTTTTCTTCCAAGGCCAACAAATATGATAAAAGCATACCAATATTATCAAGTGAAACTTCTATCACCTGCCTCCTGTAGGCGAGCGAGCACAGAGCACCCCAGCAGAGGATGGATAAGAACGTGATACAAAATCCCATGTATCAGCTTCTGAGAAAACAAGATCACGATCATCTGTGATGTTTTCATGCCCACTGAGATACTAAGTGGCCTGTCTCAGCGTCGGCCTCGCTTCTGGATCAGACTGCAAGCAAACAAGGCTGAGCTTTAGTGCTAACTCGACCTCCTCTGTCACATATGATTCCTTTAATCTGGGATCAAGAACCATTATCAACTTATGCTGTGTCCAGTACTGTCTCACTCGGTCTAACAGAAGAACCTCAGTCGGAGAGCTGTGGGCTTTTAATTGGCTTCCTACCACAAGCCACTTCGAGCACCAACGCTCCATAGGCATAGATGTCAGCGCTCGCCGTGGCTTTTCCTGTCAGTGGCAGTTCAGTCGCAATGTACCCCACAGTACCAACAACATGTGTTGTACGAGGATTTGATGTTGATTTGTGAGAGTGGGTCTAATACCACATGTTGAGTTGAGAGGGGTAGTGGACACTAAAAAATATATTATTATTTCTTTTTTGCAGTACAACACTCAATACTCTCTCTAATAGAAACACTTTCTCTACTTCAAACTACTACACTTCTTCACAAGCACTCACTCTTTTTCTTTTTCTTTTCCTTTTTATTTCTCTCTCTTTGTTTTTCTCTTGCTACTGGGATGGCTGTCTCACTGAAGCTTTAAGGGTCTTTTATAGGCCTTGTGAAGTGGTAGGTATACACTGTAGGTGGTAGGTTGTTACTGTTGAAATGATGGCTGGGTGGCTGAGGCAGGTAGCCGCTGACTTTAACACTCCTCCTCAACAGCGACTTCTCTATCCACAAGTTCAAGTTTCCTTTAATTCTATAAACTTTGAAGAACTCAGTGCTTTGGTGAATATGTCAGCTATTTGTTTATTTGTCCGATTCGGCTTCCTTACAATCTCCTCCTGAAGAACTTTCTCTCGTAGAAAGTGATAATGTACTTCGATATGCTTCGTCCTAACATGAAAAACTAGATTCTCTACCAATCATACTGTAGCTGACAGTGATACCATTGACTGTCTTACCAAGATATAGCCGCTAAACCCATACTAAAGACGTATCCCTTAGTAGATCTTCGAGTGTTGTGATCTCCAGCATAGCCAGCATCACAATAGCCATAGACATCACATTCTTCTCCTTTCTTATACATAAGACCATAGTTAATTGTACCCTTCACGTACCTTAGGATCCTTCGGATTGCTTCTAAGTGAGACTTCTTTGGCTTCTGCATGAATCGGCTCATCACACCAACCGCAAAAGAAATTTCTGGTCTTGTCATCATCAGATAGATCAATCATCCACCTAGTTGTTGATGTATAGTTGGATCTTCCAAATCATTCTTTCATGTGCACACAGCCTCAGTTTTGTCTCTATCGGTGTTGAGATTGACTTGAAGTTGAACATCATGTACTTGAGCAACATGTCCTTTGCATGCTTTTCTTGGCAAAGGAACAATCCATCCTTCCTTCGATCGACCTCCAATCCAAGGAAATGCTTGAGCTCTCCAAGCTCCTTCATTTGAAACTTGATCGAGAGATTTTTCCTTGTTCTCTGGATTTCTGCTTCATCGTCTTCAGTTAGGATTAAATCATCCACATAAACTAACACGATTGCTAGCCTATTGTCAGTCTGCTTGACAAATAAACTAGAATCTGCAGGAGCAAGAGAGTATCCACTTTGAATTAAGAACTCACCAATCTTGCCGCACTAGGCTCTCAGAGCTTGCTTCAGTCCGTAGAGAGCTTTCTTTAGTTTGCAAACATATCTTTCCTTCTCCTTGCTCTCAAATCCGATAGGTTGCTCCATGTAAATCTCTCGATCCACCTCACCTTGTAGAAATGCGTTCTTCACATCCATCCACCAAAGCTTCCAACTCTTGTTGGCTGCGAGAGCTAGAAGAACTAGAATTGTTGTTATCTTGACAACCGGACTGAATGTCTCATCATAATCTAGTTCATACTTTTAAGAGAATCCTCCAGCCACCAAGCGTGCTTTGTATCTCTCAATCGACCCGTCCGGTTGAGTCTTGACCTTGTAAACCCATTTGCAAGAGATAGATTTGACATCCTTGGGCTTCAACACCAACTCCCAAGTTTAGTTCTGCTACAGAGCTTGAATTTATTCCTCCATTGCTTGTCTCCATACAGTGGTTTTGCATGCTTCCTTAAAGATACATGGCTCCTTCACATCTTCCATAATGACAGCATTAGCATACTTAGGATTCGGCTTCCTCGGTCTGGTTGATCTTCGAAGTTGTTGTAGTAGTTCTTCTTCGATATCCTCTATCTGACTCGGGCACACTTCTTCTGGTGTTGTCTGATGAACACCCGTCTTCCATGGATTATTCTCCTTTGACGATGTTGAAGAACTTGATTCTATCTTCTTTGATTGATGTAAGTCTTCTTCTTGACTTGGCTCCCCCAGCTTTTCTTGTAACTGATCCTCCAGATCTTTAGAATGTAGTAGCATAACTTATTGTGGAGCCCACTAAGATGAGGCTTCGTTAAACTCAACATTTCTTGATGTGTAGCACCATCCAGTTGTGGGATCACAACATCTCAATCCTTTTCTTTCACTATCGTACCCCTTAAAAATACACCTTATGATCTTTTTATCGAACTTGCTGTGTAAGTGATCAGGCATAAAAACATGACACACACAACTGAAAACTCTGAAATTGCTTACAGTTGACTTGGTATTCCACAGCTTCTAAAATGGCGATATGAACTTCAATTTTGGTTGTGGTAGCCGATTGATCACGTGCACCGCAGTTTTCATACACTCTGCCCAAAAACATTCTGGCACGTTCTTGGAATGAAGCATGCTTCGGCATATCTTTGCAAGATGACGATTCTTCCTTTTAGCAACCCCATTTTGTTGCGGAGTAGTTGGGCACGTTAGCTGTCGCCGAATCTTGAGCTACTTCAGATAGTCATAGAACTCCTTTGATGTGTACTCTCCACCTTTGTCTGTGCGGAGGCAGCTGATCTTCTTGTTAAGCTCTCCTTCGACTTCTTCTCGGAATTGCTTGAATTTGGAGAGTGCATCGTATTTTTCCTTTAGGAAATAAACCCAAACATACCTCGACTAATCATCGATGAAAGTGATCATGTACCGCATGCCACCTATCTATTCCTGCTTCACTCGACTGAATACATCTGAGTGCACGAGCTCCAAAAGTTTCCTTTACTCTGAATTGTGACTTCTGGTATGGTAGTTGATGCTCCTTACCATACTGACAACCTCCGCATACAGTCCCTCCTCAAATCTCCATGTGTAGAAGACCCTTCAACATTGACATTTCCATCATGATCTTGAGTTTTTGATAGCTCACATAGCCAAGTTGAGCATGCCACAAATCAGTCGTCTCATTCTTCCAAGCTTTATCTATGTATGTCGATTCCGCCGACATTACATAAATAGATTCAACTCTTTGTCCCACCATGATAGGTTCTCTTGGTGCATCACGTTTTGGTAGACTTTTACATCTTGTGACCTAAATACTACATAATTTCCAGAAACCGTTAATTGGGAAACATATAGAAGGTTCTTTTTCATACCCGATGCATGGCATACATCTTGTAGTTGTATTCGATTCGGGTTGTAGCGCGGTGTAAACACAATTTTTCTGATGTGTGTAATAGGCAATCTTGAATTATTCACTATCACAATTTCTAGGCCTCCTTTATACTCTTTCATGTTGACAAGCTTCACATTGTCTCCTGTCATGCGGTTGGAACAGCCAGAATCGACGATCCAATCTTTATTATAGCTAATTTCTTCCCGATCTGAAACCGCTACAAGTGCGAACTCATATTCCTCCACAATCGAGGTTAGTGCCATATCAACGACCTCCTCTTCATCAAGTGATGCTTTTTTGGCGATGACCACAGATGCTTGGGCATCCCATTCTTGTTCATCATCTCGATATCTACGCGATGTTACAGCATTGCCCTCTACAAGTCTTCTCTTGTAGCGGCAGTCTCTAGCAAAGTGACCTTTCTTCCCGTAGTTGTAGCAGCTATTATCAGGTCTCCTTGCTCGACAATCACTATGCTCTTCACTCTGACGTGCTCTTTTGGTGTACGAACTCCTTAACTGCCTATCTGAATCGGCTTTTACATACCGATCTTTTCTCTCACCTTTTGGTTTGTCTCTTTCGTTGCAACTGAACAACGCTTTGTCTTCACTTTTTAATGAAACGCCAGCTATTTATTTGGCTAGGGACTCCTGTGTGGCGAGCAAGCTCTGCAACTCTAATAATGTTGGTTGAGTCGGCTAGCCGGGTGTAGCCACAACAAGCCTATGGTACTCTGGTCTCAAACCGTATGATTATTCTTCTCATCCTTGCATCCGGCACTCTAGAATCTAGATCTAGCTGAGCAATATCTGAACGAAGCATTTTTACTTGCTTAAAGTACTGACTGATTGTCAGGTTCTTCTGTTGCAAGGTCATCAACTGATTCTTGAGCGCCGTTCTTCTTTGAGAAGAGAGTGGCAAGTGTATCCCATGTCTCCTTAGGAGTCCTGGCATCTCACATATAGTCTACGAGATCTTCTTCTACCATCGACTTCGACACATACATAGCATTGCCAGTTTTAATCTTCCACTTTCTTAGTGCTTCGCCAGCTTCATGAGGTGCTGTAGTTTGGCCCCTCCGACGACCTCCCAAAGGCCTTGTCCATAAAAATAGGACTTCATACAAGTCTCCCAGTAGCTATACTTATTGCTGTTAAGTTTCTGAAGCGTACTAGTAGTACTTGCCAAATCCGCCATTGTGATATGGTACTACTTCAGTATCTCCATGCAAGTCTAGTCCCTAATCAACCAACTTCACAGTGCCGGACTGAGCACGAACTTCAGCTTTCAATAACACCGATATGATCACCGTAGGAGAGCGTCGGTCCATGACTGCCTGCTCTGATACCAATTAAACAGGTCGACCCAAAGAACCTATTTATTAAGCGGGTCATAAACGGGTCAACCTGCCGACCCGTTTAACTTTGACCCATATATCATTCAACCCTTATTATTCAAAATTTGTAAATACACACTTATAAAATATCAAAACTTATAAACACTGCAAAATCCATTAATTACATGCAACACTATGAAAATTTTGCAATATGCAGAAAACATCCTTAGAGGTTCAAAAATTAAAAAACATCTTCAAAAGTTCAAAATTTACCAAAAACCATGAAAATATCGAAACTTAAAAAAACAGTACAAATATCTATAAATTAAAAAAATAAAAAATTTACAAAAAACACCCCTAAAAGTTTCAACAATTACAAAATACACCCTCAAAAAGTCAAATTTATGAAAACACACCCCAGAAATATCAAAACCTACATACACTACAAAATCTAAAACTTATAAACAGTACTATGAAAACTTTGAAATTTACAACAAACACCCTGATAGTTTCAAAAGTTGCAAAAAAAATCACGTCATGCCTTGGGCCTACTTGTAAACCGAGTCGTGCTCTAATAATTTGGCCGAATACAACGCGTTACTTATTGGACTCAGTTTCGCCAAAGAGCTGGGGGTTGAATATCTCAAAGCCTTTGGAGATTCCCAGCTCATAGTCAAACAGATCCGTCGGGACTATAAAGTCAGGAATCTGGACCTGATTCCGTATCACCAGGCGGCTGTTGAGATGGCGGACTCATTTGAAGAATTTTTCATCGAGTATATTCTGCGCCTCCAGAACGCGTACGCTGATGCATTAGCAGCGTTAGTAGTATCGTTAGAACAACCTCCTAAGACTGAACAGTTAGTTACTGTGAGAACTCATCAATACTTGTACTAATATATGATGAAGACGAGGACGACAATGGGGTGGTCATCAAAGAGGTGTACACAACCCAAGTTGAACTGGAGCCCCGGAAATGGCGTTTCCCTATAATCGACTATGTCCTATATGGTATTTTGCCAGAGGACGCGAAAGAGAGAGAATCGATCCGACGAAGGGCACTGAGGTTCTTTTATGACACAGAGACCCAGACGTTATATCGTCGCGGGTACGATGGCTTGCTACTCCGGTGCCTTTCGAACAAAGAAGCGGAAGAAGTCCTTAAGGAAGCACACGGAGGAGAGTGTGGCGCACACCAACCTGGTCCCAAGCTTTATGATCGTATTAGAAGAATGGGATACTTCTGGCGAACAATGATTAATGATGCAATCGAGTACACTCGAAAGTGTCACGCGCGTCAAATTCACGTGAATTACATGCATCAACCCCTGGAGAATTTGCATCCTTCGACTACATCTTGGCCATTCGAGACGTAGGGATGGACATTGTGGGTCCTATTTTTCCCCCATCAGTTAAAGGTGATCGGCTCATTCTCGCGATTACCGACTATTTCTCTAAGTGGGCAGAAGCAATCCTGCTTAAAGAAGTGAAGACAAACAAATTTCATCAAGTTCATCAAGCATCACGTCATTTATCAACAAGGCGTGTCGAGACAGATCATACATGACAACAGTCCTCAATTTATCAACAATGCCTTCATCAGGTTTTGTGAGAAGTTTAAGATTCAAGACGTCTCGTCGACGACTTATAATCCTACTACAAACGGATTAGCGAAGGCATTCAACAAGACAGTTATTAAGATCTTGTCGAAACTCATGAAGACCAATAAACGTGATTGGGGCGATAAACTCGGAGAAGCACTCTGGGTATATCGCACTACAGTACGCACGCCTACTAGAGCTACCCCATATTATCTAGTATACGGGTGTGAAGCTATACTTCCATTAGAAATCCAAATCCCATCACTTCATATTACCCTCGCAACTGATACGATGACGGAAGAACAACATCAGAGACGCCTTGAAGAGCTCGAGATGTTGGATGAAAAATGCCTGGAAGCTCAACAAAACATCAAGTTCTACCAAGCCAGAATGTCGAGGGCTTTCAACAAGAGAGTCCGACAGAGAAGCTTTAAGGAAGGAGATCTGTTCCTCGCTGCTCAACGACCCATAATTCTCAATTCTAAGAAAAATAGTAAGTTTGAACCTAAATGAGAAGGACCGTTTGTGATAGACACGGTCTATTCAAATGGTGCGTATTGCCTAATCACTCAAAGTTGTGATAGGCAATTAATGCCGATAAATGGGAAGTTCATAAAAAAGTACTATCCTTAGTGATTCCTATGCATCAAACAAAGGTGTTTGAGAAGATATAGATCAGATCTACGGCGCTTCCCTCTGGATCAAAACTTAGTTTTTGATCCCGAGAAGAATAATGATTTTGCTTGGTCGATCTCGTACACTTAAGGTGATCTATTTCTTTTGTAAAATAGTCCCCTCGATCTCGCAGATCTTTACTCAGATTAATCACGCGGTGGTCCATGGATAAACCCAGCACCGGCAAAGATCCCACACAAGTAGGAGCGTGATAAATGGGGTATTGCATTTGTTCAGGAGAAAGTTGTAATTTTTCTTGATTTTCGTTGTAAGTCTTATAAAAAGACACCCTTTTTTGTTGAATTCATTTGTAATTGCATAAAGCTTTAATGAGTTCACAAGCAATGAAGATCAGATTGACTTTTCCTACGAACATCCACTAGATAGATAAACTTTGAAGCCCAAAATAAATACCAGGTTTGGCTCAAACACGACCATCAAAATACTGGATAAATCTCTAAAAATGATGTCATGAAGTATCTAGTTAAATAATAAACAATTAAACAAATTATTATTTGTAATGACTACTGCATAGCTCTGACTACTTCCTCATAATTAGCTTATTCAAGTGCGCTCGGTCCACGGCAGTCGGACTCACTAAATTATCTGAAGAAGGGGGTCCACAAAGGGGTTAGACATAAGGTCTAAGCAATGAAACTCTGAGGAACTACAAGAATCAATTGTTAGCTATACAATAATAATTTAATCCTTATCACCTATACAAAGAATGAATATAAGAATCAACGAAAAAAGATCATAAGTTTTAGAAGGTTATATCATGTTGAGTTGTACGTGCAACATACATATCATAACATAAATAACATATCAAAGAAAATTAGTTACATTCTTATATGGACATTAAATCATTGAGTCCACCTGCTGAAGGTGGTTACACATATATTACACAAAGTGATCAAGTAGATACTCACGTCGGAGTCATCTAGCCAACCAACCAACCTTAAGTCATGATTAATCTCATTACCTATCCCCAATCCCGCTATTATTTAATTTATACATATAATGTTATATCGAGAAAGGTGCTTGTATTTAGAAAATTGTTTATTTTGTTTCATTGATTTGTACATTCATTGTGAATGATTGAGCTAAAAGAAGATTGAAGATTAAAGAAGAAGATTTGCTTTAAGAGGCACCAATCCCCTGCTAATGTGAGTTCTCTTTATTGTGATTTTCAGTTTCACCCTCTAGCTAGGATTCTCACAATTAGTGAGAATTAGGAAACTAAAAAAACCTTTCTCTTGTTCACCATAATAAAATCCACTATTAACTTGAACAACTATTAAAAAGATAATAATTCAAACAAGAGCTCTTTTTTTACATTTGTTTGTTTGAATCTAATTAAAAAATTGCATTAGAAATAATTTCTTAAGGCGCCCACTTGTAGATTATTTTTACTTGTAGGATTGCATTTGCAGGTAGTTAGTAGGAATCACCAAAGTGATCTGAGCATTTTGATTTGTGCACACACATGCAATTATTTTAAAGGGCATAAAACCCAAATCAAGATAAGATAATGGAGGTCATTATCTTTTTCTTGGCCCAAACATTACTTAATTCCTCACTACACAAACCTAAGCCTTTAAAATTCATTAGACATTGGCCCCTAAGGATTCGAGCTCAATAGAAACAAGAAAGTCGTAAGTGAATTGGTTCAAGTTTATTTGACTCCATTGTTGTCTAAGGCATGCTTCAAAGGTTACGTAAGGCACCCTACAAGAAACGAGGGTCTTAAACAGTCTCTGACCGCCTTCTAATCCTATCCTTACTTGGCTAATTAATCAAGTAAACTTGGGTTATTCACTAAAGATTTTTAGTTCGGAGCTGTCTAGTAGAGTGTAGGCTTAACGCTAGAAATTTTAGAATTAATTGATTAAGCAGCTTGTCTTTTGTTTTGTTCCGTTAGGTTTTCGTTTCTCCTTCTTTATCTCTTACTTTGAAAAAATTCTTTTTAGATATTTTTCTTAGGTTTTAATTAAAACTACAAAAAGATTTTTTATTAGTGTATGCAAGTTTAGATTAGGGATAATACAAAATGCTTAGTTCATGTTGAATTTGAACCAAAAACAATGGCTAATCCCAATCCACTAGTTTTTTGGGATATGTGTTATCCTAATATGAATGCAATCCCATCTTGTATTAGACTCGCCGATGGTAATGACGTTAATTATGAGCTTAGACCTCACTTCATATACATTCTTCCTAAATTTTTAGAAAATGAGTCTAAAGATGCTAACATTTTATAAGTGAGTTTGAATAAGTATGTTCCATAATTAAGATTAGAGAACTGTCTAAGGATACAATTAAGCTCAGATTTGTCCTATTTGTTAGGAAGAATAAGGCTAAGAAATGGCTGTATAGATCGCCTATAAATTCTATCTCCACTAGCCATAAATTTGCTGAAGTTTTTTTAAAAGAATTCTTCCCAATTTATAAAATGATAAATCTTAGGAATAGCATTCAAACTTATAAGATGATCTCTAAGGAACCATTCTAGAAGTATATCGATAAGTTTAAGGATCTTCTCACCCAATGTCCTCATCATGGTTTAGAAAAGTGGCATTTATGCTAAATTATTTATGAAGGATTCAATTATTCTTTAAAAATGTCCTTAGAATCTATGTGCCTAGGGGATTTTATGATAAAAAAATACAGATGAAGCTTGGAATTTTTTAGAGATCTTATCTAAGAAAATCATGCAATAGGAATACTGTGATGAAAGAGCAACTTCATCAGTTTCCTTAGCAAAGTCAGTGGTTTGTCCTTAGAGTCGAACATAGACTCTAAAGCTAAGATGGCTACAATCTTGTGTACATTAGAAGCTTTGAAAATTAAAGATTGACCTCCCACTCATATTAACCAAGCTCTTCCCTACGATGTCATAATTGCTTATCTCTAGTTCATATTTTAGAAGAATATCCTATTTTAGGTAATAACTAACCACTCAGACAAATAAACGCTGCATTCCAGAATTCTAGAAATGATCCATTTTCTACAACTTACACTCCGGGTTAGAAAAATCATCCTAATTTTGCATGAAATCTGGTAAATTTCTTAGGAAATCCAAATTTCACTTCCACTTCAGTTTCGTAATTTCCTTAGGGAAACATGGGTTTGTTTAACACTCACTATCTCTATAATCCACAACCCAATCATGCATAACAAAATTAGCCTCCTCAGAATCCATCTATTAGTTTTGCTCAACTGAGATTCAACAATGATCATGAGAAAAGGTTTATTGTCCTAGAGAAGGTCTAGAAGCCTTGATGAAAGCATTAAACTAGACTACCAACATGTTGACTCAATCATCCAACACGTTGACTCAATCATCCAACACGTTAAATTCATTTATGCAAATCACATGCCAACTATTAAACTCAAACACTCAACCTATAGCTAGACTTGAAACTCAACAAGGACTAGTAGCTAGTGCTATGAATGAAAGAGAAAAATAAATATTTCCAAGTTAACTAGTTGTCAATCCTAGGGATACAAGGCAATCCAATCTACTCATGTCATTGCCATTCATACCTTAAGATTAGACAAACAAATTGATAACCAAGTCTTGATCAAAGTTCCTCTTCTTCTCAAAACAAAACATCGGAACCTCAATAAAAATCACCCCCTCCTTTTGATAATTTTGTGCAACCATCCTCTTCTTTTGCTGATCATGAACAAGATATCGAATCTAAGCCTAATCTAGGCAGGCCCAAACCTGCTGCACTCTTTCTAGTTAGACTTAGACCTAGGAAGAACTCTCCTCAGATGTAGAAGATCTTAGACACATTCAAGCAGGTCAAAGTCAACATTCTTTTTTTAGATGTCATAGAATAGATCCCGTCCTTTACCAAGTTTTTGAAAGACTTGTGCAAAAAGAAGAGGGCGAGTCAAGTCCCAAAGAAAGTCTTTTTAGCTACTAACATTAGTGAGATCATATCCAAATCCACGCCTCAAAAATATAAGGACCTAGTCTATCCTACAATTTTATAGGAAATACTATTATTGATGAGGCACTCATAGACTTAGGGGCTAGTGTTAAGCTTCTCCCATGTTCGGCCTACTAACAGCTTGGAGTAGGAGAGCTGAAATTAACTAAATGCATCCTGCAACTCACTGATAGATCAGTGAAGATATCGAAGGGAGAAATAGAGAATGTCTTAATTTAGGTAGGGGAGTTCATATTTTCGATGTATTTCAACGTAGGGGAGTTCATATTTTTTATTGCTTTCATAATGTTAGAAATGCAACCCATTTCTGATATCAAGGGTCAGATACCTATTATATTAGGAAGACTTTTCTTAGCTAATTAAAAGACTCTGATCAACTACAAAACAAGTCAAATAAAGCTCTCCTTTGAGATATGACTATAGATCTCAATATTTTCAATCTAGAAAAATAAATGCATTATCCTTCAGATCAACCCCTAGAAGTGAACTTCATTTAGAGAATGTCTAGCGAATAGTTAAGGAAGAGATGAGTTAGATTTTAGTCCAATTAACTTGAGTTTTGAAGAAGTTTTGTATGAAGAGATAAGCTTCATAGAGTAGTTATAATCAGAACAAGTCTTTAAGAAAAAAACATTAAGTTAGGCACAAGTTTTACTAATCTCAGCTTTGAAGAACTTTTTTCTGATGAACTTAGCTTGCAGAAGATATGAAACAATCATCCTATCATGTCTCAACCATGAACCTTGAGTCTAAAGAAATTTTTTAAAGAAGAGCTAGTTATTAGGACAAACTTTCATTCATGTGGAACCTGAGTTCAACTTTAAAGCGAGCTTTCTTATTAATCAGCATCGAAAAATCAAGATGCATGATTTGACAGATTGCCCAGTACCAGCCAGCTATCAAATGCTACAGAAATTATTAAAAACCTCAGAGAGTATAGAATTCAAGCACATCATAGAGTCTATTATTTTACATTTCTTTAGAATTTGAGATAGAATTTTAGCAATAATGTAGGAACTGATGTAGAATGTGAGTTTTTTCAATTGTTTATTTTACATCTTTATTTTGTGTCTCATCAAGGATAGTGACAGGCTATTGGAGTAGATACAAACTCATTCAGATCGTTGCGCTCACATTATGTACCAATCATCTTCCTCATTCCAAGTGCCTAAAAAATACATTGAGTATAGAAAAATATTACTAAATAGTTTAAAGCTCTATTAATAGTACTTACTAATAATAAATTAAATGAAAATTGAGGCAAGTAAAGCACAGACAATAACGAAAGATCAGGTGTGGTAGATGAGGATCCAACCCTAGTTACTGGTGTTTTGGAACCATCTGTGAGGGTAACTTATGAGGAAGTAGAAATAGGGGTACAAGATGATAAGTGTTGTGTTGGAAAGATTACCTCCACGAGTTGCAAGTATACAACTAACAAGTTATAGTATAAAAAGTTATCGATCCCACGAGGAACGTGAAGTAGGAGTTATTTATCAAATTCGGTTCTTTTTAGATTGTGCGCGACAATTAGGAGTTTATTCGAAATAAAATGAAAACATGGTGAAAATGTTGGTGAATAGGTTAGAAGAGTGGATGTGGATTATGCGTAAAATAAAACGAGGAAGGAAAATGAGTGTGAAGAGATTAGAAAACGTGTGTGATAAAAACGAGGAAGAAAATGAGAGTGGAGGGAAATAAG
>JBAKGM010000365.1:29208076-29228521 GCA_037177215.1 Asparagus racemosus | reverse complement strand
CCACTTAGAGTTCTCACCCGAGTTGCACCATTTTTTGCCACACTCGAAGCAAGACGAGAGTGGATATCACTTAGGGAGCTGACTTCTCGACTAATGCCGTCTCGAAGCAAGACGAGAGTGGATATCACTTAGGGAGCTAACTTCTCAACGAATGCTGTCTGAACGTGGCTCCCCGCAGATTCTGCGGCATTTGAACCTCGGGACCGGAAAAGACTCGAGCATCGCACCATGTTTCTAGGTGTATAGACAGTCAGAAAGCCTAGTCCTGAAGATGAGGGGCACATACCCCCAGTTGTAAAATTGTGAGACTCGAGATTCGCTCACGCAGCGAAACTCAAGACTCAACCGAGTTTCGCCCACATGGTGAAGATCAAGATTCAACCGAGGTTCACCTGCGCAGTGAAGCTCGACATTCAACTCGGGTTCACCTACGTAGTGAAGCTCGTCGTAACAGCCACGAAGACCCCTGGGGATTTATTTAGCGGGGATATCACTCATTAAGGGTCAATTTTCATCCAGCTCAATTCCCTTGAGCCTCAGAAAAACTCCAAAAGAGGTATATGAGTCTAAACTGTTTCCTATTTTATCGAGAAGTTCTCAGAGAGTATTTCCATAAAAAGAATATTTTTAGGGATAACTCAACAAACGCAACGAAGCGTGGAAGTTTTATTGACGGCGGTCAACGCGTCACCAGCAGAAAAATTCACCGATACTCTAAAAAGGTACACGAGTATAAACTGTTTCCTATTTCTTCAAGAAGTTCCCGGAGGATACTTCTAAATATTCTTAGGGATAACTCAACAATTACCAATAAAGCGTGAGAATAATATCGACGCCGTTCAATGCGTCGCCGATGAGGAAATTCGCTGATACTATTTCCTAGTTTTCGTCAAGAAGCTCCTAAAGGGTATTCTTAAAGGATAACCCTCCAAGTCCTTATTTCCTCTCATGATGGTCAAGGTAACGGTCAGATACGTCATAATAAAGGAATTCACCGATCCAAGGACGAACCCCAATCTCCTCCCACTGGGATGTTTCGACAAACGTCGTCATAGGAAATTCGCTGACTAGAGGTTAAAGTCCTGATGCTAGACAATGCATTTCGTGTTAAGGAAAATTCCTCACGCTGCGGAAATTGTATCCTATTTTGTCAAGGAGTTCCAAGAAGGTATTTCCAAATATTCTTAGGGATAACTCGATGGACGCCAATAAAGCGTATCGGCGCTAATCAACACGTCGCTGCCGTAGGATTCGCCGATCAACGGTTCGAATCTGGGTAAAATTGGACGCCGGTCAATGCGTCACATTCGCCGACTGGAGGCTAAAATTCTATATATTTTGGACGCCTATCAATGTGTCGCAACGGAAAATTCCCTAATTAATGGAGGAGTCCCGTAGAAAGTTTGATGGTCAGTTGGACGGCAACTCACCGACACGAGTCACCAACAAGTGAGCTGAATTAGCTACAATTCAAGATTCTAACAATAGTCAGGCAATAAATGCAGCACCGTCATACCTTCGGCTATCCTACAAAGAACTAGAGAACCTAAAAGGATTGGAGGAATCGAGTATCAAAGCTAATCTCAGAAAAAATTCATCTACCGACTTCTGGTCAAGATCTCGACAGTGGTCAGTCAAAAAGTGTAGTACTGTAATGCCTTCAGTTATCCTACAAAGAACTGGAGAGTCTGAAAGGATTGGAGAGATCGAGCACTGAAGCCATTCATAGGTCCCATCACACCTACTGAAGGTTAGGGCCTATCATATCCAAAGTAACCCAGGCTCGTCAAAAAATTCGAGACTGAGACACTTTGAAGGGGGTATCTGTAGGCGTCAAAAATTGCTTATCAGCACCCGAACTAGACTCGTAACAGTGGGTTCACAACCGACGACCCATCAAGCGATGCGACCAAGAACTGCTGACGACGTAACTACGCCACAAAACGCATAAAGCGAGCTGACGAATTCATGAAGTGAGTTAGCAAGACGTACAAGTCAACGAAGTGACGTATCATGGAATAATCCAGCGACGAAATTTTAAGTTAGCGAGATTCAACAAGGCGAGTCTCGGATCGACGGAATCAGATTCAAATGTCGACAGGATCGAACCAATCGAGTTTTGAGTCAACGAGAAGATAATTGGGCATGAACTCAGCATGACGGCAGTAAGATCAGAATAAAACAGCACTGGAAAACCCTGAAAAGAGGCAAAACAGTGTCGGCCGAGACACCAAGTGTCTTGGCCGACCACGGACACCCCCTCTCTCCTATAAATAGAGAGGGGGGTCTCAGTTCAGGGGGTTGGAAAAGTTGGATTCAGGTTGGAAATTTTGGGGATTTCTAGAGAGCTCCACGCAAGATCTACGAGTCTTTGTTGCACAGATCCGAGCACCAGTGAAGGAGGAAAGTCAGATCCACAGCCCGTGCAAGCGACGAACTCATCTACACCAGATCTATATCACAAGGTAAGGAGTTGAGCCCAGATCTACAGCGATCTGGGTCAGATTTGCAGATATACCCTCTAGTCTAAGCTCCATCTTAGTCTAGGGTCTAGCGCGTGATTTCTCCTAGTAGATATCACCCACTCTGGCGATCACCTCCTTCGTGAGTTGATCCCCGTTGGCGTTTTATTTCCTTCATGAAATAAAACCCCTAGATCTGTAGATTTAGAATCTGGATCTCCACTTGGATCAAAATTACACGGTGGTCTACGGACAAAACAAGTCCCCGTCATAGGCAAAGATACCCACGCAAGCGAGGATCCGATAAACGGATCCCGCGTTTGTTCAATTGGATTAAAAGTTGTAATCTCTATTTGATTTTTTCATTGTAAGCCTTATAAAAAGGCGATCTTTTTATTTGAATTTTTTTGTAATCCCATAAAGGTGTAACAGATTCAGATCAATGGAAAAATCAGCAGCTTTATTCCCCGCGAACAATCTCAAGCCCGGAAGTGTTAACATCTGGGATGATATGGAGACCATGTTCCTCGCCAATTTCTTCAACGACGACACTGAGATATCCATCAGGATGTTGTTGGACAAAAAGCAGAAGGACAAAGAGACTGTGGACTACTTCATCAAACGGTTCCGGAATAAGGCAATGAATTGTCGGGACCTAATAACTGAGGAGTTCATTCTCTAGACCTGCCATAACAACCTCTCGTTGGATGTACTGGAAGCAATGGGAACGGCGCCATATAAGACATGGAAGGACTTGAAGGTGCGTGGGGAACAAGCTGAGCGATTTCTTAAGAGGAAAAAGGCAGAAAGAGGTTAGCAAGTGGCATATGTTCCCTAACGAAATTTTGTCCCACGCGGCAAAGGGAAAGACAAAGCAAGAGCAAAGGTTGCGAACCAAACGTTCCAGCTGCAGCCACAGCCACAACCGCAACAGTGAGCGCCGCAGCAATCGCAGCCCCAATGGCAGCAAAGGCCTCAACAACAGAAGCCATCCATTAAGAGATTCCTCAAAGTCTACTCCTTCAAGGAGGATGGGTCCCCGGTATCTTCAAGTACCTCCTGGAGAACAGTAAGATCTAGTTGCCACCGATTGTGAATCAGGAGGAGACCAACAAGGTCACAGATCCAAAGTATTGTGCATTCCATAGAGCGGTGCACCATCCAATAAAGTCGTGCTACCATCTCAAGGATAAAATCTAGGCCTTAATCGATGTAGGGGTCATTACCCCAAAGTTGTCCAAAGGGTAAGTTTGAACCTAAATGGGAGGGGCGATTAGCTTATATCCGGCGATTCATATCGAACCTCTCTAGAAAATGCCAGCCATTCTCCAAGCTAAATAAGAAAGGCATGTCATTCGTCTGGGATGACGCCTATCAAAAGGCATTTGACGATATTAAAGCATATTTAGTGAATCCTCATGTTCTTGTTGCACCGTAGTTAGGTAAACCATTCTTGATTTACACCAAGGTGACGAACCATTCGCTATTTACTCGCGCAAGATGATGACAGCGGTCACGAACAAGCAGTGTATTATCTGAGCTGGACTTTAGTGGGTGCTGAATCCCGCTATCCGATAATGGAGAAGCAGTGCATTGCGTTGGTATTCGCGATTTAGAAGATGCGGCATTACTTAGTTGGATAGATGATTTATGTTATCTCTAACGTAAACCCAGTCTAGATATTCATGATGCAACTAGCTTCTATGAGTTGGCGTTTGGTAAAATGGGCCTTGCTCTTGTCTCAATACGACTTGCACTTCAAGCAACAGAAGTCGGTCAAGGGTCAGGCGATTTGCGATCTCCTGGCAACTAATCCAACGACAAATGCAGCTGAATTATATTATGATTTGACAAATGAAACCCACAAAGTCAAGACTACATCGCATCAGTGAATATGGTGATTGTACTTTGACAGAGCTTCTCGAGCAACAATATAGCAAGCACTCCGCGATGTTCTAAGATTTCTTCCAGAGTCAGAGTTATCTTATTTTCTCTAGAAAAGCATGTGATGCCTCGGGCTTACTCGCTAACTGAGCTGTGCTCAATAATGTGGCTGGATACAACACGTTAGTTATTTGACTCAATTTTGCTAAAGAGTTGGGGGGTCGAATATCTCGAAGCCTTTGGGGATTCCCTGCTCATAGTCAGACAGATCCGTGGGGACTAAGAAGTTAGGAACCTGGATTTGATTCTGTATCATCAGGCGGCTGTTGAGATGGCAGACTCATTTGAAGAATTTTTCATCAAGTATATTCCGCGCCTCCAGAACGCATATGCGGACGCATTAGCAGCATTACCAGTATCGTTAGTGCAATCTCCTGAGATGCAACAGTTAGTCACTGTGAAAACTCATCAATTCTTTGTACCAATATATGATGAGGAGAAGGAATAGAAAGAGGGTGGTCATCAAAGAGGTGTACACAACCCAAGCAGAACTGGAGCCCCGAGATTAGCATTTCCCTATAATCGACTATGTCCTATATGGTATTTTGCCAGAGGACGCGAAAGGGAGAGAATTGATCTGACGAATAGCGTCGAGGTTCTTTTATGATGCAGAGACCCAGACTTTATATCATCGCAGGTACAATGGCTTGCTGCTCTAGTGCCTTTCGAACAAGGAACCAGAAGAAGTCTTTAGGGAAGCACACGGAGGAGAATGTGGCGCACACCAGCCTGGTCCATTACTTTATGATCGTATCAGAAGAACGGGATATTTCTAGCCAATGATGATTAATGATGCAATCGAGTACGCTCGAAAGTGTCACGCGTGTCAAATTCACGCGAATTACATGCATCAACCCCTGGAGCATTTGCATCCTTCGGCTACATCTTCGCCGTTCGAGAGATGGGAAATCGACATAGTGGGTCCTATTTTACCTCCGTTAGTTAAAGGTGATCAGTTCATTCTCGTGATTACTGACTACTTCTCCAAGTAGGCTGAAGCAATTCCGTTGAAAGAAGTGAAGACGAACAATGTAATCAGGTTCATCAAGTATCACGTCATTTATCGACACGGCATGCTAAGACAGATCATACATGATAACGGTCCTCAATTCGTCAGCAATGCCTTCATCAAGTTTTGTGAGAAGTTTAAGATTCAAAACATCTCGTCGATGGCTAATAATCCCGCTACAAATGGATTAGTGGAGGCATTCAACAAGACAATCATCAAGATCTTATCAAAACTCATGAAGACCAATAAACATGATTGGGACGATAAACTCAGAGAAGCACTCTGGGCATATCGCACTATAGTACACACGCCTACCAGAACTACCCCATATTCTCTGGTATACGGGTGTGAAGCTATGCTCCCATTAGAGATCCAAATCCCATCACTCTGTATCACCCTCGAAACTGAGATGACGGTGGAAGAACAACATCGAAGACGTCTTGAAGAGCTCGAGATGTTGGATGAAAAAAACTTGCAAGCTCAACAACATATTGAGTTTTACCAAGCCAGAATGCCGAGGGCTTTCAATAAGAAAGTCCGACAGAGAAGCTTTAAGGAAGGAGATCTAGTCCTCGCTGCTCGACGACCCATAATTCTCAATTTCAAAAAAAAAGGGTAAATTTGAACCTAAATAGAAAGGACCGTTTGTGATAGACACAGTCTATTCGAACGGTGCATATCGCTTAATCACTCAAAGTGGCGATAGGCAATTAATGCCGATAAATAGGAAGTTCCTAAAAAAGTACTATCCGTAGTATATATAAAATAACCCATTTTGATGGGAAGTTCCTCGTAGAATATTTCACCCATTTTCCTTAAGAATAACCCCAAATCTATTCTCCACCTTGAAATCCCTCACTAATCATATTCATTAACGGTGAGGTCATTAAAAATCTTTCTGGTCCAATCCACCAGCAAAATCCCCTCTTGATTCCTTCCACGAACGAGAGGTCCACTTAAAATTTCCTTCACACTAGAGATAGAATATAAAATTCTTCCTCTCCAAGTGTAAGATCCCCTCTGTGATAAACAAAAGGGCTCTATCCTTTCCTCTTCAGTCACGCCTTCCTAAGGTTAAGGCCAAAATTAGAATTTCGTCTCGATAAACAAGAAAATCATTTCCAGATCAGGTAGTAAATCCTATAAAAGTGAAAGTTACCTGACTTTTTTGATTCTCGGAGTGGAGATCCCACTCTTAGTTTCACCTCTCAACATTTTCTAAGTGGAGATCCCGCTTTTAGTTTCTTTCACACTAGAGATCAGATATAAAGTCCTTCCTTTCTAGCATCAGGAAACAGAATGTAAAATTCTTCCTTTCCCACATCAGCACTGGAGATAGAATATAAAATTCTTCCTCCAGGAGCAAGAGATAGGATATAAAGTCCTTCCTCTCCTGTTTCGGGTTTGTCTTTACCTAGGGACAGGATATAAAATCCTTCCTCTCCAGCATCGGGAGACAGAATATAAAATTCTTCCTCTCCTACATCAATTTTACAATTTCAACAGAAATCCTTCAATCTAAGATTCATCTTGGGGAATTCAATCCTGAAGCCTAAGTAGGGATAAACTTACACCTAACATGCGTTGTCGGTTTAGTCTTTTAACAATTGAAGAAAACACCCAAGTTGAGAGAAGTTTATCTTGAAACCTAAGAAGGGATAAGTCAACACCTAACAAACGTTGCCGGTTTAGTCTTTTACCGATTAAAGAAGACACCAGGATTCATTCTGGAGAATTTTATCCCGAAACATAAGTAGGGATAAGTCTACGCCTAACACGCGTTGCCTGTTAGTTCTTAACCGTAAAAAGAATGGCAGCTCACATACTCAAAATTGTGGCAAGTTGTTATTAATAACACCACAATCTACGCCTTACACATGTGGAAAATTTTATCCTGAATTCTAAGAAGGGATAAGTTAACGCCTAATATGCATTATTGGTTTAGTCTTTTACCGATTGAAGAAGATACCCGAATCCAAGTCGGGGGAATTTTATCCTAAAGCCTAAGAAGGGATAAGTCAACGACTCATACGCGTTGCCAGTTTAGTCTTTTACCAATTAAAAAATAATCAAGATTCATTCTGGAAAATTTTGTCCCGAAGCCTAAGTAAGAATAAGTCTACGCCAAACATGCATTGCAGGTTAGTTCTTAACCGTAAAAAGAATGACAGCCCACATATTCAAAATTGTGGCAGGTTGTTATTAATAACACCACAATCCACGCTTTACACGTATGGAGAATTTTATCCTAAATCCTAAGTAGGGATAAGTCAACGCCTGACACACGTGGTCGGTTTTGTCTTTTTTCGATTGAAGAAGACACTAGAATTCATTCTGGAGAATTTTATCCCGAAGCCTAAGTAGGAATAAACCTGCATATAATACATGCAGCTGGGTAGTCAATTTTCGTGATTATTGACCAAGTTTGGATATTTAACATCGTACACCAAGTCTGAAAGAGTTTCATTCTTTTAGCATAACGTCACGTGCGGAACGGGTTTAGAAAATCCGCACGCTAGCCCGATTCAAACGGTAATCGGTAAAGCCTCACCAAATCCATTGATGGCTGGGGGTTGACCAATAATCTTGAAGTCAACGCTTAACATGTGTTGCCGGTTAGTCTCTTGCCCGTAAAAGATAACAAAGCCTATGTATTCAATATTATAGCATCAAGTCTAAAAGAGTTTCATTCTTTTAGAGCCACGGCACGTGCGGAACGGGTTTAGAAAATCTGCATGCTAGCCTGATTCAAACAGTAATCGGTAAAGGCTCGCCAAATCCGTTAATGGCTAGGGGTTGGCTAGTAACCTTGAAGTCAACGCCTAACATGTGTTGCCGGTTAGTCTCTTGCCCGTAAAAGATGACAAAGCCTATGTATTCAACATCATAACATTAAGTCTAAAAGAGTTTTATTCTTTTAGCGCAACGTCACGTGCAGAACAGGTTTAGAAAATCCGCACGCTAGTCCGATTTAAACGGTAATCGGTAAAGGTTCGCCAAATCTGTTGATGGCTGAGGGTTTGCCAAAAATCCTATGAGTATTGTGGTTGATTATTTTAAACGAAATAAGAAATCACAATAAGCAACAACAAAATAGAAATTTATTCAATTAATGAAGAGTTAAGTCTTTCAACGAAGGAATTACAACTATTCAAACATCAAGTTTATCACAAAGAATTTGTTGTTCTAGATGAGACAACTCGTCATTGTAAACTTGTTGGAGTTCCTTCTGCAAATCAGCCCTGAAAGACTCCTCATCGGTGCTCAGTGTCTTCGCAGCTTCTTCCTCAGCTTCAAGTAGCTTTTGTTCAGAGAGCTTCTGTTGATTGGATATGGCGTTCTGGGCTTCCTTTTCATTGACTCTTGTCAGCTCTAGGATACTTAAGTGTTCTTCCTTCAGCTAAAGTTCTCGCCTAAGCTGTGCTATCTCGGCCTCAGTTGATGCAAAACAGGAATGGATGTTGCTTAGGGATGTTGATTTTTCAGCAAGTATAGTCTTAACCTGAGCTACTCGGTCCCACTACATTTGAACCTCGAGTCTAGCAAAAACACGAGTGTCACGCCATGCTTCCAGACGAGCTTCTGCTCGAGCAGCTATATATGAAGAAGCACCCGCTACCTGCAGCTCATGCAGTCTCTGAAGCTTGGCTTCCAGATGATCAAGGTCATCGGTAATGGCTTGGGCTTACTCTGGATAACCAACATCCCTTATCAAAGCCATTCTAGGACCAAGGACCGGCTTGAACTAACCGAGAGAAAGCCCACTATGGAGAATCTTCTCGATCATCATGTTGATGAAAGAAAAGAATGAGCGGATTCCATACGGATAATAATCTAAGCTGGGTCGTCGTCTGACATCATCGCCCTCGCCAGATCATGGAGTTGGGATGTAAGCCCTGCAAAAAAGGAAAAGGAGCATTTTAGAATCCTAAGTCAAAAGCTGGCGTAGACATCTTCAACTGGATAACATGTACCTGCTTCTGTCGGTATAGCTTCAGCGTTTAATGAGGATATCGGGGGAGCAACCGTCGTTGATGCACCAACTGCTGCAGTTAGTCTCACGACGTGTTCATCTGGCACGACAACTGCCATGGTAGCCAATTCTGGAGGAGCAGCAGAATGAGGAGTTCATGCCAGCAGCAAATGAATTCCTCAGATTCATCGTATTATAGTTGTACTAGTCAAAATGGCTAGTCCTATGATTAACGAGAGAGAGAATTCATACCTCAGAGGAACAAGCCTCGGTATTCTCGAGAATTATTGACTCAGGTGATATGTCACTGGGAAGACGGTCATCTCGGGGAGAGCCATATATCAGGTCGTCTATGGGGGTGTCCACAAGCAGGCCATCGTCATCAAAGTCCTCTATCGAAAAATCTGACACAAGAAGACATAAGTGAAAGAAGCAGAATCAAGAACCTGCAAACAGCTAAAATGACTTATCTCCTACAGTGGAATTAGTCTCTCTAATCTCAGTGTCCACGTTTACTTCCAATCCTAAACCGGACCGAACCAGTCCTGAACTGGGCCCTGAATAAAAAACTCAAACCAGGGCTAAACCAAGCATCGAAACGGCCCCAAATCTGCCCACCGATTGATTCCTCCTCCTCCTCTCACACATCTAGAGGGGCCCTGGAGGTTTATTCAGTGGGATTATTACCCATTGAGGGTCACTCTTCATCCGGTTCAGCTTATTCGAGCCTCATATTTACTCCAACAAGGTATATAAGTCTAAACTGTTTCCTATTTTGTTAAGAAGTTCCTAGAGAGTATTTTCATAAAATATTCTTAAGGATAGCTCAACAACCCCAATGGACTGCCGGGAGTGTGCAAACACGAATTGGCTCTCCCAGCCTCAGAAGCCTGAAAAGCTCAAATTGTGATGACGCTAGTCAACGCGTCGCAAATGGAGAATTCGCCGATTAACGGAGGAGTCTCGAAAAGTTTGGTGGCCAGTTATACAACAACTCACCAACACGAGTCAAAGCAAACTCAGTTGCCAGCTTCAGTTCAAGATTTCGACAGCGGTCAAACAATAAATACAGTACCATAACACTTTCAGCCATCCTATAAAGCACTGGATAATCTGGAAGGATTGAAGGGATCAAGGTCTGAAGCTATTTTCAGGTCCTGATATACCTATTGAAGGTTGGGGCCTATCATATCCAAAGTATTTCAGACTCTTCTATAAAAGAACGAGACCAAAACACTGTGGAGGGGGTATCTGTAGGCTTTGAAAATTGCCTATAAGACCCCGAACCCGACTCGTGACAGGGGGTTAGCATATGGCGAGCCATCCTACAATCCAACGGCGATCCAACAGCAAACAGTTGATGATGTGAACACATGAAGTGAGTCGACGAAACGCATGAAGCAAGTCGACGAAACGCAAACTCAACGGTGAAGCCACGATGCTAGGGAAATCAAAGCCAAGGCGCCGAGGGAATCAATGAGACGACGCCGGGAAATCGAAGCCACGGTACTGAGGGAATCAACGAGACGGCACCAGGGAAATTGAAGCCACGGCTCCGGGGGAATTGACAAAACGGCACCAGCTAGACTTGAACGTCGGCGGAACTGAACCAATCGGACTCCGTAATCGACGAAATGAACAGCCGGACTCAGGAATAGACACCACCGAATGAATCGGGCTCGGAAAAAATGCCAAAACAAAGCCATCAAGTGTCTCAGCCAATCGAGAGACCATCAAGTGTCTCGGCCGACCGAGACACCAAATGGTGTCTCGGCCAAGGCTGAGACACCAAATGGTGTCTTGACCAAGGCCGAGACACCATCAAGTGTCTCGGCCAACCGAGACACCAAATAGTGTCTCGGCTAAGGCCAGGCCATGCCACCAATTAGTGTCTCGGCTAGGTCAGATCTAGGCACAGATCTGACTTGTTATCCGCATCCAGAGCCTATAAATATGAGATGGGGGGCTAATTTGCATGGATCTGGACTTTTAGGCAAGAAGGGGAGACTCTGTCGAATTCCGGAGCGATCTACACTTAGATCCGGGAATTCTAGATCTGAGATCTCGGTGAACCCATCAACACACGAGTGAGGAAGTTTTTAAGAGATCACCAGATCAGATCTACACGTCATTCCTCCGGATCATACCTCGTTTTGATCCCGAGAAGTGCTATAACTTCACTTGGTCGATTTCACTTCCTTCAGGCGATTGTTTCCTTCATGAAACAATCCACTTTGATCGTGTAGATCTCAAATCTAATCAGGATCTGATCATGCGGTGGTCAACGGATTAACCCCGGCACCAGCAAAGAACCCACACAAGCGGGAGCTTGATAAACGGGATCCCGCGTTTGTTTAGGGAAAAAGTTGTAATTTTTATTTTTCATTGTAACCAAGTCTTATAAAAATACGAGTTTTTTTTGAATTCATTTGTAAACGCATAAAGCTGTAATGAGTTCAGAATTAATGAAAGTCAAACCAACTTTCTCCGCGAACACATTGAATCTGGCATCTTCAACCCTTGGGATCCCTTCTTTCTTCTTGAAAATCCACTTGTATCCAATTACCTTCTTACCCTTCGGTAATTGCACCAAATACCAAGTCTGGTTCTTATAAAGTGACTCGAGTTCTTCTGTCATAGCTGTGGCACAATGACCAGATTCTCCACATGAAACAACTTTAGTAAAGTTTGATGGCTCTTGAATACCCATCTCTTCAGCTGTCGTGAGAGCATATTCACTAACTCAGCATGTGAATATCTCTGAGGACGTCTGATCTGTCTCCTCTCTCTGCCAGTAGCTATGGGATAAGGTTGCTCAGTCTCTGTCTCATCATCATCTGAGCCTGAATCATGTTGCTCTTCTACAACCGTAAGAGCAATTTTTGTAGATGACTTTTGAGAAGTCTCTCCCTCGAGCTCCACCTTATCCATAGCCTTCCCTATATTTCCTATAGATTCAACAGAAACCTTCCCATGATCAAGCATATATTTTTCATTAAAAGTAACATATCTACTAATAATGACTTTAGGAGAATCAGGTTCAAGACTCCACAAGCGGTAGCCTTTGACACCATTGCATATCCAATAAATATGCATTTCTTGGCTCTAGGCTCAAGCTTACCATCTCTAACATAATAGTACGCAGGACATCTAAATACCTTTAAATTTGGATAGTCACAAGGTTTACTTGATCATACCTCATTTGGAGTCTTATGCTTGATAGCGGTAGAAGGAGACCGGTTCACCAAGTAACAAGCTGTGTTAACAGCTTCAGCCCAGAAGTCTTTATCCAATCTAGAGTTTGAGAGCATACACCTAGTTCTCTCTCCATTAGTGTTCTATTCATGCGTTCTACCACGCCGTTTTGCTGAGGAGTGTGCCTGACCGTGCGATGTCATACGATCCTAGAATCTGTGCAGAACTAGTTGAACTTGCCACTACAAAACTCTAGGCTATTATCTATTTGGAGACATTTAATTTTCTTCTCGGTTTGATTCTCAACAAGAACTTTTTACTTTTTGAAAGTTTCGAACACTTCACTTTTGCTCCTGAGAAAATAAGCCCAAACCTTCCTAGAAAAATTATCAATAAGTGTTAGAAAATAAAGAGCGCTACCTTTGGATGGAAACAGGTCCCCACAAATCCGAATGGATATAGTTGAGAGTGCCCTTCGTCGTACGTGAACCTGTCAAGAAACTGACCCGTATTTGCTTCCCAAACACACAATGCTCACAGAAGTCAAGTGATGATGTATGATCACCACAGAGTAAACCACGTTTACTCAAAATGGTCATCCCCTTCTCACTCATGTGGCCTAAGCGCATATGCCACAACTGAGTAGTGTCCCCATCAGCATCAGAGGACACACATGTAGAGCCTGTCACAGTACTGCCTTGGAGAACATAAAGACTGTTCACTTTGCTACTTTTCATCACAACTGGTGAACCCTTAGTAACTCTAAGAGCTCCACCTCCACCTATATAAGAACACCCAACAGAATCCAAAGAATTCAAAGAAATTAAATTCTTCTTCGAGTCCGGGATGTATCTTACATCTGACAAAGTTCCTACTATCCCATCTTGACACTTGATGCGAACTGTACCAAGCCCAATTATCTTGCAAATAGCATTGTTGCCCATCAAAACTAATCCACCACTTATAGTTTTGTAAGTAGTGAACCAATCTCTATTTGGACACATATGATAAGACACGCCTATATCTAAAATCCATTCTCTATCGAAACAGCCATCCAATTGACATACTGCAAGAACTGTCTCCGCGATATCGATAACATGAGCCTTTGCCATATTTGCTGAATCTGAGGTTTCACCATGCTGGTTTCCTTTCTTCTTTAGAGCATAACATTCTGACATGTAATGCCCTTTATTGTAAAAGTAGAAACACTCAAACTGTTTCTTGTTTAGAGCTGACCTAGGCATCGAACGGTTTCTGGATTGCCATTTACTACCCTCTCTAGTCTTCGATCTACCTCTGACTAGCAGACCATCAGCCTGCCTATTGGTACCTTTCGAATTCAACTTTGTTCTTAACTCGGCAGAATTCAAAGAGGCCTTCACATCCTCAAGACTTATGGAATCCCTTCCATAAGACATTGAGTTGACAAAGTTTTCATAAGAATCAGGCAAGGAACACAACACAATGTGAGCTTGATCTTTATCATCAATCTTAAGATCCAGTTTTTCATATCCATGTCAATTTTATTAAATTCATCAAGGTGTTCCTGAATGGGTGTACCTTCTTTCATCTTCAGTGTGTAAAGCCGCTGCTTCAGATACAATCTCGTAGTAAGAGATTTCTTGAGATAGAGAATTTCGAGCTTTGCCCACAACCCCGTTGTCGTTTCCTCATCAGCAACTTCACGAAGCACATTGTCAGATAGTGACAATTGCAAAGCGTTGTGAGCCTTCTCGTCAATCTCTTTGATCTCAGCACTAGTCATATCCTCTGGGTATTTCCCATTGACAGCTCTTACCATGCCTTCACGTAGTAACAAAGCCTTCATCTTTATCCTCCATAGGCTGAAATTGTTCTGACTATTGAATATCGACACCGAGAACTGTACATAAGCAATTGTGGAAGACTGAAAGCAGTCCTAGAGCCGAGACGCTCTGATACCAATTTGTTGAGTTAAGAGTGCGCAGCGGTTTGATCAAGAGTACCAAAATGAAACTCCAAACAGAAAAATAAAAGAAAAACACAATGACACAAGGATTTACGTGGTTCGATCGAATTGATCTACGTCCATGACAAGAGAGGAGTTTCACTATATTCAAGCTCCAAAAAACATACAATGAGTAGCGTACAAAAATGAACTCAAGAGTGCGTAGACACTCAGAGCTCAAACAAATTGTAAACGCTCTGAGCTCCAGAGAGAGCTGAAAAAATCTTGTGAATGTAACCTCCCTATCTTTTTCTTTGGTTCAAAATCAAGAACTCAGCCGCAATTTTTGAAAAAAATGATCAAACGTGTCCAATCTATTTAAGAGAGAGGAGATGTGATTGTATGTTATTTCGGTGGCTCATAACTCAAAAAACAAAGAACCCCTAGTCAACAAAAAACCCGAAGTGTCACAGACACGCAATTTTTTTTTTCCAACCAAAATGAACTCAAGAGTGCCTAGCCAAATTCAAGCCGAAACTCCAACAAATATTTCTTATAGAAGCTAACATACTTAATCATAAAGCTATTACCTGCCGACCTTAAGCGAGCCAGCAGAAAGCACGCCACCAGATGGTTGACGGGAACAGGAAACGATATCGCATGCATCAGCTTCTGAGAAAACAAGCTGACAATCATCGGTTGCATTCTCGTGTCCGTTAAGATACTGAGTCACCTGTCTCATCGTTGGCCTCGCCGCTGGATCGGACTGACTGCAAAGAAGCCCGACTTTCAGTGCTAGCTCAACCTCCTCCCTCGTATATGACTCTCCTAATCTGGAATCAAGAACCATTATTGATTTATTCTGTGTCCAGTAACTCCTCACTTGGTTCAATAGAAGAACCTCCGTCGATGCTGCAGCCGGCTCAATCGGCCTCCTGCCACAAACAACTTCGAGCACCAACACTCCAAATGCAAAAACATCGGTGCTTGGTGTGGCCTTGCCTGTCTGTGACACTTCGGGCGCAATGTACCCTATGGTACCCATGACACTCGTTGTATGGGGAGTCGACCCGTGGTCATAGAACCTGGCAAGTCCAAAGTCACCCAATTTGCCGTTCATCTCTCGGTCTAGCAGCACATTGCTGGACTTGATGTCTCTGTGAATGATCACTTGCCCCCATTCTTCGTGCAAATAGAGAAGTCCCAAGGCGATGTCCTTGATGATCTTGAACCGTCGCTCCCAACTCAAAACTCCGTTCTTTTCGTTTTTGAAGAGGAAACTATCGAGACTGCCATTGAGCATGTACTCGTATACCAGAATAAGGTCTTCATTATGCTTGCACCATCCCTGCAGCTGGACTAAGTTCCGATGTCTAAGCTGCCCCAAACTAGAAATCTCGGCTATAAATTCCTTAAGTCCTTGTCTTGAACTGTTTGAGATCCTCTTTATTGCCACTTCTTCTCCATTTTCAGGCAGAATACCCTTGTACACTTGGCCAAAGCCACCGGAGCCAAGAATCTCAGTCTCTTTGAACCCTTTTGTTGCCCTGTAGAGATCCTTGTATGGAAATCTATGAGGGTACTCTAGCCCCCAGTCTTCTAAATTCTCAGCTAATTTAGACCTTTGGCGCAAATGCATGAGTACAGAAAGCACACCCGCTACAAGAACAAGCGTGCCGATTGAAGATGCTAGACCAATCTTCAGTCCCAACATCTTTGTTCCTTGTGTTGTTCCTTGTGAATTGTCTGGTGCTTGTGCTCTTGGGGAAATTTGTAATTGTGAAAAATTGAGGGCAGGCGCTACTCCGTTGATGTTGAAACTCCATCCTAAGATATTATACGAGATTCTAGACAAATCTGTCGAAGAAGTGAATCCTACGTACATCGATTCCTTGAGAATTGGGGCGAGATCAATGGCTTTCGAAATGAGAGGCTTTGATGGCTTGTGGAGAGGAACAGGAGCAATGGTAACACTAAGAATTTTAGTGGCACCATCGTATTCTATCCAAGCCTGGATAGCATCACCGCCATGTGACTGTATAGGTTCCAACCGGGAAGCGCTTGTATAGTAAGAAGCAGTCATCGACACATTCGAAATCACGCTGTTTATATTAATACCCACATGATCGTCATCGATATCTTCAAAGACTGTGTCTTGAACCGTACCAAACTTGACAGCAAAAATGTGATTGGAGACGTTCCCATTGTTTGTTTTATTTAGGAGACCCAGATACTGGCAGCATTCAGCTCCGGGAAGTGAATTCGAAGGGGCTATTGCAAAAGTGAAGCCATGGCCTCCACTTCCGAGTGTGACCATTTCAAAAACAAATGTGGTACTAAAAGAGTGAGATTGTTTGGTTACAGTCTGGCTATTGAGCATATGGAACGGGGAGGAGAAGAAGGCTTGCCCGATAACTTGCCCTGCGGTGTCGTTGGTGAGTGTTAGAACGCCATTGGATGTGATTCTGGCAGCTCCGTTTAAGTTTAGAATATGGGAAGCTCCTCGGAAGCCGTTGAAGGTGAAATTGTTCGTTGCAGAGCAAGCAGAAAAGGCAAGGAGCAAGACGAAGCATGCGTACGCAGTGAAGAAAGAACGAGAAGGATCCATGTTCTTTTTTTTTTATATATCAGAAGGTTTTGATTTTCAATATTCCGAAACTGCAGTTATAGGTAGGTTTATGATCATGATTCTAGTAAAAGGAGGTTGGCTTGATTTGTGATCTAAGTCAATGAGTTTCTGAAGGTATTTGTGGACTTGGTCCATAATCTTAATCTGACGCGTGCAATGGAGAAGTATTCTCGCTGAACGTAGATGTCATACCCTTTCTCATCGTGTGACCATCTAGATTCTTCACTGCCTTGTTTAAGCGCCTTGAATATGAGGAAGGCAAATCAAATTTGATATTCTTTCCTTTAAACATATTTATTTTTTATATTAAATCAGATAAGTTGTTATTTCACCTGTTTCACCTACCCATTTGTGTAATTCCTGTGAAAAATCATAAGAAGAGTAAGAAAAATAATGAAATAAGAAATATATCATCTTCCGTTTATTTCATTTTGGCGTTATTATTATTATTATTATTATTATTAGGAAAAATTGTGTCAAAGCCCCAAATTTGAGAACATCATGTGCCTCCAGCCCCTCTTACTTTTACCTATGTGCTTAAGCACTCAATACAAGTTAATGTTGTGTCAAGGCCCTTATTCTTCTGCCAACTAATCGTAGACAGAGGAAAAAATCTAAAAATCCAAAAATACACTTCCCTATTCCCCCCTTCTCTCTCTCATGGAGATCACAGCCATGGTGATTTCTCCACTCTCTTCCTCCTTTCAACTCAACCCTCTCCTTAGATCCTTGTTCCCCACCTCCGTCGCCGGTGCCGTTCCTAATTGTATTGCTCCTCCCTCCTCTCCTCCTCTCTCCTAACCCCAACCTTCATGGTTGCTCCTCCCTCCTCTCCTCCTCTCTCCTAATTCTAACTCTAACCCTAACCCCCCTCCTCCAATGGGCAAGATCTCATCTTTCGTCCATTACTGCTGTACCCGATCTAAATTCTCACCCGGATCTAAACCTAGATCCACCTCCAGCACCGCCAATACCTCCTCCGTCGATCCCCTCCTCCCTATCCACCACCACCAACCTCAAGTGTGTCCTCTACAAGTTCGACTTCAATGGCGACGGCAAGATCTCCTCCTCCGACCTCGCCGCCATCTTCTCCTCCTTTGACCACACCCTCTCTACCTCTAAACTTTCATGCGTGATGGTGGAGACCGACTACGACAACGACGTATTCATGGACTGTGATAGTTGTTCACCACTTGTTTGATGAAATGACTCAAAAATCTTTCGTTTTATGTAACACTATGATTGTGGTTAATGAGCAAGAACATGACAGAACAAAGGCGGCTGAGCTCTTTCGATGTTAATGGGCTATTTGATCACTCATGTCTTAAGGGGTCGACTCACTCGTAATTGGATCTTTAATAACCAGATCATTTAGAAGTTTCTTGAGAAAGGCTATATTCCACCATTTTTATGTTTACATTTACTGCTATTTGCCCTTGTGTTCTCTAATTAGAGGTGTTTTATTTAGCTGATGTTCTTCTTTGAGGATGAACTTGGATTTGTTGCTAAGTTGAAGGACCTACTGTTATTGAACTTTGAAGTGAGCTTTGTTATTTGAACATTGTTGATTGATAATAGTTTCTGCTTGTGTTTGACTTTGTTGTATGTTAATTTTAATCGTTGTATGTAGGTTTATAGCATAACTGATAAATTTTCACAATGTATGTTAATTTCTGAACACTAGTTGTTAAATTTTAAACACTGGTTGTTAACTACATCTAGTATCAGTTAACTATATCAAGTATCATGTTAATTATATTAACTATATGTTGACTATATCTAGTATCATGTTAACTATATTATATACATGTTACACGTTGTCTGCTCTTGTTTAATATTAAGTAATTGTTAACTATATCATGTACTGGTTTAATATATTCAATACATGTTAACAATTGTCACAAAAACATGATTATCCAAATGTTGGTCATTCAATTATACTGTTAACTATATCATGCATTAGTTTTAATTTCCTCTCAATCTCATAGTCCCCTTATATCATGACTCCTCTCAAAATCTTACAACATTAGAGGTTATGTGACTATATATCTGAAAATGTTTAAATCAAAATTAGTAAAATATACACTACAAGTTTATTAGAACTAAAAAAATTAAACAAACAGAGTTAAAATTTAACAATTTAAGAGTTAAGTAACCCTTTATAGGCACTTCATGAATTTTAATAGACATATATTAACAATTACTTAATATTTTACATTATATAGTCTTGTTCTATTTCTCCCCTTCCTTTTAGTATTAATTGATGGCAATATCCTAATCTTATCTTTTAGTACACTACGGTTCTCATAATTCAAAAGTTAACAATTACTCAATTATACTTAACAAGGAACATGTAAATGTTAATAGTCAATCAGCTATAGTTTACATGTATTAGGTAAACATAACAGTTAATCTACTAAACTTAATGTTTAAAATAATAAAGTTAACTGTTAATCAATTATACTTTACATGGAACAGCGAAACGCTAACAGTTAATCGGCTATAGTTCACATGAATTACGTAAAACTTAATAGTTAATCAACTAAGCTTTAAAAGAAAAAAGTTAACACTTACTCAACTATACTTAACATGGAATAGGTAAACGTTAACAGTTAATTAGCTATAGTTCACGTGTGTTAGGTGAACTTAATAATTAATCTACTAAGTATTTATACATCCATTATTTCAAATGAACATTTTTGTATGTAGGTTTTTATTTCTCAATTGCCAACGCATTATGTACAAACTATATATAATTTCCAAGCCAACAAAATGGGCTATGTACAATAAAATTTTAAACAAAGACTAATCATCTCAACAATATCTCTCGTATCCTATGAACGACCAACAAAATAAAATAACAAAAATCATAGTAATTTGAGCTGATTCTTTTGATGAATTCAAACTTTAATAGTATACAAGAGCTCCAAGCAACAAAATTCTTGAGTGAAGTTGGAAGTGTGATTACGATTTGGATAATCATGTTTTTTTACTATTGTTAACATGTATTGAATATATTAAACCAGTACATGATATAGTTAACAATTACTTGATATTAAACAAGAACAGACAATGTTTAAGAGGTATATAATATAGTTAACATGATACTGGATATAGTCAACATATACTTAATATAGTTAACATGATACTTGATAAAGTTAACTGATACTAGATGTAGTTAACAACCAGTGTTTAAAATTTAACAACTAGTGTTCAAAAATTAACATACATTGTGAAAATTTATCAGTTACTCTATAAACCTTTATATAGGTAGTAAAATTAACATACAACAGAGTCAAACACAAG
>JBAKGM010000365.1:29151356-29172276 GCA_037177215.1 Asparagus racemosus | reverse complement strand
GAATCATGCCTGTGCCTTTAAATAATAGGATAAATGTGAAATTAGCGAAAAGAATTGTAAGCTTGATGATAGTTTACACTGTAAATTTATGTTTAGTAAAGGAGATAATAGTACCAATGTACAGTTTGTATTGATAAGAAATTTACCCATTTATAACCCGACCTCATGCTTGTAATGTGTTGCCTCACCTTCCCATTTCTTGTCTATGTGTGTCTATATGAGCGTGCACCTCAAATTAAATTTCATGCTAATATAGTAATATATATTAATAAGTACAATATTTGTTAACAACATTATTGTTTTTGTCTAACAAGTATATATCAAAAGCGTTTAATTAACAGCTTCTAAAATTACGTGGGTGTGTACGCATAATAAGGTGAAAATTCGAAAACTGACTGAAGATTCATTAACTCGTCAAGATAAATAGAGAACACCAACGAGGTAACCAAAAAATGGAGGACTTGCAATGTGTTAAAAGACAATGATGCTATTGCAAGTTTGCAACATATATAAGCATCTATAACAAGGCTTGTATTTTGGATGACCCTTTACTATTTACTCATTACTCTCTTGTCAGCTTTTCTACTGCAATGTTCAGAGAAAGTTGGTGTATGTATGAACTAGAATCAACAGTAGGAAGAGTAAATCTGCAAATGAAATGAAAATTTTAGGAACATATGTTCAGCGAAGTTGTTTATAGGCTTCAAGCAAGTTTACGGATTTTTTTTCTCCAAAAGGAGTCATGCATCTTATAACATAAAGTTCATAATTTGTTAAATCATTGATGGATATTATTCTCAAAAGAACGATCGAGTTAGGCAACTAGTATACATAACTAATAGCATTCCAGTCTGAAAAATAATATATTGAAAGTAAGTCACTTACAATAAATTAAGGTTTGTGATAGAAGCTTCTTTCCCCATTTATCACTTAAATTGGCATTTTACCAGCACAAGCAGCAAGATAAATATCATGAATCTTTGGCACTTGTTTCTTATGACGGAGAACGATATTATGTAAGAAAGTTTTCTCAGAGAGGGACATGATGTACCAAAGACTCTGTATCTGAACAATTTCTTTTGACTTCAAAATCTGCAGCACATGATTCCGAGGCTTCAACCTCTTCTCCAAACTAACCATTAGGAGCAACGGGTTGGAAGCAATACAAGACTGCTCGCATCCTGCTTTCTTCAGCAAGAACTCCATCTTCTCCACTACATTATCCTTTGAGATACGCAAAAGGAAAGGGGCTTTTGTGACTGCAGAAAGAAACTCCTCTTCCGACCACCCAAACCCCTTAAAGAATTCCATCTTCTTTTCAACATTATCCATTCTAACGCCACTGAGGGCAGATAATGCTTGCCCAAACATCGGAGATTTCACATCGAACCCTAGTTCCTGTACTCTCCTCAACAAAGCCTCAATTGATCCTAAGCTCCTTCTGATAAAACCCTGACCCCTCTTGATTATTCGGATTATTTCGGTCTCAGGAATGCCGTAATTCTTCAAAAGGATAATCTTCGGGGCAATTGATGAATCTATGACCTGAGAAATGAGACCCGGGTTCCTTCTGAAGACAAATGCGAGTTCCTTTCTACTAACGGTTCCAATAAAGGATTGCCAGAAGTCGAGGCGAGGGATTGCCAAAGGGTTAACAAGAACAGAGGGGTTGGACGTGACGAGCAGCGGGAGCTCGTCTTCACCGAAACCCATTTCCCGAAGAGTTTGGAGATTGGGGTTTAGGGTTTTGTCGACATCGGCGTTTAGGATGCAGGGGTAGTTGGAGATGAGCTTGCGAATGTGGGTGTCAGTGAGGCCGCCATGGTGTTTGAAGAAATGCATCACAGAGTGGGCATTGTCAACGAGGGTTGATCTGGGGATGTGCTTAAGGACAGTGGATGCCTTTTGTGAGGAGAACCCACATGAGTTTATTAAGTATTGAGCAATGAGGTTGGATGTAGGAGATGAAGGGTTTAGGGTTTTAGAGGCTGATGATGATGAAGAGGAGAAACGAATAAGATGGGTATTTTTGGAAAGGAGAGCAGAGATGTTCTTCTTGATACTAAGCAGCAACATGATTCTTCTTAATACTAATATAACTCTGAAGAGTAGAAATAAGCGGAAGCTTTGGAATTATACCTCTTTCAAGAGCTTTGCTTCTCCATTGTTGCCCTTCCTTCCTCTCTGTTCAAAAATTAAAACCTTACCTCTATCATTTCTGTGCCCTAAATAGTTCATCAAGAGTATTTGGCGTTAGTCTCTCATTATCTTTCGTATGTCGTTACCCCCTGATTCATTGAAACTGCTATTGGGTCCCCCTATTTCTTAAGTTATTTTGAAAGTAATCCCTTACATTATTAGAATTGTTATTAGGTCTTCCAATTCTTAAGTTATTTTAAACTTGGTCTTCATTGTTATACATAGAGTTAGCAATTAGAGGAACAATTTTGAAACAATTTATGAGAATTGACGGGCCTAATACCAACTTAGTTGATTTGAGGGATAATTTTAAAATAACTTAAGCGATGGGAGACCTAGCAGCAATTTCAATAACTTGAAAAGACTCATTTATAATATTTAAGGGACTAATACTGAAATAACTTTTTGGTTACTTTGTGGTGCTGCAGATAACCTCGTTCAGCTATTTTAATTTGAGTAAGTCCAAATGAACTTTATGGGTGCTGTAGATTACCCCCTTGAACTTTTTCAATTCCAGTAAAATCCACTCGAGCTTCGGGGCGTCTCGCGACTCGTGAATTTGAAACTTCTCTTAGCCGACCTCAATCTGTAATTAGTAAATCAATACAATGTTCTTGGGAGAAAATATTCCCAAATTTAGACATTTTTCTTTTACAAGCAACATGCCTAGGGGTGTTATGTGGTCCGGATATATCCGAACCGATCCGCCTCTCCTCCGCTCACCTCTCCTCCAGTGTCTCTCCACCGCTCGGCGCTCGCCAATCCTCCTCTCACTATTATCGTCGTTCCTCCTCTCGCCTCTCCTCCGCTCACCTCTCCTCTAATGTCTCTCCACCGCTCGGCGCTTGCCAATCCTCCTCTCACTTCTCCCCCAAATCACATTCGTCAAATCCCAACTCACTAGCCAACAACCTCTGGTGTTCCTCCTCCTCCGCCATCATCAATCAATGAGGGGAACTCAAACCCCTAATTTGATTGGTAAAAAACTCTAAATCACTAGCCCTAATTTCTTTCAATTCTTCTTTTTTTTTTTTTGTGTGCTTACAGTTAGGATACTTTTTTTGATTAAGTTTTTTAGTTTCATTCATGATATGGCAATGTTGAGTTATATTTTATTGCAAAACGTTGCAATTGTATGTAATATTTGTCATATCCATTTCATATCCGATCCATATCCGTTTCCCAAATATCCAATTAATATCTATGATCTTATCCGTATCCGATTACTATCCGAACCACATCCTTTTTCATTTGGTGCGGATATGGTCATGAGATTTCTTTTTAGATGAATATCTGTATCTGTTTTCAGAAAGTTGATATAGATATGATATCCGAACCGAATACACCCCTAAACATGCCTCCTCTCTGTCTAATTGAGGATTTGCTTTTCTTAAGGACATTTTATTTATTTGTCAATTACAAGTTCAAAAGCGGTTTTGTGAAAACACAAATTTCAGGGGTTTGAGTACCATAAAAAAAGGTTCAAGGGGGTCATCGACAACATTCCAAATTCAGGGGTTTTGTCGAATTAACATACTGGAGTAGGGTTGTCCGTAACAACACCCAAAGGTAAGGGGGTCTTTCTGAAATCAACACGCTGAATTTGGAAATTGGGTTGGACTCTTTTATCGGGTCCAACCCATAAACTAAACCCTAAATCCCAATCAATTTCTCTCTCCAAAGAGCACAAAAAACGACCACCGATCCACGGCGACTCCATCTCCGCTGCAGGCAAACTTTTAATTATTTATTTAATTTACAAAAAAATAGATATATTTTTTTATGCTTTCCATTTCGATTATGGTTTATTTACCGCATAAATTTTGATTGCAGGTGCAATTTTTGTTGAATGGCAAATAGCAAGTATGAGTACGTGAAAGATTTTGAGAGTGATGCTAAGATTCTACCTCACACTTGGATTGTCGTGAGAATTGATGGATGCCATTTTCATCGGTCAGCTATTTTATTCTGATTTTTTTTTCCTATTGCACATTGATTTTTGCCCCTTTTCTCCATTAGTTCTATGATATATTGTACGGTATATCTACTAGTCTATAAAATTATAACCATCGACTCTCGTCGTGACTTAAAAGTTTTGGTGCCGTGGAAGAAACTTTTGGATGGTATCTGGCCAACCCCATGTTGAAATGCAATGGAATACATATTTAAAGCAGATTTAGGACAAACAATTGCGTAAAATTGTGCAGATTTTGGTCCGTGAAAAGGGCAGTCAACCTGCGGAAAAATGTTATAGTGTAGCATTGTAAACCTCAGCCCTCACATAGCTTCAAAGTTTCGCTACAATGAATGGACTTCCAGAATATAAGTGCTTCCTACTTTAGTGGATTACTTTAGATCATAAAACTTGAAGAAGTGCAACTTGTTGCAAATTGCAGTTACATCTGTAAGAGTATACAATGTGTACTGATGATGATGAACTTATGGCTGTGAATGATCTTCTAAAACCCATGGAACAATCTTGGAGTTAGAATTTGTGTATTCTTTAGGGTTCTGGATTATGTTTATCTCTTAGTTATTAGTTTTGATTACGAAATAGAGTTTTAAAGACGAAGGGTGCTAAATCGATGACGTGAAATTAGATTAAATTAAACCAATAAGTCACAGTCTACATTTAAACTGAAAAATGCAAATAGCGTGCTAAAATTTGTACCCATCTATGTTAAAACTTGTACCCATCTTTGATGTTCTCAACCCTTCTAAACATTTATAATTTGGCATACATTCAGACCTGTGGAACTAGTTAACTTGCTTTAAATGTTTATTAGTGCAATTCTTCCACTAATATCTTTTCCCTTCACTAACGATTGCCTTTATCTTTTCAGTTTTTCTGCAGATCACACGTTTGAGAAGCCTAATGATGAGAATGCTTTAAAGTTAATGAATTCATGTGCAGTTGCAATGCTACAACACTTTCCCGATATAGTTTTTGCTTATGGAGTTAGTGATGAGTATAGGTATGATCTTCCTTCCTAAGCTCTTTAAATGTTACATGATCCAGTATGCTCCATGATACAATACACTAGCATATGCGACATTGACGACAAATGCAATCGCTAGCACAATCTGGGAAATTTTGGACAAGAAAGGAAACAATAATAGCAAGGAAAATTACAAAAAATGTAAACACTAAATCATGATTTGCTTTGTCATGTTGCATCTCTCCTATCAAGGTTATGCCAAAAATCCATGTTTCCTGCTGGAGATTTCACCACTTAATTTTGGTCGAGAAGATGACTAAAACCTAGGCTAAGTAAGGGGAATAAGGCAAGTAGAACAGGGAAAAATAATATAGGAACATATACCATTGTTCTTTAAGGTAAAGAGGTTAGGCATCGGGTCAAACTCAGACTCAACACTGCCCATGTTTACATATGTGCCTACAATGCATATACAAGCACTTAATGAATGTGCACCATTTTTTTTGACTGATGCTGCTTTTTTACGTGCATTTTGCAAACGGCATGCACAAATGTGACTTCCTACTGCATATCAAGTTTTTACCAAAATTCCAGAAACAGATGCAGAGATATGTAACTTCCTATATTCATGTTCATGACTTTATGCATCTTAGTATATTTATCTAGTAATTTTTATTTTTATGGCTAGAAAATCTTTGTCGTTCAACTATACATGCTAGGAACTTGTCAGAATATACCCAAACACTCGCATACCATGCCTGATATTACCTGTGGAATTGAGATATCTAATAGCTTAGTACCAGTCTTGTATGCATGTATTTCTTAAGCATTAATGCCATTTCTTTCTTTTGCAGCTTTGTCTGGAGGGAGACCACTCGATTTTATCAAAGACGGGAATGGTACTCCCTCTTGCGGTTTTTTTTTCCCAGAGTAAAAAGAGTACTCTGTTCTCAATGCAGTTTTTGGATATACATATCATTGACTTAAAAAAGTTCATAAATTTTAATTTCTTGTTCATAATGTGCTGGCTTTTATAATGCTCTGCTCCTTTTTTTCCCCTGCTGCAGCAAACTCCTTTCACTGAGTGTATCATATTTCACCTCTGTGTATGTAATGAGGTGGAAAGAATTCTTTCCCCATAAAGAACTGAAAGAACCACCATATTTTGATGGGCGAGTTGTTTGCTATCCAAGAGTCAAGATTGTAAGAGATTACCTAGCGTGGAGGCAAGTAGACTGTGAGTTATACACAAAGAAATTAAACATTTTTAATTAAATACCTCAGGAACCTGAATTTTGTACAGCATAATAAGTAAGCCTCCATCCATGCCTTTGGTCCTGAGGGTGTATGGTGCAATGTATATTTACTTGGTTATAGTCTATACATGACTTACTGTTACTAAATTGTTAGCATATTGTTTTGAGAAAAGAATGCTATCATATTATGCTATTCCAGTGTTTCATCTTCCCATGTTGCAGGTCACATTAACAACCAATACAATACTTGTTTTTGGATGTTGGTTAAGTCAGGAAAAACAGAAAAGGAAGCACAGGAGCTTTTAAAGGTGTTACCTACAGTCTCCCTAACATATTCACCATTTTTTATATAGTTAATTAATTGTTTCCTTTTTTTTCTTATTCAAATTCTTGTTCATCCTTTACTATTTGTCTTGCGTATGTGACATAAGAATTTGAAAAACATCGTTACATCTGTACTACTTTCTGTTTTTTCAGCAAAACTGTCCATTAAAGGGCACCATGTAACTTTCTATGTAATAATATGGGTAAATTACACTAAACCCCCAAGAACTTTTAGCATTTTGGAGTAAACACCCATTAACTTCCAAAATCACACTAAACCCCCAACAACTTTTGCAGAAAACCCTGAATATCGTTTGGGTGAATTACACTAAACCCCCAATACCTTTCAAGTGCCTTTTTATGTTGTTTTTTTGTTCTAATTTATGGGGGTTATCTGCAAAATACAGAAACTTATTTGGGGGCTGCAATTCCAAAAAGTTATTGGGGTTTAGTGCAATTTTGAAAGTTATTGAGATTTAGTGCAAAAAGCTGAAAGTTCTTGGGGATTTAGTGTAATTTGCTCTAATAATATTGTCGATGCTTTACGGTACAAATTTTTTTCAGTAGGAAAATATTACTATTGGAATGAATGCAATTTTTGTCTATTACTAACTTAAGACTTTATCCTACTACCTAATAGTGTTGTTCTTGATTCCCTCAAATAGTCTTACCAACTAACTAAAGGGATGACTTGACAAATTTGAATGAGAGAAAAGTAATTATATAGCTGATACCAAAATCGAAATAAAGGCTTGTTTTTTCTCCTTTCTTCCTCATATGAAGCTAAGTGGAATTTTTGTGTTACATTTGGTTGATAAATGACTCGACTATATAGAATTTCTACGAGATTTAGGAATATGACTTAGCTAATCTCTCCATTTCTGTCTATCTGCTACACCTCTGTCAGCTATTTTGCTTTGAACTCCTTCATCCCCTATAAAATTGATGTATGCTCCCTGACACTGTATTACATGCAACAAAATGGCCTGTATGGATCTCATGTTTTGTTATCATGGCTTAAAAATGCTATTAATGGCCAGATGTAGTTTTCTAGATCTTTATGCGTACCTATGTTATTGAAGCTGCTTTCTAGATTCCTTCATCTGCCTATTGTGATTTTCATTGAATCATAGTCTCTTACCTTTTAGGTATCTGCACCCTTTTTTTTGCGTGAATTTTTTATACCACTGAAGAAAAGGATCTGTCTCAAATTTAACACCCTAATCTAATCGTAGTTTAGACCGTCACCTAACCCATGCCATTAACCCTCCAGTCACCAGTTTTATGTCCATACTTCTATTTGTTGAACCAGAATATTCGTCTGTTGTATTAATCGACATCTTGCAAGTATCCAAGCTTGCTTTTCATCATACTCTACCTACTCTGTTGAAACTAAGATCCACAAAGTGTTCATTAAGAACCATCCAAGTAAAGACTATGATTTCATCTTCAGATTACGTAGCACACTCATATAGAAAATGTATTTGAAGTTTGTTTATGATATTTTGTAGTTTTGCACACATCTTGTGCTTATTTAAGTTCTTGTCTGAAGTTGTATCAGATATTGTACCTTTCTAGTTCAACCTCGTATGCTTAGTGCATAGTAAAGTAACAGATTTCTTTGTATCAATTAAATTATTTGGTTAATTCCCTGCCCTAAATGTTGTAACAATAAATACAATGTACTGAAGTTCATCAGGCTTTGTAATATCTTGTGCAGGGTACTCTGTCGAAAGATAAAAATGAGCTACTTTTTCAGCAGTTTGATATTAATTATGATAAACTACCTGCAATGTTTCGAAAAGGATCATGCATATTCCGAGATGAGGTAAACCTTCTGTCTTGAACATGAGATTGAAGCATATTAAACAAAGCAATAACTCCATGATTATTTCTTGCACCTACAAAATTTCCTTGCATATTATGCATAAACTTGGTACTTATATCAGGTTAAAAATTTAGGTGGAGGAGACAGTGAAACTGGACGAGGGCGGCAATCCCGTTAAAAGAACTCGAATAAAGGTTACTGTGGATCATATTGATATAATAGGTCCCAAGTTTTGGAGCGAGCGACCTTATATTTTAAAAGAAGATCTAAAATGAGCTGGAAGAATTAATACCCCCATTGGTCATTCTCGATTTTTATAAAATTCATTGACATTTACATCGAAACTGTAATAGTTGATGTACTATTTTTAGATAAATTATTTTCCTCTCTTTTTCCGAAAGATTGTAGACTGTAAATTGTAGATGTACTATTGAGATAATTAAGTTGTTTTTTCCTCTCTTTTTTTTTGGCAAATAAAAGATTATAACTTGATTTTGAATCTGGAATTTACCTTATGACCTCTTGCTCTATTGGTGAGCAAGGCTTCAGTGGACAAGTATTGCAGTTGTCTGTTAGATGCTTCTGATGAATAAGTTACTGATGGCGAACTTAATCTTTCCCTAAATTGATCAAGTTCCCGTACGTCAGGAATTAATTTTATCTGCTTTATTTTTTAGAGCTTCATCAAGGTTTTTTTTATGTTTGTTACAGTTCAATTGATGTTGTTGATGCAGCATGACACAGGCAGGATTTGTCAATTAAATCTTACGGATGATCCGCTTGGTTTCTGTGTAATATCCGCCCTCTCATAGATGAGTTAGCTTATACTTAAATTTTGGGTGGTGTACATCCTCAAAGTTATATTGTTTCCTAGTGTAATATCCAATTCATCTGAAACATGCCATTGCTTGTACAAGTCTCCACTCCCTACACATCCAAAAAGTACCTACCATCGCCATGTTTAAAACACTGCTCTCCTTTAGATATACAAGTCCTATACAACTCCTATCTCATTGTTAATGCACTAGACTTTCACAATGCCCCTCCTCCTCTCCTTCACTACCATTTCTCCCCTCACTTGCCCCCGCTCCCTTACCATCACCAGCCTCCTCACACCAAAACCCAGAAAATCTCTGCGATTATCGAACCTGATCTTGGACAGGTCATTGTCATTGTTTTCCTACATTCATGTGTTGCCTTCGGATTTTGCGCAGAGATGGAGGAATCTTGTTCAGACTTCGGAGGAGGCAGAGGCGAGGCTGTGCCGGATTCCGGTTCATTTGATCCAGGCTGTGACCGCGTCGGAGGACTGCAGGTTCTTCTACCATCTTGGGGTGGATCCACATGGGATCGGACGGGCTGTAGTGAATTATCCGAAAGGTGGTGGAGGGAGCACCATCACTCAACAGGCGAGTTGAATTAATTGCACTTGTTATGCATGTAGTAGTTCCAGTTTTTTGATTCTGTTAAAATTTAATGATTTGCACTTAATAGTCATTGTTGTATATATGTATTCATCTAGGATATCAGATTTTTTTGGGACCTTTCTTGAATATGATTGTTAATTAGAGTTAGAATTTGAACTCTATTTGAACTCAAAGAATTTGCAACTATGACTTAATGTGTAAATTCTCGAAAACTGGAGCCTTTTGCACAACTGTGTCTATAAGTTGTGGTGAAGCAATGAGCCACAACTGATGTAAGATCTCCTGGTTGCAATTGCAGCAAAGTAAATAACCCCTTTGTCAACTGTAAACTCCAGCAAATCACCACTCCAACTGAAATCATCAACTGTCGGGTTTATGAGCTATTAATTAAAGCATTAATAATTAAGCTGATATTTAATTCTTAACAAAATACATTCTGAAAGCTTCATCTACTTAATCTTTCAACACAAACTTATGTTTGAACGTTAAATAATAAATACACTTCCTTCTTGCAGCTGATGAAGAGAATCTTTTTGTCGAGTGAAAGAACAATGTCAAGAAAATTCATCGAGGGATTGTTGTCCTTGATAGTGGAGAAGAGAATGTCCAAGAGGCAAATACTGTATTCATACTTAAGCACCGTATGTATTCTGATATTTCCTTTTATATTTGACATCATCAACACGGCATGTATTCTGATATTTCCTTTTATATTTGACATCATCAACAATTTAATTTTATTCTCATGCGCTACTCCAAATTTATTTAAAAAAATAATAGTTTAACAGTTCTTGATGTGATATATATTTCAATTATATTGAAGAATTGATGCTGCAGATGTACTGGGGACATGGCATCTTTGGAATTGAATCAGCATCTGAGTTTTACTTTGGAAAGCATCCTAATTTTCTTGATGTTGGGGAATCTGCATTACTAGCTGGAATACTGCCTGGTCCTGAATTTCTCAATCCATTTACCTGCCCTAAGAGGTAAATATAAATTTACATGGACAGTTAAAATGTTAGTTTAATTAATATAAAATTTTTTGACAATGTTCTATAAATATCTCTTTGTTCAGATGAATTAGGAAACAAGAAAAAGTTAAACTTACTAATTTTATAAGTCAAAAAAATTACAATAATTTTAATAAGAATTTTTAAAAAAATAAATATATTTGGTTCATTGAAATAAACTGAGGGAGGAAAGCTTAGTTGACTTCAAATTGGAATGAAAGGAGATCAAAAGCTAGATGAAAATCATCTGTACAAAATGATATTGATGATATCCTGTGTCAAAAAGGTAAAACATTATAAAAGTCTACAAAGTAAGAATGACATGATTGAAAAAGATAAATCTAAGAATGAAAGTGGCATAGACATTTTTTTCCCCCTAAAATGTTGTTTTATTCCAACTTTCCAAGCAAAAGCTAACCACTCAATTTCTTGACAGAGGAAAATCCTCCCAAGTCAGGGTATTGAGAAGGATGGTGGCATCTGGGTTTCTGAATTTGGATGAAGCACTAGACATTGCAAACCAACCTCTTTATTTGCGTACTGAATTGGAGGTAAGTTCCATGTAATTTGCTTTCCGGTATAGATTCAGAAATTTGGGGCTAATTAGCACTTAAATACCTTGTAGTTTCCCCTAGCTTGCACTTACATACTCTAATTTGTTCGTGACAGTGACTGCATATCCTTTACTTTCTAAAATTGGCACTTAAATATCTTCTATTAAGGAAATATGAGAACATTTTCATGTGATACTCACATGTAAATTTTAAAATTATTTGACTCTTAATGTTTGTTGAATCGACCGTTAAACTTACATGAATTCTATTTCATTCATACACTAATTCTATTTTAAAAATAGATTTGAAATAGATTTAACAGTAATTCAACAAGTATTAAAGGTAAATAAATACTAAAGTTAGCCTGTGAATATTAAATAGAAATGTACAGAGGAATATTCACATGTCTGCCTAAGAGAAGATGCTAACGTCCAAACTTTAAAACGCCAACGTATATAAGTGCAAGCAATTGAGAGTTTATAAAATGCTAGTAGGGGTACACTATGAAGTTAATTATCTAAGTGTTTTCTAGTTTATATGAGCAATTGCTCTCTCATGTAAAATTGACATAAAATGTAAACTACGTCTCAGAGGAATCGCACAGGTGAGGCACAAATGGCAGGGAGGACATGAAGGTAACTTCTAAATGGAGGACAAATAATTGAGTTGTTTAAGTCAGAATACCTTATTATTATTGTTGGAGTTTATTTGAATAACTTTTTATTTTGAGTTCGCATCGTTTGGCTTTTGTATGTGGTTCTCTTTTCTAATTAATTACGAATGATTTCAAAGGGCTAAATTTCACAAAAATACCATGAAATTTTGGGTTTGAATAAAAGTATCATACCTTTTTCTTTTTTATTTTGAGAGCCAAACAACAACAAGCATTATGATAAAGTCTTTATCTCAGTTGGTGGGTTGGTTGCATGAATCCTACTTTTTCAGTTGGCTTTCTTGAATTTTATCTCCTCAACAAAAACAAAAAATTTTAAATCTATAAAAAAAATACCATGAATCAGAAACGGTATACAGTGAGGATAAAAAAAATTTAACCTCCCTTCTAATCAATTTAGACAAGATGCTCCAAGAATTTATTAATTATAAATAAGCAAATATGAAAAGAAAGAGGAGAAGACGGAGAAATACTATAGAAGGAGATGAGATAACGGATTAGAAGACAAAAAAGTCTAATCTAGGTTTTTAATATTAGATGCCACACTGCTCCGAGATGGTTGTTTTTTTTTTTTTTTTTTTTTTAATGCAAGCTAATCTTCTTGTACAAAAATAAAATAAAATAAATAAAATAAATAAAAACATGCAACCAGGAATTACGAGTGTCGACGTGTATGGGTATATTTCGAAACAGTCTCTCCTTTTGTTCATTGCAAACATCGAGGTAGCAGAAAATAGTGACACGATGTCATAGAAGTGGATCTCACTTAGTGATACTATGTCATAACAGTATAAGAGCTATGAAGAATGATGCGCTTATCTGACTCCGGAGTATTGCAAAAATACACTATGAAAGTAGGGAATTTTTTTTTTCATAGATGAGAAAGTAGGGAATTGCTATTGGCTGCTGCGGTCGTAAGACACCCTTTAATCTTGACAAAATTATTGACAATGAGCAGTATATCATGTAATTTTAACCATATGAAGATACTTTCCAAAGACATGAGAGTAATAAAGAGGAATTTGGATCCGAGCAGTGAAGAGATCACTACTTTTCCTCTTAATCATTGATTATTTAATAGGCAGCTCCCGTGTATTGCACTCATTCTTACTTTGCACTCAAAGAAAAAAAAATCACAACCACCGAGTAGATAGTTAATGGTTGTGATTATGTAACGGTTCCTCCACTAATTTTTTTAATAGCGGAGAGAATCTCAATTCAATAAAGAGAGGTTTCAAAATGCACACATACGTGCCTCATTCTAGATGGGAGGTTATGTAGCCAACCAACCTCCACCGTCACGTTTTTTGCATTGCGTTCGAGGTTGTTGGCTCCAACAAGTGAACCCAACCCCCCCACGTTACACCTTTTGCTCCCATAATACTCTCGCTTTATACCCTCTCTAAGCGCCGAGCAAACCCTCCGTCACAAACAAAAGCACGAAAGAAAGAATGGAGGTAGAGAGAGTGCAAGCGATCGCCTCCATGGCGGCAAACCTGGACACGATCCCGACCGAATTCATCCGGTCGGAGCACGAACGGCCGGACATTACGACGTACCACGGCCCGGTGCCCGACATCCCGGTCGTCGACCTCTCCGTGGCCGACCGCGGCAGTGTCGTCAAGGCGATAGCCGACGCGTCGACGGAGTGGGGGATATTTCAGTTGGTGAATCACGGGATTCCGGCAGAGGTGGTAGAGGAGCTGCAGAGGGTGGGGACGGAGTTCTTCGGGCTGCCGCAGGAGGAGAAGGAGGTCTACGCGACGGTGCCGGGGTCGGGGAGCTTCCAAGGGTATGGGACAAAGCTGCAGAGGGATTTGGAGGGGAAGAAGGCTTGGGTTGATTATTTGTTTCACAATGTTTGGCCGCAGAGCAGGGTGGATTATAAGTACTGGCCTATGAATCCTCCAGAGTACAGGTATGCCTTTTGAATATGTCTTTTGATTTTTTTTAATAAAAATTTTATAAACTCTCGCTATTAGCAAGAATTATGACCTACTTTTAAATTGTTTATAAAAATTGTCGCATATATATACTATTGAAAATATATCCAGAAACTAAAAATGATGAAGGAATGATAATTTTGTTTCAACCATAATGAAATGTTTATGGAGTTAATTATCTTGGAAATTCATACGTATGCATATGAACTGAAAAGAGAATAAATTTGACTAATAGCTTGAATCTAATCACCACTTATATATTCTCTTTGTCGTTTCCATATGAAAATCAAAGCCCGTGCTCATTTTAGATGTGGAGAAAGAAAGCTCCAGCAGATTTATTTATAGAGAGACACCGTGTAAGTCTGAGAAAGAGCACAGCCTGGCTGTGACCCAACGACTCTCATGTAATGCAGAAGACAAACTACTCTCCAACTTTCTTAATAAATTTGTGGAGGTAAATTTCACAAAAACCCCAAGAAATCTGGCTCGTTGTGGGGATAAACCCCAAAATGTTTGGAAATATCACTTAACCCATAAACTTTTCCATTTTTCTGGATATATTTCAGATAAGGGGTTATCTAAAGGAGTATTAGGAGATTAAGTGACACTCTGAAACTTTTTTGGGTTTGTCTCAAAATGAGCCTAGCCTTTTGAGGCTTTAGTTTGTGCTTGCATTTTCACATGGAAACCACATTTACGTTTACTCAAATTGATGGAAACCATCTTTTAGATTTTTTTTTTTAATGTAAACCACGTTTACTTGCTATTATTCTTGCAATGCCATACTTTTTTACAATTTCTATTTAAATTTTACCCTTTCTTTCATAAATGTCTTTCTCCGTAAGCGCATGCTTCGCATGTGAGCCCACTTAACTCACCCTTAACCAAAATCAGGGTAAGGATTAGGGTTCAAGTTAGGGTCAGAGTTTAAATTAGGGTAAACATTACATAGGGTTTAGGAAAGGATTAGGGTTTGCTTCCCTTTTACTTCACTTTTATCTCCCTTCATGAAACTTTAACCTAATTTTAGAGAAGGAAGAAGAAATTGAGAGAAGAAATGGGCCCAAAATTTTGTGTGTGTGTGTGAGAAATGGACTAATTTCAAAATATGATGATTTGAAGGATGAATATCAAAATATGAAAGATTTGGGGGACTAATATTGAAAAACCCTTATTTTTTGTAATTAATTAGGACACGTGTTTATCATGCGTATTAGTTTAGGGTATTTTTGGAAGTATGGATGTTTTTAACACAGAAATCGGCAAAATGTGTGACATTACAACCATAATAGCAATTAAAGACAATTTCTATCCAAAAAAAATCTAAAAATAGTTTCCATCAATTTGAGTAAAAGTAAATGTGGTTTTCATGTATCCGCGCTTCAACCTCCTTCTACAAGAGTTCCACTTTAGTTTGTAATAAAATATTATTACAAAAAAGCTCCTCCGATATTTGGATCCATTCACTCTGATTTATCCAATGATCCATATATGGTGTTGTGATCCATTCACATCTTTTGATCATTTTTCGTCCAACACGAATCGCCGCAATTCACTAAACAATGAACAATTGTGACTGATATAATAAACTTATAAAATTCATTATTTAACAAAAGTCAAATAGAATATACCAAGCATCTAATTATTAGACTGGTCGATTGTGGCTTATTCAAAATCTAACACTCATCTTACTTAAGAATTTGCAAAACAGAGGTTCTTTCCTAGAACCTAAAGCAACTCACAACTATTCACTAAACAATATACAAGTGTGATTGATCGAATCTTACCTTTACTTGATCATAATCGTAGCGAAGTGGAAGATATATATTCCCTTTTCTCAATGCATTCAATATGTAAACATAAACAGGAAGGCTAACGAAGAATACGCAAAGCACCTCCTTCGAGTAGTCGATGAAATGCTGAGCGCCTTATCACTTGGCCTCGGATTAGAGCCTAACGTACTGAAAGATGCGGTCGGAGGCGACGATCTCGAGTACCTGCTGAAGATCAACTACTACCCGCCGTGCCCACGCCCCGATCTCGCCCTCGGCGTTACGCCGCACACCGACATGTCGGCCATCACCATCCTCGTTCCAAATGAAGTACCGGGGCTGCAGGTGTTCAAGGACGATCACTGGTTTGATGCCAAGTACGTCCCTAATGCGCTCATTGTTCATATTGGTGATCAAATTGAGGTAACCCCAATTCTGACATATCACTATTAGATAATGCTGAGAGTCTTTTTCCAATGTTCCAACTTCTAATCTGTTGAGGGTTAGACCGTTATAATTTTATAATCACAAATAGGAGTAGATTTAACCGTCTAAACTTTAGAAATGTCAACTAAACCCTTTTAAGTTTGGCCCAACAAACTTATTAGCTAACACCACTAGATCTAACTATGCATTTGAAAATGAGATATGTCCAAGATGGCCAAAATGCTTCAGAGGGAAAACGTTTTTTTGTGTCCTTTTTAACAATTTTAATGGTAATTTTCACAAAACCCTTTTAAACTTGGTCCAAATTTATCAATTCAATTAATAATTAATTAATTTCATTTAATTATTAACTAAAGTATTAATTTGAAATTGATATTTAGACATTTTTTATCAGTTCATCTTAGTGAGTAGTGGTCCGTGCCGCAAAAACATGGGGTGTATTTGCAATGAACTCTTATTGAGTAATCAGCTTCGTACGCATGACTAGTTTGATGTCATTTTGGATTAGTCTCACATTATATCAGCATTCCTTCTAATATCATAACAGCGAAATTATGGTGAGAATTGAGAGCAATAATCTTATATTTCAATAACAGATGGCCTAGTTACCAGCTTGGAATTGGCGATTAGCCACACTCTGAATAATCAATCTTTAATTTTATTTCATTATCTGGTAATTTTAGATCTTAAGCAATGGGAAGTACAAGAGTGTGCTGCACAGAACAACGGTGAACAAGGAGAAGGCACGGATGTCATGGCCAGTGTTCTGCTCACCACCAGGTGAACTAGTCATCGGCCCGTTGCCGGAGCTCGTCAACGATGAGAACCCTGCAAAATTCAAGACTAAGAAGTACAAGGACTATAGCTACTGCAAGATTAACAAGCTTCCCCAGTGAGAGATCTAGATAGTGTTTTGTGCTAATGATTGTCTGATCGCTGTCCAGTGATTTGTTTCTCTGCTCTTTATTTCGACTCGAAACTTTAATAAAGCCATTATAAGTGCGTTTTTAGTTGTAAGGTATGAGATGTGATCCACTTCACTGCAAAGCTGTAGTTGACAATTCACTCTCTACATTAAAAGTTGCATGTATCGACACTTATTTTAAGACAAATACAAAAGTGTCATTTCATTTGTAGAGGATTAAATAATAGTGACACAAATAAAAAGTGTGGTAAAGCACGGCACATATTTATGCTATTAGATATAAAGAAATAAAATTAACAAAAGGTTAATAGTCCCCCTTTGGTTGTGCGACGATCTATTAATGAGCTTAAATAATAAGTCTTGAAATTTAAGTATATTGATGATTAAACATTTATGATAATGTATAAGCCAAACAACTTTATAGTTAAGTGTGTTTAGATGACAGTAATCTTAAGATGAGTGACCTTTTGGACACATATATGTGTCACGGGTTTTCTGACACCTATATGTGTAGTGAGTTTTGCGGCACATATATGCATCGCAATTTTTATGAAACTTTTTTACATATGTAAAAAGACGCTCTCCACATATGCTATATCCATACTTTTGATATGTGTCGCGCTTCATCTTTACGAGTTAAAAATATGTTGTGCCGCTCGCGAAGACTAAAAATGTATCGTAATTTACAACTTTTGTTGTAGTGACTCTCGCAAGCACAACCTTTTGCTATTTAATTATGTGCTTTGCCCTAGAGGACAAGTGAAAATGAATGTGAATCATAGTTATATAATAGTGTTGAGTATTAAGTGGTAATAAGATAGTTAAGAGATGTGAAGAGTGCTTTCCTAAAATATAGTTGAAGGGGTTATTTATAATTTACCCGATATTAATATTTTCCTCCACCAAAATATGCTTGTTAGTGTCATTACCTATGTGAACCAGATGTTGGAAATATTGAAAAACCATTACTTTCTGCTCTCTAAACAGTTGGGATCTCGTAAAATGTAGAAAATCCCTGACAATACATTCTTTATTGAAGCAGGGGCCATATTTTACCTTCTATGATTGGGCTCTTAGTTGGACGTTGGGAATATTTTCTTAACGTTATTATTTTATCATGCTAACTTTATACTAATTTGTTTCATGGACGTCACCTAGGCCTTGGACTGTATGTGGGCCCTCGAAAGTGCCATCAGTGTCTTAGATTGTTAGACAGTTAGGGGTTATTTGGTTACTTTCCTTCACTTTTCAAAACTCACTTTCCTTCACTTTTTAATGTTTCCCTCACTTTATTAGAAGAGTATTTTTTTGTTTGTTTCTAAAGAAACATGGTGTATAATTACTTTTCATCCCTTTCCTTAGAAGTCGGCCGAGAGTACTATAGCAGGCGGCACTGTAGAAGTCGGCCGAGAGTACTATAGCAGGCAACACTTTAGAAGTCGGCCGAGTGTATTGTAGCAGGCGAGTCGGCCTACTGTAGCATGACGACCAGTAACGCCTTTCGCATCGACCGGTACTGTAGCACTCGGCCGAGAGGTACTGTAGCAGGCGAGTCGGCCAACTGTAGCATGACGACTAGCAATGCCTTTCACGTCGGCCAGTACTGTAGCAGACCTCACTGTAGAAGTCGGCCGAGGGTACTGTAGCGCCGAGTGTCAAATACTTGGAGAAGGTCGGTTAAGACCGTCTTTCGGTCCTAAATTCGCATGTGAGGTGGAACCCATTGATTTTCACATAGAGATTACGTAAAAATCTCTTTGGCGTACCAACAGATTCCAATGTGCTCATATTTTGTTCCCTAACAAGAATGTAACAACCCCAAATCTCTAAGCTTCGTACATGTAATTTTCTTCATATCCACATCTAATATGGAGTGGAAGAAAAAGATTTAGCAGGAATTCTACACAATAAATAATTTACAATCTCCAATGCATAACCCATAAGAAAGTAGGAACAGGTAAATGCCTAAGCATAAATCCAACCATATCAAATAAGGTTTAGTTCTATTTTTCAAACAAATTGTTAAGAATGGTGAATTAGCAGGTGTCAAGTACTAACAATTCCATTTTGTTTATAAATCTTTTAAACTCCTAAGAATAGGAACTTGCCACCTCGATCAAATCAGATGACTTTGATACTTTTATCAAGTTCCTCCTTAACTTCAGTCTATATTCTTTGAACTATTCAATAACATTCTAATTTATGATGCAATCGCATAAATATATCAAAATATAAATGCATCATATATGAATGCTATAAAATAAGAATATTTAACTATTGCTTTAACATTTAAAGGATCATATACTTATGAATGTATGAAGTCAAGGGTACATAGTGTTTTAGCACTGTTCTAGAAAAATAGTATGGTCATCTTGTCTCTTAGACAGTATTCACAAGTTGAGAACAATTCTAAATTTAGAAAATTCAAATGACTATCCTTTATCAGCTTGTCGATCTTATCAACATTAACAAGACCTAACATTGTGTGCCAAAGATAAGTTGGATTACCTTGATCCAATCTATATTTAAGAGATTTATTAATTCTAATAACATTACATAAGAGTTAAGTGTGATAATTATGAAATATAAACGGTTTTAATTTCATAATTTCAACAAAGCAATTTCTAAATTTGTAATAGAAGTTCTATTTTACAATAAAACAGAAAATCACTATCATAAAGTTTAGAATACATAATCAAATTTCTTCTAACTTTAAGAAATATTAAGATAAACTTGAAGTTTCATTTCATGCCCTTTACTCAAAATCAGAAACAAATTTCTTATTTATAAAGCTGAAACTAGGGCTTTTATTTCTATTGTCAAAGTTAATCTTTCTATCTTCAAGCTTATGCATTTATTGTACTCTTATAATAATTTAGAAGTATGTGAAGATAAACTAGAATCAATATACCATATATAAGGAATCACTCACATCATTAGTCTCCATTAACCAATGGGGTGAACTATCTTCAAAAGACATTTTCTTAAGTGATGTGATGCAACCTTTACAATTTCTTTTTCTAATAACTTTCATTATTTATTCCAGCTTCATGTTCGAAAATCTATTTTCCTTTTTAGATTCTCTCTTAAGAAAACTTTCTTTTCATAATGCTGGACAATCTAGTTCGATATCCATCATTATGGTTTAACCTGCTTCATAATATTCTTTTCCCTTTTTCTTCAACAAATTATTCAGTTTTAATAAAGTGATAGTTGACTAGAACAAGGGGTAGGGATTGGGAAGTAAATATCATATCAACGTTTGATTTTGATGTTAAGTTCCAACAAATCTAATTTTTCAATATATATCAAAACATTATGAAAATATATGTGTGCTCATCTTATGAACACCACTTTTATTATTATTATCTTTAAGCAGGATTATGACGGATGATGTTTATCATCAGTTACATCTGGTTTAGTGGGTATGTCACCTTAGACAACGATAGCTAAATTTTCAGTATTAAGAATATTAAATAAAATTCTTTTCTATTCCAATAGTTTGTGTTTGGAGTAAAAATCTGGGTCTCGGATCTGTATTTGTCAAATTGTGTATTACAAACCAAGAGTCGCTCTTTACAACAGAAGCGAAGGGAAGGCCCTTCTTGTTTTTTTTGTGG
>JBAKGM010000365.1:29133856-29151256 GCA_037177215.1 Asparagus racemosus | reverse complement strand
CATACATATATATAGTCTTTATGAATTAAATTGGCAAAGTTACCTTAGAAATAGAATTTTCTATTCGTATCTTCTAATTTTCTTTTATATATATGTGTGTGTGTTTTTTCCCCACTCTTATTTATTTACTTTATGAACAGTGCTCAAATTTGAAGTTACCCTCTAGGTATATTAAATATTTTGCTCCTTTTTTAACCTAATAGCTATTAAATAAGGGTACTTTAAAAGTAGCGATTTTTCATGGATTATTAATCCATGATTTTTTTTTATTTACATTTATTTCGATCCAGGGGCAATTATACATGTGTACTTTAAAGGCACAATTTGTCTATGCTGTAACACACAAATTTAGTTTGTTTTCCTTAATACAAATTTTACAATGTTCAAGAGCTATAACCAAAAAAAAATATTTCATTTGATCCAATAGTGAATAAATACATGTATTTTAAATTTTACAATTTCATAGGCGGCTACGATTTTTCTTCATTTTTGTTCATTTTGAACGAATCACAATTAAGTATGATTTCTTCATAGTTCACGATTTTAATGAGTTACAACTCATTATTTCTTCATAGTTCACGATTTTAATGAGTTACAACTCATGATTTTTTTTCCACTTTCACTCATTTCAAACTTTTAGTATAAACTCTAAGTGGCCTGCACTTTTTGTCCATTTTCATTTAATTCAAACCAATGACAGTTAAGTTTTTTATGTTTAAAATTCATGATTTTCATGGGTGATAGTCTATATTTTTTGTACATTTTTATTTATTTCAATACAATGGTAATTAATTGGGGTACCTCAAAATTGCAATTTTCATTAGCATCCATGATTTTGTCAATTTTTTGTCATTTCACCAATTGCAATCAAGTTTTATTTCCTCTAAATTTACGATTTCATGGACTATAACCCACAATTTTGTTCAATTATATATATTCCCTCTAATGGAAAATTTTTCGACATACTTCAAATTTCTCAAATTTCATAGGGCTATAAACCATGATTTTTGTCCATTTTCGTTCTTTTCAATCCAATGATAGTTTAGTTTTTTTTTTTTAAAGTCACAAGGTTTCTTTCTTCAAAATTCAAGAATTTTGTTGCCTATATTACACATTTTTTAGCCATTTTATTTGTTTTGACCCTATTAGAATTAATTGGCATACTTTAAAATTCACAAATTTCATAATATATTATCCATGATTGTGTCCAGTTTTATTTGTTTCCACCCAATAGTAATCGGTGTACTTTCAAATTTTTATAGGATATAAACCATAATTTTTTGGGTTTTTTTTCCTAGAAACCACCTTAAAATAGGGTCATTGTACAGAAACAACATTTATTTTGAAATTATACATAAACTATATTTAAAGTGGATTTTGTTCCAATCAAATGGCTCCTATTTAAAATTTTTATTGAAAACACAAATATACCATTAAAACTCACATTCAAGACACATAACTCACTGTGTTAATGTTTTAATTCTAATTATGATACAAATCATGTACTTAAACATGCAGTTTTTAAGCTTATTTTTTATTTTTTTAGTGAAAAATCTGACGAGGAGGTGGTTGATTGGAAAACAAAAACTTACTTCAAAGATTGTTTATGTATAAATTACAAATTAAAGGTGGTCTATATATAATAACTCGATTTTAAGGTGGTTTCCAAGCAAAACCCATTTTCCATTTTGGTTTATTCTGAGACAAAGACAATTAAGTTTTATGTAATCATATTTCACGATTTTTGTGGGCTACAACCATAATTTATTATTCATTTTCATCTATATTGAGCTGTTGGAAATTGTTTTGCATGCCTCAAAATTCACAATTTTCATGGGCCAGAACCAATGATTTTGTCCATTTTCAGTCATTTCACCCAATTGCAATTAAGTTTTATTTCTTAAAATTCACGAGTGGAATAAAACCCATAGATTTTATCCATGTTCATTTGTTTCCACCTAATAGAAAATATTTGGCATACTGTCGTAATTTTTATAGTCTATAAACATAATTTTTGTCCATTTTCATGTATTTTGAACCAATGAAAAATTACTAGTGTACTTAAAAATTCTCTGTTTTATTGGCTAACTCAAAATTTTGTCCTTTTTTTTATTTCGAGTCAATGACAATTAAGTTTTTTGTGTTCAAACTTCTCGAATTTCATGGTATTTAACCTACAATTTTTTCCATTAATTTGCATTCATTCAAAAATGATAAAACATTATAAAAAATTGAGGGTTATAGGTTATAAAAATCTCAAATTTTGATGTACATATAATAAATTACATTTATTCAAAATGAATAAAATATTATCATGGGATATAGCTCATAAAAATTGTGAATTTTGATGTAGACACAATTAATTTATATCCATTCGAATTATGATAAAAAATAAAAAAGAAATCATGGGTTACAGCTAATAAAAATCTAAAATTTTAATATACACATAATAATTTTATATTCATTCAAAAGAACAAAAAATTACAAATATCCAAGGAGATAAATCATAAAATTTATTTTTTTATGTACATACAATTAATTTAAATTCGTTTGAAATGATAAAATTATTAAAGAAAATCGTGGATTATAACTGATGATATCTTAAACTTTGATGTATACATAATGAAACATTCATTTGATATAAACAAAAATTGATTAAAAATGGGTTATAGCTCATAAAAAATTAGGAATTTTGATGTACACATAATTAATTTATATTTATTCAAAATAAAGAAAATTTTACAAAAAATATGAGTCATACCCCATGAAAATCAAAATTTTGTTGTGCACATTATTAATTTACATTCATTCAAGATGAAAAAATGGACAAAAATCATGTTTCGTAACCTATGAAAATCACAAATTTTAATGTATACATTTATTAATCTACATTCGTTTAGAAAGAACAAAGTTGCTTTCTCTTTGAAATAATATCTACCTCTTTCTACTAGCTTTGGAGACTTTAAGTGAACTAATATAGTGTATGTGCGTTGCCCGTAGTCATATTTGCCGTCTTTTTTTAACTTAAGAATCACAATACATTTAAAATACAGAACTTTTCTACAAATTAAAAAAAAATTCAAAGTTCAAGTTTTAACCAATTTCAGATGGAAATATGGCTTAGTGATTTTTTTAGTATTTGATCATTTCAATTATGTTAGGTTTTTTTCCACGAGTTTCTAGAAATCTATAACTTTTTATTTATAAAAATGATATAGAGTACGATAACTTTAAACAATTTAAAGCAAAATGCTACATTTGGATGGCATATATATAAAAATCGAAATATTAAAGAATGAGAGGATGAGATGCACTTCATGAAATTAAAAAAAATTTCTTTGACCTTATAGTATAAGTGATATGCAAATTTGAGGGGTGTACCAGTATTAAAAAAATTTCTCTTAAATTTCTTCAGAAACACATATTCATTCTTCCTCCTTTACCAATTATATTCCTTTTTTTTCTTAGTTTGAACTACTTAATGATAGTTGCATAGTAGGTATAAAATATTTAAGAGAATTTGAAATTTTAATGCATATTTAGGGAACATTATTTCCTAGAGTCTAAAAAGGAGAATTTCAAAAATGGACTTACATGCCCAAAGGAAAAAAAAAACTTCTAATTGTAAATAAGTACCACATTAGCTTCTATACCGAGTACAATACACAAACCAAAAATGCAGAGACATTCATATTTACATTCATATCTGAAAAAGAAGTAGCAAATTTCTCAAAATTATAGTCAAAACCAACATGAGCCATGCATATGTAATGCATTCATATTTGACAATGCATGATAAATGCGTTCATATTCTTATTTTATGGACACATACAAAACTAAGGGTAAACATAAATTAAAAAAATTGCAAGTATTGTTTTGCTTAGTTTGCTTCTAAAAAACACATCAGTAGTTATGCAATTTAAGCTATGGATAGCGTCTTTGAGGTCCTAGACAGGGGTTGTCGAATATGCTTATATAGATTTGGGGGGCCAAAATGATATACTCTCAAGTGTCGAGTTCTATTTATGAGAGAAATGGACTTGATCTTGTCGATTGTGAGATGTGTAGGTTTGGCTTTTTCTTCCTCATCTAAATGTTGATTATAAATGGAATTTTAGTTGGTGAAATTTGAGAAGATTTTATTGTTATTTATAGTGATTGGTGGAAGATGAATAGTTGTACCATTTTTCATCATTAGTGTGAATAAAGTTATATTTAGTGTCAAGAGTTAGTGGATGAATGTTATGAGTGAGTGGTTAAATGAAAATTTGATGGTCATAAATATGGAGGTTATAAAAAATTGAACATGCACGTGCCATCATGTATGTATGAATGGTTGGATGTGCAGTCATTAGTGAGGTCATGAAAAATTAAGTATTTGTATGTTTTATTTATGTAGGAATGGATGTGTTAGAGGACATTTTAGGAGGAAATACTTTAACATAGCAACTCACTTTTATAATAGTATTAGATTAACAAAAATCACAAATTATAGCTCACCAAAATCATGAATTTTGATATATACGTAATTATTTTACATTCTTTCGAAAGAAACGATTGACAAAATAGTAGGTTATATAGCCCAACAAAATTGCAAATTATGTACACATTATAAATTTACAATTCCTTCTAAATAAACTAAAGTTTATCAAAATAGAGAGTGATAGATCATAAAAATCATGAATTTTGATATACACATAGATAATTTACTCTCGTTCTAAACAAATTAGAGTTGATAAAAATCATACGTCATAGTTCATGAAAAATTGCAAATTTGGATATTCACAAACTTAATTCATATTCGCTCAAAACGAACAAAAATTTAAAAATTTTGTGAGTTATATCTCATGAAAATTTTAAATTTTGATATACATACAATTAAGTTAAATTCTTTCCAAACAAACAAATTGACAAAAATTGTGTGTTATAACCAATAAAAATTGGTGATTTTAATGTACACATTATTAGTTTATATTCCATTTGGAATGAACAACACTTGTCAAAAATCATAGATTATAGTTCATAAAAATCGTGAATTTTCAAAATGAATGAAATTTGACAAAAGAACATGGGTTATAGCCCATGAAAATCTCAATTTTTATTACACATCATAGATTTACATTCGTTCAAAACAAGATATCATAGGTTACATCTTAAATTTCAAAGTACAATTAAATCTTAAATTTCAAAGTACACAATTAATTTTCATTCGTTCAAAACAAACAAAAAATGATGAAAATCATGGATCATAGCTGATAAAATCACAAATTTTGATAGACACATAATAAAAATTTACATTCATTTGAAAAGAATAAAAATTCAAATTCGCAAATGTTGGTTTACTCATAATTAGTTTTTTTAACCGGAACTTCTTCCAGGTCCCCGAGCAGATCTGAGACTTTTATTTATTGAAAAAAGAGATTACAAGAATATTAGCCAATAGAGAAAAATTTGAAGCGTATAGAAAGTAGGATATTATAGAACTATCCTTTAACAAGGAATGCTAAACATGCCGAAAAATTCTCCAAAGGCCTAAAAGATATAAAAAAAATTACATAGGCAACCACACACTTTAAGACCTCAAAATGGGCAAAGTGGGAATATCCCGCACACAAAGATCCTTACATTGAGGCGGCAACTCCTGAGATGAGTGAAACATGATAAAACTTTTGTGATCATGAGCTAGTCTCACCAGAAAATTGGTCACCGGATTCCCTTCCCTAAAGATATGGAGAATAGGAGCATGTTTTGGCAGTGCAACACATGAGCGATCTGCATAAGTAAGATCCCAAGGACAAGTATAGATCATGTAGAATGTCAACCAAAACTTTAGAGTCGTATTCTATTGAGTCAAGCAAAAGAGAGTTCTGATGGCATAGAACTCACAATTAGATTTCATTCGTTCAAAAAAAAATCGTGAGTTATTGTCCATAAAAATCATTAGTTTAGATGCAAACAAAATAAGCTTGCACTCATTTAAAATGAACAAAAATTGACAAGATCGTGGTTTATACCATATGAATATCTCAAATTTTGAATTGTACATTATAAATTTGTATTTATTTAAAATGAATAAAAGTTTATCAAAATCATGGATTATAGCTCATAAAAATAGTGAATTTAGATATACACACAATTATTTTTCATTCATTGGAAGTGAACAAAAACTGTAGGGTCATAACTCATAAAAATAAAAATTTTGATGTATGCATAACAAATTTGTGTTCATTTGAAATAAAAAAAATGAAAAAATTGTGAGTTATCACTCATGAAAATCATAAATTTTGATATACACATAATAACAAAATGACAAAAACCATAGCTTGCCCATGAAACTCAGAAATTTTGATGTGTATATAATAAATATATCTTTGTTTAGAATAAACAAAAATTAAGTAAATCATGGGCTATAGGCTTATAGCTCATGAAAATCGTGAATTTTTATGTATACACATTTAATTTACATTTGTTCGAAAAAGATAAAAAAAAATAGGTAAAAAAATAGGTTATAGCCCATGAAAATCTTAAACTTTGATGTACGAATAACAAATTTACTCTCATTGACAATGATAAAAATTAGCCAATGAAAACATCAATTTTTTACCTACACAAAATTTATATACATTCATTCGAAACGAACAAAAATTGTGGATTTTAGCTCTTAAAAATTGTGAATTTTGATGTAAATATAATTGATTTATATTTGTTTAAAACTGATTAAAAAATTGATAAAACTCGAGGGTTATATAACCCATGAAAATCTCAAATTTTTATGTAAACAATATAACTTTGCATTTGTTCAAACAAAAAATAATTGACAAAAAAAAGTGAGTTATAGCTCATAAAAATTGTAAATTTTAACGTATGCATATTCAATTTATATTCATTCGAAACTATTAAAAAAAATAAAGAAAAATCATAGATTATAGTCCATGAAAATATCAAACTTTGATGTACTTATAATAAATTTATATTTGTTCGAATAAAAAAAGGGGTAAAAATCGTAAATTTTTGCTCATAAAATTTCACAATTTTCATGAGCTATAACTAGCAATTTTTTTAAGTTTTGTTCATTTTGAACAAATGTATAATTATTATGTGCATATTAAGATTTTAAGCAATTGTATATTCATTACATATATATTAAAATTTGCGATTTTCACATGTAACCAATGATTAATGTCAATGGTCATTCATATTTATGTATGACAAACATGATTTACCTAACAAATCACCACACAAAAAAAAACATTTGTTCAATTGCTTGCATATGTTTGAAAGAAAAATAACTGAAACACAAATAGAAATCAATACCAATCTCGCCTTGAAAGTTATGTCGAGACTTTTCTCAAGCATATTGCATTGCTAAACCAAATCTCTGGTTTGAAGCTCTGTACAGAAATCATCATGACAAATTCTTTGCAGTCTAAGCTCAACATAATTAGATTTGCATGCAAAATATTCTAAATTTTCATATAAAGCAAGCAAAGAAAGTACGTTTCTTTCCTTGCAAGTCTTCATTGTATTATATATTCACAGTATTACGCTAATCATTAAGATCCCAACCATATTCACCCACCAAGAAAAGAAGAAAACTTCCTTCAAACTTCCACCTTAGCACCCCAGAAAAGTTAGCAAAGAGTTGAAGAAGGGTTCATCCCCAAAAATAGCAAAGCTTCCCTCAAAATTTACTTTCAGCATCGAATCAGCGAAGCATTCATCCTAAAAGCAAAAGCTTTCAGAAGCCTCTTAAGTAATTTCAGACTTACATACTGGACACCATGTCCTCCTCTTGAGCCAAGTATCAATGCACTGCAAACAAAAGAATAAATAATCCATTATTTATGCTTATAATAGCATATAATCCTACAAATGATTAGTATCTTGAGAAATCTACTTCTTTATGGAATTTATGTAAACACGGCAAATGACGGATAGTATCTCCAGCAGTGGGGTTTTCCAGGCAGACAGCACATGCTTCATCAACATTATCACTCTGTGCAAAATAATAAAGAAAACATGCCCATACTACATTTAGCGAATTGCTTCGAAATAATATTTTGTCATAGGTAATACCATAAGTAGACAAAGATATATCAACCTTAATTATTGATTGTGGCAAGCTGTTGATCTCACTCTCAGAAGCGCCAAGATGTTGATGATTGTTCTCGTCGAGGGCCAACAATATCTCATAGTCACTCCTACAATAGAGAACAAAAGGGGGAAAATGATTCTTAAGGAAAAAGGAAAAGTTTATACAATTTTCATTATAGGCAAAGTGAAGGTAAGCAAACTTGCATTATTGATTATTAAGCTTAAGAAACAAGTAGCAGACTTGAAAATTCTCCAAGTAAAAAGATTATTAGAGAAAGCGTAAAGATGCTTATACTTTCTAGATGATTATAAGGTCAAAAAATATGGAGAAAACAAAAAGCATAAAATGTGTACTACATTATACTTATAAAATGTGTACTACATTATACTTACTCGTTGAACTCATGTTGAGTCACTAGGCCACTTTCAGAAAGTGCATCATTGCTGTGGTCAAATGCAGCTTCCAATGCTTCCAAGAAGTCACGCCTCTGCACATTACGAAAGGAACACGTTATATTGATTTAAGGAAACGATAAAAACCAAATTTAAAGCAAAATCTAGTTTAAAAAATCATAATTTCAGTCATCACTTCAATATGTCTATGCATAAATGGAAAACTAAACCAATCCCTGAGATTTGTAAAAGCCTGTAAACTTGCTATGTTGTCACGTGATATTAAAAAAGAAATAGTATTAACAAATACATCAGTAGAAAATTAAATTTCCCTGCTGCATTCTTTATGAATAAGAAATTGACAGCATAGCTTCAGCTTCAGTGTGTAAACAGCTCCCATATTATACAAAGTCTAACCCTCGTTAAAACCAATTACATTTGAATTACGCAACGTTAAAGAGAAAGCAAATTATGCAACACGAGTAAATAATAGAATAATCACATAGCCACAAAGCATACAGATGGAGAACTTTTGAAAAGATGTATAAAATGCATCCTTTCTCCTTTAGATACGCTTAAAGCAAAATTAGCCACCACTTAAGCATGATAGACTGCATTTAAAATCTGTGACATAAATGATCTGTTGACAAGAGTATGAATTGATAAACTTTTGTTAGACTTCTGTGGCATACAAGCTTTAGACAAGAAAATTTAGCCAAGAAAGTTTTAGATAAGAACAATACCAACTCATCGACGTCTCAAACTCATGGCCAAAGTTGCAAAAATCGGAGTGAAGCAGTGAGGCACTGCTTAGGCTTTTTAAGGCATAAGCGCTTCAAAGCGGAAAAAAAGTGCCAAGGAAAAAAGTGGTCCAAATCTTATTAAAATTTAACTATGGATAAAAATTCAAAAATAAGTAATCAAGTTCAACCCAATTACCAAAAAAGCACTAGAGAAGTCAATCGAAAGTACTTAAGAGGAGGAAAAAATTAGGAAAAAGGTAAATTTTGAAATTATACATGTTGTGTCGACGCTCCTGCTGCTAAGACCGAGGAAGCTCAAGAGCAGGAGGCGTCCTGTGGAGAACTTGCTGAAGGCGAAGATTGCTAGAGACGGAAATGGTTTTGGGGTATCTAAGGTTTTTCGGTTCACGTGGAGATGGTTTTGCTGCAGGCAGACTAGTTGAGGAGGCTTTAGCAACAAGAGAGTTTCGCCTGAATTTGGGGTGAGCTTTGATGGAGAAGAAGAGGTGGACAAGGTGAAGAAAAATATTATTAATTGGGAGAAGAGGACTTTACAAGGTGAACGAAGGAGATGGACAAGGCTGGAGGCAGAGAATTTGAGGTGCAGGGTTTTTTTGGGTTCGGAACATAAGGAGAGAATCGGAAAGCGAAGGAGAAAGATTTTTAATTTTTAATGGCTGATCGGGGTTGGGTCGGGTATGGTATGAAAGGGCTGCTTACCCGCCATTCGTCTTTTTCCCCCTTCTAAAAGCTCTTAGTATCGTAAAAATGGTGAAAACGAAGCAGACAGGGACCTCTTCCACGTTCAAAACTTAAGCAGGGCATGTTATCACTTTTTTCAACATTGCTTATGGCTAGAAACAATTACTAATACGATGACCAGAAGCAGCACTAAATTGCACAAATTACTAGGTAAATAAAAAAATCTCATCCATGCAATAAGGCTGGTCAATCTTAATATGGAAAACAAGGATCATTTAAATATGGTAGCAAACTAAACCTTCCAAACACTTAATACATCCTCCCATAATTTGCTTGATAAACTTCCAAAAATCATAACCATGTGAAAAACACATTTATTGTGTGTGTTTATTCCTGTATTCACTCCTAACAATATAACGAAGCAGGTTCTTGTTTGACGGTATAGACTGTGCCTTCGTCTATACGCCGCGCCACATTCATCCTCTCTGCCATTATATTGTAGTAAAGTGACCACCATGGTACCAGGTTATCCAATACCATGAATATCAGTCTCTTACACTTATGAATTACTCTATATGCTATAGGACAATCATCCTAATTCCAAGGCTTCCTGATAACACCACACCAAATCTGTACTAAGCTTCACATCACATGAACTGTGCACTAAGTCTCTAGATCAATAGCAGAGAGGCAAGCATTCAAATAGAGCAGACCTGTGTGATATTCCATACTATAAAATATAAAAAATGATTCATGTCAAATACTAATGTGGCATGATTACATATGGATATATGGGCATTACCATCCCCTGATCCATCCCTGTAAAATTTCTCACTTCAGCTATCATCCTCTGGAAAGACAATGAAAATTAATAAGTAAAATAAACACAAGCCAAGTTGAGAAGTTCATTTAAGCAAGCGGACTGAACAAATAAAGACGAAAAAGCATTACTCTCTCTAAATCAATGTCTGAACCATAATTTCTCCTCCTGTTTGATGTATGAGATTGGGCACGATCTGACAATCTCGTAGAAGAGTTTCGATAGGGAAGTTGTGCGTAATATTCATCTAAATAAGCCATTGACGTTTCCCTCTGTTGGAGAATGAAAATGGAATGAAACAACCAACTATAGGCATACAGGTAAAACAGTGCTTAAACATGTTGTATGAAATGCGCTAAGATCATGAATTTCACGAACTTAAAGCACAAGTCAGTAGACATAGCTTTAGATCTTTCAAACAAGAACCAGCTGTATTTAACTTCAATAAAATTAATGAAACTCAATACCGCTCATATGATATCACATTATTTATCATCAGTTTTCTAACATAACATTATAGGTTATGCAAAACTCAAGAGGAATAAATTTTGTGACAGAAACCAAGAAATTATGAAGAGGGCACTCCAAGGTTATATCAGTTATTTTGTGATACCCTGGTCAAAGTCAAAGAAAGAAACTGGAACTATGATCATATAACCCAACAGATTGATCAGGAAGGTAATAAAAATAAAGTAAATGGAAGTATATCTGTCATTTATAGTAGTCTCCTCTGGAAAAACAAGGATCGCATTAAAATATGCAACTAATTCTAAAAGAGTATACTGAAACAATATGATAGTACTTTTATCACAGTCACGGATCAGACCATTTGTTGGAACTAGGTGCTCCGAGAAACAATGTGCATGTTATCGGTGGGGACAAAAATTGTTTATTGGCCCATCAGTAAAATTGATCTAAAGTTTGAACCTTTAACAGAAGAACATTTTTTAAGTATACATTGGTCAAGTTTACAATGTCTGCTTAAGGAAATAAGAGTTCTAAAATTTTCAAATTAGAAAATATACTGTACTCTACAGATTTAAATTTATGATCCTTTCTATTGGCATAAATAGTTAGAGGTATTTCATATCTCATATGTAAGCAGGACAGAGCTATTGAGAACAGTAAGAGTTAATATCTGATACACAAAAAAATATTTCATGCAGATCACAGCTAAGAGATTTCTCAAGGTATAATGCAAGATGTATCTGAATGACAAATAGAAAAGCCAACTTACATGATCTGACTGGAAATTCCTTGTCATAGAAGCAGCTGACTGAGCATCCTCTTGTTGCAATGACCATGCTATAGTTGCATCTATCTGTAAATAGGAGGAAGAACAAAATTATCATACTAAAGACACTCTCGACCCAGGCATCTAATTGTTAGCTAGATTATAATTTGAAAGAAAGATAGCAACAGCGAAATAAAAAGAAAGAAACCGCAATAGTGAGGGAAAGACCTCCTCTGTGCTTGCTGACCCTGCAATTTCTGCATTAAACTGTTCTTGAAGTAGACGAGCAAGCATCTCATCTGATTCAACCTGGTTAGCTCTTGAAGCTGAGAGATCAGGATCTCTGCTACTCTGCTCCTGAAGCTTGTTACATCTTTTTGGTGATTCTAGCTCATCGAGTTCCACAACTGGGTCCAAAATATGAACATGATTCTGAGAATCATAAGCCCTTGTTGATCTTGTATATGGAATGAGCCCAGGTGATTCAAGATCTAATGTTTCAGAGTTCTCAGAGGCCGAACTGGAGCTTCTGCCATAGTTAGAACAGACCAAGTTGCATTTCCTTTGTCCTTTCACATTCATTCCCAGTATCTGCTTACTTCTGTCTCTAGTTTCTGAATCTGGTGTTGCCAATACTGCATTTGGATTCAACCTACCAGAGGCGATTATTTCCACACTGTCATCGACATGAACATAGTCTCCCCTGTCAATTGTGATTTTATGTCTTCGATCAGATAAGTGGCCTGAGGTGCCTTCTTCTCGGTTGGAAACATAAACACTGCCCTCAGATGGAAAAGAGCATTTTTGGTGACCCTGATGGGTTTTGGGTTTTGATAAAGATAAACCAGGAGAATCCACTACTTTCATCTTCATTTTGTTGTTGACTTTCGTAAATGAGGAGCATGTCTCTCCCTCAAAAAGACAACTCATACCTTGACAATCAAACTCAGATGGCATTCGGCTCTTTGCTGAACTACAAGGAGCAAGATGACCACCATATAGCAATCTCCTCTGCCCTTCGTTCTTCCAAGGCACATTGTGCTGAAAAGGATCGCTGCTCAAAACAATTCCCTTGTTTTTTCCCCTTCTTTCTTTAGACTTGAAAATAAAATCACCTCCATCAAAGACAGGATACTGGTCTTTTCCTTTCTTTTTCCATGAACCCTTGTCTCGATGGTGATAGTGAGCATGCCCGGGATGTTTTAAGCTTCTTTCAAATGATCTTCCACTTCTAATACCCTCATTAGAACCTCCATTCTGTTCAGATGGTAAAACTTCATTCTGGGCCTGTGATGAATGCTCAGTTTCAAGGGTCTCGTTTATCAGCTGTACTAATCTTGCTCGTCTATGTTGTTGTTCAGTGTCATTAATTGCACCACCATTCCTGCCAAAAGTTCGGGGACCATGATTGCTCCAGGGCGGAGTATACTTGTTTCTTCTAGACCCCATTCTTGGGTTGAACGAGGACATAGCGGCTTCTCCAACAACGTCAATGTCCATAACATCCATGTCCTACATTATTTTTAAGAACACCAATCAACTCTTTACCTTAAATCAGCCTCAGGTGGCCCCAATTCCCCAAATCAATGGAAGAAAGCAAGAATTCTATCCCATATCGAAAAATAAAGAACGCTGTAGATAGATGAACAGCCAATCCCAGAGATTTGGGACATGGGTTTGGTGCCCATAATTGTTGTAACATGAAAAAAAGTACTTCTTTCTGAACAAACTAAATATTAAAGTTGCAGAGACTAACATTTACCCAGTACATATCAATTCCCAAAACTACAATTTCATAAAGAACCCTAAAAAATGATCTCCAACATCCAAAATTTCACATAAAATAGAATTAATTTGAACAAAACACCATCCAATTGAGTAAAACCCATTCTTTAATGGGATCAAAATGGTATAGTTGTAAAGAACTACGTAAATTCACATGCAATCGCTTGTCTATTAAAAGGAAACCCTAATTCGCAAAATCGATCAAAATCTGAGATTGACGACAAATGAGTTAAGCGCATTGATCCTCAAGAAACAAAAGAGAGAATTTCGTATGAAAGGTCAACCGAAACCCTAAAAGAAAACATTTTTCTGGAAATTAACCAAAAAAGGAAAGAGGGGGTACCTTGTGATTGCGAGCGGTTGTAAAGTTTTCGGTGAGATCGAGGCGAGAGAAAAGATTTGAAGGGGAAGAATCCATACACTATCGCGGTTCTTGATTTCTCTCTCTCCCCTCTCTCTCGCTCTCTCTGTACTTTCTCAATTTCTGTGATCTGCGTTGTGGCAGAAAAGGCGGGCCTCACGCCTTCAGATTCGTGCTCTCCCTGTGATGTGGTGACAAGCATGACCCTTCAATTGGGCCCAAGGGCTATTTGGTTACTTTCCTTTAATTTTCGAAACTCACTTTCTTTTTCTTTTTATGTTTCCCTCACTTTATTGGAAGAGTATTTTTTGTGTTTATTTCATAAAAAAATATAGGGTATAATTACTTTCCATCACTTTCCTTAGTTTGGTTCAAATTAAAAAGATAAGAAAATAGTTGATGTGTGACTTGATTCTCATTTTCTGTCGTAATCGACTTCAAAAGGGCGGAAAATTTTTCAAGGAAAATGTCTAGTTGGCGCCTCATTTTCTCTCACTTTCTTATTTTTAGTTTACAAATCAAACACTTGATTGTGAAGAAAAATAACAAAAAAATTCCATGTCAGTTTTCTTTCCTTCACTTTCTGTATTTTTTGGACCAAACAAACAGCCCTTAATGTGTTGCTGGTAAGAGCCGCTCAGCGCATGAGGCACCCACCATTGCAGGTGCTCGGAAGAGTCCAATGTACACAGTCTTATCTCTACATGTAGAGAGATTGTTTCAGAGATTCGAACAAATGACACCGCAACCTTAGTTACTAATTAGGGTTCACCCTCTGGTTAATGTGTTACTAATATTGTAGAATAGAAATAAGTGGAAAGTGTGGAATATTTAGTGTTAATCGCATTAGGAGTGAATTATAAGTGTTTGATGATATATTGGGCAGATCTGATGATACGTTGGATTGAACAGTAAAAAAGGGCACAAGTTCACAAATTGTAACTTTTAATTAGATGACTAGTATTTATCATAGACAACTACATGCAAATGACAATATCTGATTTGTAGAATGTTCCTAGACCAAACAAACCAATATTTTCTTTCGTTACCTTCGTTTTATGTTAGTGATATCTGAACGTGAAATCTACAGTCTGAAAGACTCCTTGAATTGTAGGTTGTCGATTAATACTGAAAAGAGAAAGGAAGAGAAAGCTATCTCCTTTCCATCCTTACCTCGTATGTGATCTATTCAAGATTTTTACATCCAATGTGTGATCATACTAGGTATATCCAATTTGTGATCATAATTGGCGCTATTTTGTGAGGGATTAAGATACTTGGCAAGTATTTTAAAAAATCAATGCAAACACAGAAAGTGTGAAATATAAATTGTATTTGTGTATACTTACGATCATCTAGACATTGTATACTTACGATCATCTAGACATTGTGTATTGAATCTCTTGGCATTCCCATAGCTTCGCTGAAACTCCAGAAAGGCAAGTGGATCAAGCAGTTCCCGTTAGGATTTGAGACATAAGTCTAGAGGTGGGTGAATAGGATTGGTTATTAATTTTCGAATATCACAGATAATGCAGCAGAAATAAAACAACAATTCGAATATGGTAAACAATAATCAAACAGCGGATAAAAACACAATAGAAAACACGAGATTTTTATAGTGGTTTAGACAACAACCCTACATCCACTCTTCCTTCTTGTCCTCATTGTGTAAAAGTTCACCTAAATCACACACCCGATTCAGTAGGTTTATAAGACCAAAACCTAGCTAGTTTCACTAAAACTAGTCGTCTAACCTAGCTATTTACATACGAGTAACCCTAACCCTAGCTAGTGCCCAATTCATCAATTAACTTACATACGAGTAACCCTAACCCTAGCTAGCGCCCAATCCCTCAATTAACCCGACATGAGTGTGCCGTAAACCCTCAATTTACCCTGGCTTGAGTATGTCGTAAACTCTCAATTTACATCGGCTTGAGTATGCCATAAAATTAAGTAGTAGACAAAGTAATAAATATTAATTAAGCACAACTAGAAAGATCTTATAGCACATTTTGATTGAGATTGTTCTTCAAAATATTTATTATGGAGATCTGAAAGAACGATGATGATTTTGTAGTTCAAGGGTAGCGCTCCTCAAAGGTTGATGATCAGATGATGAAAAACGACGTCGATAATGCTTTCTTATAAGCCTAAGCAAGGTCCTTTCTCCTAAACTGAAATTCTCTCCCTCTCCCCCTCTCTCTCCTTCTTTTCCTCTCTCAAAATAGGTTAAGGACTTTTGTGATAAATGAGAGAAAGAAAGCATTTACACAATAGCAACGAACGGCTGAGATTGAATCTTAAAATCTAAAAATTAGCAACTCAATCATCGATGATTGTGATCAGTCATCGATGATCATCGATGATGACAAATGATCATCGGTGATAAAAAAATCTTTGAATTATTCTATCATTAATGACTACTTCTCATCGATGAGGCTTGGATCATCGGTGATTAATTAATGTTGATCATAGATGAGTGCCTTTCCAGTTTGCTGATAATTGTGTTCACCTTGTCTCATTGAAACATTCACATCTCAAGTTATACACCTCCAAATCGAGTTCCATGTATTTTTGTAGCTTCATGACAAAAAGATGGATACTCCCATATGCTCAAAATCGGTCATAGCTTCTAATATTTTTGAAAGAAACATGACATACAATGAGGTGGAATATACATATCACGACTATTAATCAAAATTAATCAGAATTAGAAGAATACCTGAAACGCTTTCTGAATTTCTTCAATAATCTGTCCCAAGATCAATCCGAAATAGCTTCCTCAAGAGAAAAAACATTCAATTGAAATCCACCCATCACCAAAGAGGAGCAATACTGAGAGGTAGGTTCTAAAATTTCTATTTTTCTTATGTTATTCTTTTCTTCTCATAAGGCTACATGTGAACCCTATATATAGGATTAGACTTGCCTTATAGATTTTAATTTTAAATAATTCATAATTATTCAAACCTCTATCCATAACAATTAAAGATAGAATAGAATTGTTCAAAAACTCTATCCATAACAATTAAGGCTAAAAAATAAAATTGTATTGCATGTATACCTCTTCTAATAAAATTAGTGAGACCAATTGGGTCCCATATCGAGAACCGATTATTAATCAAATTTATAATTTTAATTTAACAATCAAATCCATATCTGACCAACTATTCATAAAAGCTCTTTCATAATATGAGATTAATTATTCATAAATAATATCTTACATTCAGTGCCCTCCAGTATCATTTTTTAGGCAAGTCTT
>JBAKGM010000365.1:29116198-29133756 GCA_037177215.1 Asparagus racemosus | reverse complement strand
GTCATTTTGCCAAATTCCTTCCGGTTTGAGAGATATCAGCGCTTTTATCCTTTAGGTGGGCCTGACTTCACTCAGATGGACCATTAACCTCTTTTGCTTGTCTCAAGTTGCTGTACGAGGATTAAGGCAATTTTTATTGCCTACAGTTTGGGCTACTCAATTTATAATCATTCACCAACTTATCAAAATGACAAAATTTAGTCATCATGTATAAGCAGGATATAATAAAATAAATATATTAAATTATTATTTTATTATTACACAATCATTACCAATGATATCTTAAGTAATGACTTCACATTTATCATTTCTCTCATTTATTTAAATGTGAACAGGAAATCTAAGCCTATTTATACCCATCCGGATTGTCAAGATAGAATATAAATAAACAAGGTAAAATCATCTATTCAATCATTACCAATTAATGACTTTCCTTTAATTTTGGCCTTTAATGTAAGAATTAACTCCACTATTGTAGCAAGCACCCAAGACATTAATGAAATGTGCACCCACCGATTCAATCATTTTATGTAAAATAGGTTGCACCTCCTATTGTAGACAAGTGGTCTCATTATACATAAAATATTTGGCATCCTCATGCGAGATATAACTAGATAATGAATTTTAACAAACCCTATCATGCCTGGCTTCAGATAAGTTAAAACTATTATCTGAATTATATCCCAATGGTGGAAGGTCTTTAGATTCTTATTTCTGTAAATAATAATCTATCTACATTTCTATACAACTTTTGTTATTTATCATTATTGAGAGAACACAACAAATTTTTTTTAATTCAACAAACAGTCCATTTCTAATAAATTCTAAACTATTTATATATAATAAAAAATTCTGAACATATTCTGGACCTAACAGTTTTTTTCCATGCAAATACTTTAATCACATGAATTGTTAAATTTAAAATATTTAAAATCAACACAATCATATCACATATATAATTCAAACAATATTTCAGAAATATACATGATACAATATCAATTCTAACAATTTAATAAGAGTTAGATAATTTTTTCAATAAAAGAAATTAGATAAATTTTTCAATAAAAGAAACTAATCTATACATGTATATGGATTTCAGAACAATTTCTGTAACTTTTAGGGACTAATCAGAAATTAGTCTACATATTCAGATGGACCTTAAAACAATTTTAGGATGACTCAAGGAGCTAAAACTAATTTTACAGTAAATTTAATAAACTAGTAGACTTTAGAACAATTTCTGAATCAAACAGGAGTCTGTAACTAATTTTACAGCAATTTATCAATACTAGCAGACTTCAGAATAGATTCTGGGTCAATCAGGGATCTGATAATAATTTTACAGTAAAATTCAAATTATCAGGGTTTTGGGTTCAAGTTTGGTTTGTGGGTCAGAACCGTTTCAACAATTTTAAAACCAATTTTGATATATGGGTCGGGTTTAAATTCGGGTTCGGGTCAAACCCTTTTAAACTATTTAAAATGAATTGAGTTTCGAGTGTAATTTCAAAGCGGGTCAAACCCATTAAACTTAATACCCTATTTCTAAAAGGATTTGGGTTCAAAAACCATTAGAGTTCTAACCCAATTAGAACTCTTTTCTTCTTCTTCATTGAAATTAGGGTTTGGGCTAGGGTTCCTTGAGGCGCGGCAACCGCCAGCCACGACCGGCAGCGGGTTCTCCAGCAGATTTGTGGCCGCCCTACGCGGACCAGTGGTGAGGGCAAAAAATAAATTTTTTTTAAAAAAAATAAATATTTGGAGTTAAACCCATTATGGATAATCACAAAAACTCAATTTTTGATCTCTTATTAAAACATGAACTCATTATGGATCATCACAAAAACTCAATTTTTTTATCTCTTATCAAAACTTGAAAACCCTAATTGTTCTTTAATATTGGTATGATTCAATCTATATTAAAACATATTAACTCAACAATTCAACCCGTGAATAGTAAAACAACCTCAATTGATCTCAATAAAAAATAAATTTATTTTCAGTTTAACAAATTAAACTGATGAACAGTAACCCGATGGTGAGCATTAGTTTGATTTTATTTTGATCTTATTAAAATTATTTAATCTAATTAAATAATCTAAAATTAAGATCAAATCATGACAATTTAATCTAATTAAATTAGAAAGATCGGAATCGTAACTCGCTAGATACCATCTGAAAGAAACATGACATACAACGAGGTGGAATATGCATATCATGACTACTAATCAAAATTAATCAGAATTAGAAGAATACCTAAAATGCTTTCTGAATTTCTTCAATTTCTTCAATAATCCGTCCCAAGATCAATTAGAAATAGCTTCTTCAAGAGAAAAAGCCTCCAATTGAAATCCATCCATCACAATGCGTGCTTATGACATACACCCGGGGAATCCTCATTCCCGGTGGTTGAGACCCACCACCACATCTCACATATCGATGTCATGCATAATAACATGTTATAACAAAGTTATCATTTACTAGTTATAGGTTAAACACAAGTTTAAAAAATCTCTAAGTTATTCCACATCTCAAAGCAAGTGACACATTATAGTGCATGATCTAACAAAATAATTTCTAAGGATATATAACAATAAAATAAATAATACCCAAATTATATGTTCAGGTGGAAGTAACATTAGAGATATACAGGCCAATGTCTGTATGCTTTCTCTTGTTTTTATGGGCATGGAGATAACATGAAGGCAAAGACGAGGGCTATCAGAGATGGGTTACAGCTTTGTCATGTCTGTAATCTTCATAATGGCATCAAGTATAGAATCTGATTCAAAAGAGGCCGTAGAAGTGCTTTAGGGTGTTTGTACAAACGTACCATGACAAATTTCCTACTTCAACGGGCATTGAAGTCCTCACCTCATAGAAACATTGACTTTGAATCATGTTTAGCAGAGGCTCATGGTGTTGCCGATAGACTAGTTGCTCAAGCATATATACACAGGAGCTGGAAGTTCTATTATATGCTACTGACCTTCTTCGAGAGTGTGCTCTCTGGTTAAAGATTTGCGCGGAGTCTACACTTACAGATATAAGTAGTTCATGGAATCAAAAGCTTATAAGAGCGTCCGAGCTTAATTCCCCTCTATTTATCATTGCAGATAGACTCCTGAGTGGATCGGGGTCACTTTGTGTATTTTGTTTTTCTTTGTGGTTTTCAGGATTTTTTTTGGCATGATTTCTGATGCATCCAAAAAACAATCATTCGATGCCCTTGCCCCCCTCCTGCAATCTTTTAATGGCTGTTTATGTCATATTGACTAATGAAACCTGCAGGTTTGTTCGGAGAATAAAACCTGCAGGTCTGTTCGGGGACCTGCGCGAATTTTCGAGGAAAAAAATATCCTACACAAAATAAAATGATATAAATCCTTTCCAACTTGCATGAGTGTTCAGAAGTGATTACACTATGAACGTGTTTTCATACACATAGTTGACTCATGTTTGTACAACTACATAAAATTTCTAATATGCATTTGGTTAAATGTTGTTACGATTTGAAACAGTCTTTATAAAGGAAAAAAAGACTTAAAGCCCCAGAGTTACTGTTGCAACAATAAGCAGAGTTGAAACTACATGAGGTTACATCCATTTGACAATTTTTCAACTAACTCATAACTCAATAGAGCGATGTATTTTAGGAAGCTTGTTACAATATTATATATGTAGTTTTGTTGATTATTCCTTGGTTTGATATCCGCTAACCAATTAACATTTTCCCTGTGCAGAGACAATCACTTATCACTTAATTAAGAAATTAGCACAGCAATTAGATAGGACAAGAGTTTGTTGGCACCACGTGAAAGAGGAGTTGCATATTCTCGTGTCTATATATGCTTCGATCTTGCAGAAAGTTATTTTTTTCTCCAGCCGGGAACATGTAACGTATTCTTCTTTTTTCATCGTTTTCCTTTTCCACTTGATTCATCGAACAGTGCGACACGAGGGCATAAAGCTGCAAGCTACTGCTGCACTCAATCAGTCTATATATAATTTTCGCCCCCGCCTTATTATTATTATAATAAGAATTATTATTATTATTATTATTTTCCTTCTCTTTTCTTCTTCTTGCTGCTGCTTTCTCTTTCTCACTTTCTCAAGATTCCAATCCAAATGACAATTTCCTTGCGCGCTGACCGAGGTTTCTTGTAGCTTTGTCCTGACCCTGAGCCTGTTGTGTAAGGTGAATCATGAGAATTTTTGACTGAAAGTAAAATCAAAAGCCCCAAGAAGAAACCAGGGAGAAATTAATCGCACTAACAATTACTCACCAAGTTCTTGTTACATCCATCAGGCATCTTTTATAGTCCCAAAACGATATAAAGCTCGTAGATGAGGAAAACCACATATGAATGTTGATAGCTATATTAATTGTTGTTTCATGGTAATACGTTTCTGTTACAAGGTGAGTGGAGATGTAGTTATTATGGTTGGATTTCCCACTTCTTGTAAATAAAAGGATATTAGTTGACTCCTGTTTTCAACAAAATTTGTACTCATGCTCCCTATAATTAGAAAATGTAGGTGAGTGGAGAAAGTTATTTTTTTTATCTTTACTATCTTTTTTTTACTATTGTTGGCAAAATAAAAATGTTTCCTCCGTCGCCACCCCACCGCCAACCTCTCCCTCACCGTCACTCCTCCCCAACGAAAGAGGAAATTTTAGGTAAAATGAGGCATTGGCAGAAGGAGGCGACGATGGAAGAAGGCAATGATGGAGGACAGGTCAATGGCGGCGCGAAAGAGGTAATGATTGTGGAAGAAGGAGCCTTATTTGTTGGGTTTGGGTCTATACCCATGATGGGCTCAAACACATTGGGTTGGCTAAGAGGGCACAACTTAGTCAAGTTGGTTCAACCCATTTGGGGTTGGGACTTAAGTCATATGAGGACTTAACGTCTCATTTAGTATGTAGGAATAGAGTCAAGTGAGATTGGAATGAAGGTAGGAATAGAACAGAATTGATACAGGATTGGAATACTCATTCTCATTCTCATGTTTCAGTGTGATTAGAGAATTAAGTGGGAATATCTTTAAGAAGAGTATATTAGAAATTTATTTTATTATTTTCATTCTCACTTAAGTGAGAATATCAATTCCTTAATAACTCATTGGGAATAGCAATTTTCACATTAAGTGGAAATTGATGAAAAGTGAAAATGTCATTTCTAGTATCTAAAAACACATCATGTTTGGTAAGCATCAATTAGAAGTTAGAATTACATTACATTCCCATTCATTCCCGCGTACCAAACAAGGCGTAAATATTATGAGGAGGGGTTCATTATATATTCCACCATCATATTATCATAAGTGTGGGTTGTGAGAGAAAGCAGAGAAATCTAGGGTTTGTGAAGAGCTCATCCGTAAGTTGATCTGTTCAACATTCTACATCGTTTTGGAGAGTTGGGTCCTTTTAGTCTTTGTTAGGAGGAGATTCTACATGTGGGTTGTAGGTATGGAGTTAGTGGAGTAAACCTTGTAATCCCCCATTGTTCTATTATTGTTGGGTCTCAAGCTTTGTGTAAGCTTGGAGAGTTGTTGCATGTGTGCTCATCTTTATTGCTATAGTGGAAAGAGCTCTCTTCTTGTCCATGGATGTAGGCACATTTTACCTAACCATGTTATATCGGTTGTCAATTATAGTTGATTGTGTTGTTTATTTTACATTTATATTCCTCTTTCATATTTGATCTTGGGCTAGCGATCCTAGTCTTTGGTTTCCTAACAAAGTCGTATTAGAGCAATTGCCCACAAGGTGTCTGGTGAATTGCTTGAGAAGAGGTTTTGATCTCTTTTGTGGTGTGAAAAAGGTTTGCGCAATGGAAGAAAGTTCAAGTACTATGTTCAAGCTCACATCATTGAACTACTCTATTTGGAAGACAAGAATGGAGGATATCTTATATTGCAAAGAGTTGTTTCTACCCGTCAAGTTGAAAGGTGTCATGTCTCAATCTAAAGATGTCGATGAATGATTTTATAGAATTGGAAAGCCGTTGGACGAATTCAGCAATGGGTTGATCAAATTATCTTTCATCATGTATTTAAAGAGGTTGAAACCTACAACCTTTAGCAAAAGTTGGAGAGTCTTTATGAAAGGAAGACGTCAAAAAACAAGGTTTTCAAGATTAGAAAGCTTGTAAATATGAAGTACAATGATGGTCAAAATCTAGCAGAGCATTTGAACAACTTTCAAGAAGTATTGGATGATTTGTCCATCATGAAGATTATGTTTGATGATGAAATGCAAGCTCTACTTCTTTTGAGCTCTCTACCAGATAGTTAGGAGACTACGGTGATATCTCTTAGCAACTCGACTCCGAATGGCGTGCTAATCATGAGCATGGTAATAGGTAGTATGTTCAATGAAGAGGCAAGGGGAAAAGAGCAAAGATTTTCTTCACATTCGGAGGCACTTGTTACAGAATGGCGGGGGAGAAACAAAAGCGGAAAATCCTACCATGGTTATCATGACAAGTCAAAGCTAAGATCTAAGTCTAGAAGTGACATAAAGGGCTACTATTATGGCAAATTTGGGCATATCAAGAAGAATTGTGAGAAATTAAAGAATGAACAAAAAGAGAGTACAAGTGAAGCAAAATCCGAGTCTAAAAAGAACACCAAAGCTACTGTTGAGGGGAAACAAGGTCATGGCCTCTACTAGTTGTGAGTCAAGTCTTTGTATTGCATGTCAAGGCACCAATTGGATGATCGACACGGAATCCACTTATCATGCTACTCCTAGGAGGTACATGTTTGTATACTACAAATCCGATGATTATGGAGTTGTGGGGATGGGCAACAATGGGACTTCTCAAATTGCTAGTGTTGGAGATATTCACGTTGAGACCAACATTAACTATAAGTTGGTGCTCAAGGCCTACAAGTCCTTGCCAAAGGGAAATTCATCCCCAATATAGAAGGTGTGCATCTTGATATTTGTATTAATTGCCTAGTCAGAAAGCAACGTAGAGTCTCTTTTATTAGAAAAGCTTCACAAAGAAAGTCAAATATTTTAGATTCTCCAATTTATGTGGTCCTATGAAGGAGAAAATATTTGGTGGCACTTTGTATATTGTTACTTTTGTAGATGACCATAGTCGGAAAGTTTGCGCCTATACTTTGAAGAGTAAAGATCAAGTTTTGGAAGTCTTTAAACAATTTCATGTCATGTTGGAGAGGCAAATCGGCAAGTCTCTCAAATGCATATGGTTGGACAATAGTGGTGAATACATTGGGCCATTTTATGCATATTGCAAGATGCATGGTTTTCAACATAAGAGAATCGTTCCAAAGACTCCGGAGCAAAATAGCTTTACGGAGAGGATGAATTGCACACTTGTCAAGAGGATTAGATGTATGTTGTCACATGTTAAATTGGCTAAACCCTTTTTTGAGGAAGGTAATGAGGACGACTGTGGATCTAATCAACTTATCTTTGATGATTCCATTGAATGGTTCTGGAAAGAGTTTAGAGCTGGAAGAATATTTCCTACAAATATTTAAGGGTGTTTGGTTGCCGTGCATTTATCCATGTTCCGAAGGATGAGAGGTCCAAGCTTAATAAGAAGTCAAAGCAATGCATTTTTATGGGATATTCACATGATGAGTTTGGCTATCGCCTATGGGATTCAGAAACTAAGAAGTTGGTAAGGACTAGAGATGTGGTATTTCTTGAAGATCAAATTCTTGAAGATGTCAAAGACGGTGGTGATACTCATTATTCTTCGGAAACTTTTGTTAATTTTGATCAAATTCCTCCTCCGATGGTTCATGGTGACGGAGATGCTCATGAAGATTGTGACAATGTTAGTGACGATGCTTCGATATCCGATGTTACTCATGATGAAGCGGGGCACCAAGCCACCAATGAGCCACATGAAGTACATGAACCGCTACAACATCGACAATCTACTAGAGAGCGACAACCTTCGACGAGGTACTCTAGTAATGAATACATTATGCTCATGGATGGAGATGAACCGGAATGATGAAGCTTGTGAATGTGAGCATAAGAGGGAGTGACTTAAAGTTATGCAAGAGGAGATTGACTCTTTGCATGAGAACAACACATATGAGTTAGTGAAGCTACTAAATGGCAAGAAGGCATTAAAGGACAAGTGGGTATTCCACTTTAAATATGAGGAGAATAGTTCACATCCAAGATACAAAGAAAGGTTGGTTGTGAGGGGATTTGGCCAAAAGAAAGGTGTCAACTTTGATGAAATTTTCTCGCCAGTGATAAAGATGTCATCTATTCGGGTTGTGCTGGGCATGGCTGCCAGCATGAATATGAAGATCAAGCAAATGGATGTTAAAATCTTATTTCTTTATGGTGATTTCGAGGAGTAGATCTACATAGAACAACCCGAAGGTTTTGAAGTTAAAGGTAAAAAAGACTTTGTATGTAAATTGAAGAAAAGTCTTTATAGTCTCAAGCAAGCTCCTCGGCAATGGTGCAAGAAATTTGATGTATTCATGGTGAATAAAGGGTTTCAAATCATAACTTCGGATCATTGTGCCTTCATGAAGAATTTTGGTGATGGTGATTTCGTCATTCTCTTGTTTTATGTTGATGATATGTTTATTGTTGGGCATGACAAATCCAAGACTGAAAAGTTAAAGGAAAATTTTAGCAAGTGTTTTGCAATGAAAGACTTGGGAGCAATAAAGCAAATTTTCATGATAGGAAAGCAAAGAAGCTATGTTATCATAAGAGAAGTATATTGAAAAGGTGCTCCAAAGGTTAGGCATGGAAAAGGCAAAACCGGTTGGTTCTCGACTTTTGGGTCATTTCAAATTGAGCTCAAAGCAATGTCCTTCAAACTTGAAAGAGAAAGAATACATGAAGCATATTCCTATGCATCAACTATTGGAACTTTAATGTATGCCATGGTGTGCACGAGGGCCGATATTGCACATGGTGAAGGTGTGGTTAGTCCATTCCTTGCAAATCCGGGTAAAAGAGCATTGGACTGTGGTGAAGTAAATTTTTGATATCTTTGACGTACTTCAAAGGAGCATTTATTCTTTAGAGGAAATGTGCCTGTGTTGGTTGCATACACGGATGTCGATATAACTGGTGACTTGGATTCTAGAAAGTCCACATCGGGGTACTTGGTCACTTTTGGAGGGGGAGCCGTTTCATAGAAATTTAAGTTGTAAAAGTGTGTCACATTATCTACTATGAAGATTGAGTACATAGTGTTCGCCGAGAAAGTTGGGTCGATTTTCATTACAGATGAATCCATTATAGCTCGATGCGGTTACAACGAATTCAATAAAAAAGGGCGTCTTTTTATAAGACTTACAATGAAAATCAAATAAAGAATACAACTTTCTCCTGAATAAACGCAAGATCCCATTTTTTGGAGTCCTGCTTGCGTGGGTGTCTTTGTCTGTGCCGGAGACTTTGTTCTGTCTGTGGACCGCCGCGTGATCAGATTCAAGCCGAGATCTACGGGGTTGAGGGGACTATTTCACGAAAAACATAGATTGCCTAAAGCAAGTGAAATCGACCAATCGAAATCATTGCCCTTCTCGGGATCAAGACTAAGCTTAGATCTAGAGGGAATCACCGTAGATCTGATCTAGATCTCCTCCAACTCCTTTGCTCGATGCGTAGATCTTTAGATCTGCGTCAGGAAGAACTCCGTGTGTAAGAAATATGGTGCAAAAAGGTCCCGTCTTTGACAAAAAATTCCAGCCATGTGCAAATGAGACCCCCCCCCTCTATTTATAGGCTTTGAGAGGGGGGATCTATGGTTCGGCCAAGGCTAAGCTGTCTCGGTCAAGGCCAAGTTGTCTCACTCAAGGCCGAGTTGCCTCGGCCTTGGCCGAGTCACCTCGGCCAAGCTGCCTCGGTCAAGGCTAAGTTGCCTCAGCCTTGGCTGAGTCACCTCGGCCAAGGCCGAGCCATCTTGGCCTTGGCAGAGCTGCCTTGGCCTTGGTTCAAGTCTCCTTCCGCCGTTTTTTGGGTTTTTTCTGATGTTGCGATTCCGTCAATCCTGAGTCTGATTCCGTCTCGTTGGTATTCGCTGATCTGGAGCTTCACCGTTGGATTTATCTCACGATTCGTCCCTTCACTGGCTTGCACGCCTCGCCGACTCGCATCATGCGTTCGTCGACTTGCTTTTATGCGTTTGCGGTGCGGTTATGTCGTCAGTAGTTCTTTGTTGCATCGTCGGATGGGTCGTTGATTGTTAATCCATCGTCACGAGTTACGTTTGGGCACTTATAGGCAATTTTCAATGCCTACACATAGCCACCACCGAAGCATACAAGAAGATGTTATGGATGAAGAGATTCTTTGAGGAATTGAGAATGAAACAAAAGCATTATGTGGTGCATTGTGATAGCCAAAGCACAATTCATTTGAGCAAGAATCTAAGTTTTCACTACAAGTCGAAGCATATTCATGTGAGTGTTGTTTCATAAGGGATGTGCTTGACAAGAAGTTATTGACAGTAGTGAATATTCACACCAACAATAATAGAGCCGATATGTTAACAAAATGCATGACGAAGGAGAAGCAAAAATTTTACTGGAAGGTGGCCGGCATGGATGCTAGTTGCTAGTCATGGGCATCACCCCTCATGGGCATGGAGGGGGAGGTTGTTAGGTTTGGGTCCATACCCATGAGGGATTCAAATCCATTGGGTTAGCTAAATGGGTACAACTTAGTCAAGTTGGTTCAACCCATTTGGGGTTGGGACTTAAGTCATATGAGGACTTAAGTATTATGAGGAGGGATTCATTATATATTCCACCATCATATTCTCATAAGTGTGAGTTGTGACAGAAAGAAGAGAAAGAGGGAAGAAAGTTAGGGTTTATGAAGAGCTCATCCTTGGGTTGATTTATTCAACATTCTATATCATTTTGGAGAGTTGGATCCTTCTACTCTTGGTTAGGAGGAGATTCTACAAGGGGTTGTAGGTTTGGAGCTAGTGAGGTAAACTCTCGTAATTCTCCATTGTTCCCATTGTTGTTTGGTCTCAAGCTTTGCGGAAGCTTGGAGGGTTGTTGAATGTTGTACTCTTCTTTATTGCTGTAATGGAAAGAGCTCTCTTCTTGTCTATGGATGTAGGCACATTTTGTCGAACCATATTATATCGGTTGTCTATTGTGGTTGATTGTGTTGTTGTTTATCCTGTATTTACATTCTTGTTTCATATTCCATCTTAGGCTTGGGATTCTAGTCTTTGCGTTCCAAACATTATTTACATGTTAACATAATTATAAATGCATCAACTTTTCCTAGCACATGACCAGATCCATTTCAGCCCAAATAGGCATACGAAACAGGCCGTACTCACCTTTTTGTAAATGAGTTGTGCTTTGAGCATGGACCTCCCTTTGAAGTGGCAGATAGTGATATTGTTTGTGGAGGCTTATTTACATGGAGAATGAATACTGGCACTGCCTAAAAATTCACCTTAGCTCCAGAATTTGCCCCTAAATTAGCGTGTGGGGAAAGGAGTGTGTCGAACCGCGGTAAACCCTACATTATAAATATGTATCTACAATCAACTGTTATTTGATTTTGTATTCATAGGAAAAATAGGGGTTATAAGGAGATAAGATTAGGGTTTGAGAGATTAGTTATAATTCTTATTGATTATTAGTTGACCTGTAGCCTTGGTTATACTCAGATAATGTAATGTTGATTGTTGAACATTCTTAACTCCATGCTTTTCTATAGTGTTATTCGTTCTTTCTTTTGCCGATCTATATCATTTCACTGTGTTGCTAACAACCTTGTCGATCTATTTTTTTATTCCTAATTCAAAGTATAAAATTGAATAACTAATGTACATTGTAATAAACAAAAGTTGTTTTTGTGCATAGAAACTATTTCCAAAATAGACTAATTATAAGAAAGCCACCTTCAAAGTTCAATTTATAAATAGAGACCACCTTTAAAGTAGGTTCCGATTGTAATTAACCACATTGACCTGTTTTCTGATGAAAGTTTAACTAAAATTTTCGAAATACCCTCGAAAGACACACATGCCATACATTAGGTTTGGTTAAAAAGGCAGATCACAAGCCTGGCACGTGTATTTCTAAGGGTATTTTGGGATTTTATTTAAAATTTTGTGAGAAACATTGTAGTTGATTGCAATTAAAATCCCTAAAATGTGGTTTCTGTTGGATGTTTTGCTCACGAAAAGGCAATATTTGCATTTGTGAATAGTCCCACATCGGAAAACAAATGGAAGTTTGAGAGGTTTATATTGGAACTCTTCATATTGGGCTTTGAATAGTATTTTGGGTTTTGTGGGCCTTGCATTACTCTACCACACACGCGCGCGCGCGCCACGCCACGCCGCACCGCATGCACGACACGCCGCACCGTACGCACGCGTGCACGTGCCACGCCGCGCCGCACACGCACACTAACATTTTGCTTCTCCAGACTTAATTTTTACACGTTTTACACGTTTTTTACATGTTATTCAACATTCGTAACCTTCGGAGACATGAATGTAAGTAACGGTCGTGTCTTCCGCATTAGTTACGAATGCTCAGCCCTATATATACCCAGCTCGAGTAAGGGGAAAAAACACAACACAACTGAAAGAAAAAAAAAAGAAAGAAATCTCTCCTCTCTTCTACTCTCATCTCCTTTTTGATTTTTAGTTTAAATTATATTTCTGGGCAATCTCTTCTTCGTCTGAGCAGAAGCTCTGGACTCTCGCCCGAGTACAAAGGCTGGCCAACTTCCGGGGGCTTTTGCCGCTAGGGGGAGAGGATCAACTGCGCCAGAGCGATAGGCGGGTCCTCTATCTTCTAGGGCAGTGAAATCACGACTGCACCCGATCAGGCCAGAATTTCTAACTTTTGATTTATATTAATTACCTTTTTCTCCAGTTTTAAACAGCAAATTTTTCTACCTTTTCTATAGCTACTCATATCCAAATGCACCTCGTGGTGATATTTTAGGCTCGTCGCATATTTCAACTTCAATTTCAGCTTTACTGATTTCTAAATTAAACGTGACATGAAGTTTATCATATTTCATGCTCAGACATTAATATAAATTTCTCCCGCGTCCTGAATGTCATAGTGCTTGATATACATATTTTTTTTCCTTGCCTACTGGTTTAGGTCCGATACAATGAGCTGAAATCTCATATTGAAATGTTATCACCTAACTTCCATTAATCCTATCTAGATTCCTTGTTCATGAGTCAATGACTATTTTTAGCTTACTAATTCTCTATCCCAGCTATGGCCACTCTGTCATTTTACGTTCCTATCATTTTAGTCAACTCTTGACTGGATGATATTAACGTCATTAGAACCAATAAAAATATAAATAGTAGTTCCCTTTAGGAAAGTGGTATTGCAGTCGGAATCAGTACACACCACAAACAGCGAAACGTACACAGAATGCTCATTCTAAATCATCCAAGATTCTTGAAATGGCGACAGTTTTGAATGTTGTATTGTATTTTTTTGCAACTTGTGAGTTGACTCAACCCTTAACAACCTAAGGTCAACTGGATTGGTAACTTAGACCAAATATTAAGATTAGCTTATCTAAAAGCGGATCGTATAGGAAGTGCTTTTCAAAGAATAATAGAAAAATAATGGTAGCTATTTTAATTTATGAGTTAATCTTTGACTCTGTGGTGCATATTATGTCTGTCGATAGTGTATAAAAATATTTTTACTTTATACCATATGGCCATATCAACAATTGTACTGTGTGCGTATTTGATTGTATATTTCACCTCTAATTAAGCATGTTCACCAAAAAAATCTACTTGAAACTTTGGTTTAATTATGTACATGCCGCCCACAATGTAAGTTGGTCAATGACTTTGGAGTAGTTCCAGTTTGTCAAAATTTCCAGCTTTGCAATTGCCTCCCTTCGTTGACATTGATCATCATGCCACCATCTTTATTGAAGAGTTGAAGGAAACAAGCATATACCAAATTGGTGACCACGTATTACATTACTTGATAGGGTGAAATTTCAGAAAACCACCCTCAAGTTTGGCCCATTTTGAAATAATCCCTCTAACCATTATAAGTATCACCCCTAAGTTTCGTCAGATAACTCTAATATAATTTTTTTATAGGGTTATATTTTCATACTTAACATGCCCCCCAACCCTTATAAATATCTTGTCAAATAACCCTGATACTACACCAAAACTCTGAAAATGTGGTGATGATCGAATATTATATTTCTATATTTTAACAATACTAAGATGCGCTATACACAAACAAATATGCGCACAACACACAAGCACGCAGCGCAAGCACGCATAATTCCAGTCATACCCCTCAGGCTGGACGTGTGCACCACCAGAGACATACTGGTTAATTGTGTGCATGTATGTGTACATATCACCTCACATTCATTTTGCCATGTATATCTATAGCTGTAAATATCTTCCACGTGATTAATAGAATTCAATCATAAAACCAAGCAATTAATGGCCCAAAAAATATAAATTATAACTAATAAAATTAACTAACAAGCACAAGTACATGGACACACAACTCACAATAGTATCCACCTACTTCCCTCACAAATGCAGTACTAAAGCCGATATCACAGCAGCAACCATACTCAACAAGTTTGAGAAAAACATAAGAAGGAAAATGTTAGTGTTCCATTTGAATCATGTTAGACTAGTGAGTCTCTTAATGCAGGTAATTTTAACACATACAGTAAGAACAAACTATAGATAACCATGATCTATCCATTATACTACTTTAAACAAATTCATTACGTGAACGATACACATCTAGAATCGAATCATACTAGAATTAGTCTTTGAGAAAAAAAGAAGAAGATCGATGATGATGAAGATTACGCCTACAATCAGTAGAAGTTATGTGAAATTCAGTAAAATTTGGTATAATTTTCTGAATCCTGGGCTATTTCTGAATTCATATAGTACGTCATATCATTGGTAAACTTTAGGACTCTTAGTGTCAAAATATATTGTTACACCTCCTTAATCAAGTGGATTATGTTGTCCTTACACGCTACTTCCACAACTAGATTAATAAACAGAACGAGAGGGTGTTTTGGAATAAACTCAGATTATTCCAAATAAACTCAAATTAATCCAAAGACGATCATCAGTTGGTATATATAACATCACATGCATTACATCAAAATAGACGACAAACTCAGAGCACGCGCAAAATGACATCTTGACTCAAAGTAATATTAGCTTTTTATTTTTCTGATATTTCCTCATATCTCCTCCTTTTTTTATACATCAACTCCTAATTTTCCTTTTTATGTATATTTTTTAGTCTATTTTCTCTAACTAACAAATTTTCTTAGCATTTTTCCATGTTAATCAAAATATCCTTGGTCAACTCTCTTGACTGGATATTAATAATTATCTTCATCAGTACAAATAAAAGTATAATTAGTTCCCTACAACAATGGGAATTAATGCACACTAAAAACAGCGAGACATACGCAGACTCCTACATTCGAAGCCATCTTAAATTCCAAGTATCGCGGCAGTCTTGATTGTCGTATAGTATTAAATTACAACTTGTGAGTAGACTCAACGCTTATTTAACAACCTAATATCAACTGGATTGGTGATTTAGACCAAATATTAAGATAGTTTATGTGCAAATGTATCATACAAGAAGTGCTAAACAAAAAAGAGAAAAATAAACCAGAAAAAGAACAGGTGCCCTGCCTATTGATGATGACGATGACCGTGACGACAGAACAATTGAAAGTATAATTCCTAGAAAGTTAATGGTAGCTAATTTCAGAGTTCTATTATGATTACAAGCACATAATTGCTTAATGTTATTATGACATAACATTTAACATTGAGGTGCAATATGGAGTATGAAATTGTAATCTTCTTATGATTCAGAGCACCCCGCTAGCTAGCAGTGTTTTGATAAGATTTGAATCCTGAGTGTTATGTGTATAGCTAGAGCATAAAAAGTACCTAAACTTCATGCTATATGCATTATTTATTGTATAATTCAATGTCTTTTCTATGCATATTTTGTATCCTGTAATTCACATCTTATGTTAACTTGAAAACCTAGTTTAATGTAAGTCAATGCCCTTGAAGCAATTCCAGTTTGTCAAATTTCCAGCTCTGCGTAGCTGATAGCTCCCACAGTTGACATTGACCAATTCTCCAAAGAGTTCGAGGAGGTAAGCATACCCACATGGTGACCACATGCTCAACCATACTACATTACTTAATAGTTAGTACTCACGTCTTCTATAAGTACACCCTATAAACTAAAGAGCTAGCATACATTCACTTACATCTTAACCTGTAAATTCCAATGGAGATGCAAAGCAAACCTGGTCCAAATGGAACTCCAGGCACATTCCCTAGCCCAAGCCCGGGCATCGCGAGTCCCTCGCCGCCTTCGAGCGCAGATCGAATACTAGGCATTATTCTTCGTGGTATCGCTACTGTTCTGATCTTGATTGCCACCATTTTGATGGGTGCTGCTAAGCAATCTAAGACGTTTGTTACAGCTGCTGATGATTATACTAATACGGTGTATACTGATACCGCGACAATCAAGTCGACGTATTCTTCTGCCTATGTGTAAGTCTTGTTATAATATTTAATTGGGTTTATTGCGTATAGATTCCCCGTAGCATCGAGGTTTTCAACTTAGACTTTGCAAGTTTCATGCATGAGCAAAAGTACATGGGTCTACGTGCAATTACCAATTAATTTTCTCATCTATGTGAAACATCTATTATTCTTTACTTTACTATCAAACAGCTTTAGACCTGCCATTTCTACAATAATAATAATAACTAATGATTTTTCCGGATATTAAGATATTTATAGGCGCTATAATCGACCACTGACGCCGGATTCAACTAGAAATCATGTCATTGTAATTCATGCTTTACACCATTTACATAATTGCTATTGAGATTTCAGATCCATTAAATAGCTCTTTTTTTTTTTGTGGGGAAAATAGGAAATGAAAGTTCGAACTTTTGAATTGAAGTTTAAGAGGAAAAGGAAAGATTAAAATTATTTCTAAGGAAACACCCCTAACTTAGGGCCTATTACATGTTACAGCCCTTAATTACTCAAGTTTCAGAAGACCACCCATATCTACCATTACATCAACATAGAACCACTCATGCCCTTTTCCCATTCAATTTTCTATCCAAAGTATTATAGTTTGATTGTTTTATCCCTACAGAGGTTTAATTTGTTGAACTTTGAGTATTAAAGTTAAAATTTTTGTTGAACTTTGAGTATTAAGTTAAATTTTTTCTTAACTTTAGGGGTATTTTTGCCAAAAAAGAATTTCATGGTATCCAAGTGAAAATGAAGTAGACTTTGGATATTTTTGGGCAAAGAAAAATTTTGGGTATCAAAGTTAAAATGGGAAATAATTTGGATATTTAACTTTGAAACTCAAAGTTCAACAATACACACACACACACACACACACACACACACACACACACACACACACACACACACACACAGATATGTGTGTGTGTGTGCGCGCGCGCGCGCGAGCGCGTGTGTATGTGTGTG
>JBAKGM010000365.1:29081919-29098376 GCA_037177215.1 Asparagus racemosus | reverse complement strand
TAAACAAATCTCTGTACGGTCTAAAACAGGCGCCGAGGTGTTGGTACAAGAGATTTGATTCATTCATCATGAGCTTTGGATACAACAGACTAAATTCAGACCCTTGTGCATATTTTAAGAGATTTGGTGAAAATAACTTTGTTATTTTATTGTTGTATGTTGACGACATATTGGTTGCAGGCCCCAACAAAGATCGTATCAAAGAATTGAAGGCACAATTAGATAGGAAATTTAAAATGAAGGATTTAGGATCCGCAAATAAGATTCTAGGGATGCAAATTTATCGAGATAGAAGTAATAGGAAGATTTGGCTTTCTCAAAAGAATTATTTGGAGAAAATCTTGCGACGTTTCAACATGCAAGATTGTAAGTCAATTTCTACCCCACTTCCTGTTAATTTCATGTTATCCTCCAGCATGAGTCCTAGCAGTGAAGAAGAGATGATGGAGATGTCTCGAGTACTGTATGTATCAGCAGTGGGAAGTTTAATGTTCGCCATGGTTTGTACAAGACCAGACATTGCACAAACAGTGGGAGTGGTTAGTCGATACATGACGAATCCTGGTAAAGAGAATTAGAATGCTGTAAAGAGGATCGTACGATACATTAGGGGAACCTCAGATGTTGCATTATGTTATGGGAGATCAGATTTTATTGTCAATGGATTTGTTGATTTTGATTATGCAGATGATAGTGATAATAGCAAATCCACCACAGGCTATGTGTTCGCACTTACTGGCGGAGCTGTAAGCTAGGTTTCAAAACTGCAGTTAGTTATAGCAATATCAATAACAGAAGCAGAATATATAGCAGCTACACAAGCTAGTAAAGAGGCAATATGGTTGCAAATGATACTGGAGGAACTCGGCTATAAACAAAAGAAGATTTTTCTCTCTTGTAACAGTCAGAATGCTTTGCATTTGGCAAGAAATCTAGCATTTCATTCAAAAAGAAAACACATTCGAGTTCAGTACCACTTCGTTCGTGAGAAAGTGGAAGAAGGAACAGTGGATATGTAGAAAATTCACACTAAAGATAACCTAGCAGATTTTCTAACAAAGGCAGTCAATACTGACAAGTTTATTTGGTGTCGATCCTCTTGTGGTCTGATGGAGACGTAAGCAACATGAAGGTGACAAGATAGAAAGAATGGTATGAAGATATGATTGATACACAATCAAATCTTCAAGAAGGAGATTATTGAAAAAAAAAGTGAGCACCCTCAAAAAACACAGTAATCACCTACCCGCTACAGTAACTGCCGACCTCACCAACTATTACTGTAGCAATACTGTAGCAAATACTATAGCAACAGTGCTCACCAACCACAATCTCTCCTATAAATAGGTCCCCTCAGCTTTAAGTTGAGATCATCCCAAATCCCAGTGTCTCCAATTAAGAGAGATCAAAAATAAAGGGAGAGAAAAATAGAGAGAGTTTTTCCTTGTTGTATAGAGAGATTGTAATTCCTATATTTTCCTCATAGTCTATTCTTCTATTCTTACTTGTGATTTTTACCCCAAATTCATTTAGGGGGTTTTTCACGTAAATCTGTGTGTTCAACTTTATTATTTCTGCACTATTTTAGCTGCGACCCTGCTCTATCGGGCCATGGTTTCCCCAACATCCTCAGTTGTTGCTGCGACTGGAAAAGTTCTCAAATTCATCAAATTTTATATTTTATATGCATCTGGGCATTTTCTCGCAATGTAAAGTTCTTGCAATTGTCATTTCGTTTTAGCTCGGTTCATTGAGCTGAAAACTGCACTGGATACGGTGTCATTCCGTATCAATAGCAGTAGATTGAAGAGAGAGAGAGAGAGAGAGAGAGAGAGAGAGAGAGAGAGAGAGAGAGAGAGAGAGAGAGAATCGTTCGGTGGGATGAATTAAACTGTGGGGTATTTTAGTAAATTACCATTCATAATGAGGGTTAATTCAATCACGATTTAGGATTTATAAAAGAAAATCTAGCACCTAGACTAATATCAACACACTAATGCAATTTGAGGGATGAATTTCAAAATATAAAGATTTTGAGTACTAATATCAAAATAGGTCAAATGTAAGGGACTAATATCGAAAAATCTCTCTTTAGTTTTTATTATTTTTTAGGATTTTTTTCCTAGAACCCACCTTAAAAATAGGATAACTATATGGACACTATCTTTTACTTTCAATTTATAGATAAAGCATCTTGAAAGTGTATTTTTGTTGCAATCAAATACCACTCAGTTAAATTTTCACTTAAAACTCAAAATTACAGACGGTTTCTATATAACTATCTTATTTTTAAGGAGGTTTCGGGAAAAAAATACTCTTTTTTTTATTGACAAGTTGTAAATATTTGAAAATTAAATTCAAAGTGATGGATATATACGACATCAAGAGTTTAACATCTAGTCTCCACTTTTTTTGACAAAGTTAACGAGGGCAGAGAAAATAATGAAACTAGGTTGAGATGCGATCGGAATCATCTGAGAATAAATTACTTTTTGCTGTCGGTTTGTATGCAACAAATCTAAATTTTCTTTCAAATTGAAGGAAAGAAGCAATAACGCGGTCTAGAAGAAATCACTCTTGTGATAAACTTTCTACCTGAGGTCGATAGGCTCGTGGGTCCTTTCAGCATGCAAGAAGACCTAAATTAAAACAACAGTCCACATCTTCTAGAACTAGCATCAATAAGTTGCATAATTGCACGTGTCATCAGTTTTGAGATCTACTATTTACTGCTTGGAATATTTATATCAATACCTAACCGAACTTAGGAAGCTTTCAACTACTACTACTATATCTTATCACTTTGGTGTTTATCGATCTGAAGTAATAAAATTATGCTTTATTTTATTTTATTTTATTGATAAAATAAAAATATATTAATAGTATAAATGATATGAAAAAGGCTCCTGTTAAGAGTAAAAGTATTAAATTAACGGGTACCGTAATTTGGGTTAAGTGCGCATGCACAACCCTCAGCATTAGCCAGTTGTAGATAAACCCTTATAGTTTTACTTGCATGGATAGACCTCTTGAGTGAATTTTTTATTCTTAAAAATATCAAAAAAAAAAAAAAAAAACAATTTATAGACGTGGATAGAGGCCTTGTAGGTCTATTGATGCTGATAGGCTCTGATTGCCTTTTTTTTTTTTTATAACTCTTGAAAGAGCCCCCAAAAAAAAGTTCACTTAGAGGGCAATCTACACCAAAGCGAATAGTATAAAGTGAATAGTATAAAAGGTTTATTCACAGTATTACAACTGTAGGGAGTCTAATTCACAATTGGGCAATACTACACGGAGTCAATCCGCAATTAACCCTTCTAACCTTTGGTGTAAATAAGAAATGCTACTAATCAATACCATTATGAATCGCTGAGTGACTAATAATATTCTTTCTCTTAATTTTTATTTTTTCACCTTAGTAATGATAGCCGGAAATATTTCTTTGTCTTTTACTTTTTCACTTTCCCAACTAACCAAAAGGAAAGGAAAACTTAAAAAGAGTTGCGAACTTCTCGCAATATTGAAAAAAATCTGAATCCTTTTCTTGCTCGTTTACTCTTTCTGGTATCATTCTCTATATAAAAAGAGGTTAGGATTTGCTTGCTTTTTCTGGTGTCATGTAATTATTTGATAGTAGCTGTCAAAAGTAAAAACCATATTAAGTGGACCAGAGACCAATTTAGCTTAGTTGGTAGCAACTCACGTTCCTTTACTTGTACAGCCTGTCTGGATGAAGGGTAAAGAAGGGGAAGGTAGGAGAAATTTGGGTTTTAACCTTGTTTGTGAGTTTTTTGAGGAGGGTAGAGGAGGTGAAGATGAGAGAATTTTGACTAAATATCTTACCTCCCAAATTGGGAGGTAAAGAAGGGGAAGAGAAAAAATTTCCCTTCCTTCCCTTCTCTTAGTCATCTCCCAAACACACCAGTAGTCAGGAGTTTCATCCTTAGCATTGTTATTTTTGGCACACTTCCTAACACAAATGTCCATATTAGCATTGCTCAAGGACAAATAGGTTAAAGATTCTTCCAGTTTGCAAGGGCAATAATGTCGTTTGCATGTGATATAAGCGGCAACTTCATGTACTCAGCCAAAACATGAAATTGAGTAAAATATATATATATAAGGCATTTTAGATTTTAGTCCCTTACATCTTTTCAAATTTGAAATTATACATTAAAATTGCTATTAAGTCTCTCAAACTTTAAGTTATTTTGAAATTAGTCCCTCAAATCAATCGTACAATTATCAACTAAAATGATTAGTTTGAATCAAATTGTGAGTATTGAGAAATCTAACGAAAATGTCAATGATTTGAGGGACTAATTTTCTTCAAATTGCTATTTTTTACCTTGATTGAGGGACCAATTTCTAAAAAACTTGAGAATTGGAGGACCTAATAGTTCAATAATTTGAGGGAATAATTTAAAAAATAATAAGAATTGAGGTATCTAATAGCAATTTCAATTATTTGAGGGACTAAATTTAAAATATGGAAAACTGATATTAAAATTTTAAAATTATATTTTATTAAGATAAGAATACAAATAAATTATAAATTAAAGGATAATTGTGTGCAACCCCATCTACATCTTTATTTGTTATTAACGACCTCACTTTATTGATTAGCACTTAACCCCTTTTGATTCTTGAGAAAGACATGTTTTACCTGCCATTCACCTTTCCAAGTTAAATTACATGAGTGAAATACCTACTTATACATATCTTTAGAATATTTTTGATATTTACTTGGGCAGACTTTCAATATTATATAATTTTAAGAATCTCCAAAATAAGGTTCACTTTTTTTAGCGTCGAAATCTCCTATTGAATCGATCTCTTATACTGCATCCAAAGTCTCTTTTTGTCGAGAGGCACCCATCTTCGTAAAGGTTGTGGCATCTATCGAACTATCTTTCTCACCGGCTCGAGAAATCCAATTAAAGGGAATCTTCAATTGAGGCTTAGATTCCATTATCTTATGTTCAGTTATAGAGGCTCAAAAAGGAAAACACAAAAATATATAAACCGAAGGGTAACGTCACATAACCCCTCATTTACACCATCAGTTGCACATAGTCCCCCACAACTCATTTACTAGAGTCGATTCGGAGAGGGATGTTACTTGCAATTTTGATGTTTCTGAATGAAATTAGATAAGTGAAATATCTACTTAGAAAAATCATCTCTAGAACATTATTTAAGATTTACTGAAGCATGATTTTAATATCATTAATATTTTATATTTATAATTATTTAATTATGATAGGGCACTGAACAATACTATAATTTCAAAGACTCTAGAGAAAAATAGGTGTCCAAAGATATAACAAACTAAAGAGTAAATTGCACGTAACTCTCATACCTATACGTTTACATCAGCTTATTTATTAGCATTTATTGCCACTTTCAGATCCTGAGTGACTGGGGTTTTAACATATGTATATTTAAAATTGAATTGGAAATTAGTTCTGAGTGCTAATAAAAAAAACCGAGGTGATTTTACATGCAACTGAATTTATAAATAAGGAGAATTATATACAATTTATTTTATCAAAGTCTAAGTTTATCATAAAATATAACGATTTAAAATTTTTAAAATTTTGGACATTGTCGAGATTTGGAAACTTCTGATCTCAATATGTTGACTATTTTTGTTAAAATTGCACACAAAACTTTCATAGTTAGTCTTATTAATTTAAATTTTGTGTGTATAACACATGCACATTTAACCTTTGTATATTCAAAATACGTAACATTCTTTTCCATAAAACATGAAAATAAAGTTGGCACGTGTGCCACACCTGACCTCTGACGTCCTCACTACTACATATATATATAGTATATAAAAAGAAACCATGTCCAAATGTCGAGAGGGCTCACTCCGTAAAAAAACCACCAGAATTCCCAGAGCATAAAAAAAGACAATGATACATACCTAAAGCATTGCATTTAAACGTATAAAACAAAACTGCTCAATCCCCTGAGAAATTAGAGCTCAGCAAGATTAGTAAGACAACAATAGACGATAACTACAAGCACATAACAGAGATAAATGCCAAATACACTGACGTCCTGTAATACAACCCCAATATGTTAAAAAAGGACATGAATTACAATGACTAAAGCGCTTTACTATCAAAACGCGGAAGATGGACAGAAAAACGAAAGTTCGAACAGACTTCTAATCTTAATTTACATCAAAACAGCCTCTGTTTTGCTTCCTCTTTTTTCCCCCCTTCTTTTTTTCCTATACAAGCTTTTGACAACAAAGAGCCTAAAACTTCTTCAAAATAACACCATGCGGGGGCTTCATTTACAGCTCATAAGTACGGAGTTAATAACATGCATTATGAGGCGAATGCTGGCTTCTGATGCAGAGGTAGTGGGAAGTGATCTCTGATGAGCTAATATACTGTAGACTTGCTCAAATATTGGACGTACATGAGGTGCGATCACTGGATCTGTTGGATTAATGGCCACAGCAACATCAGTCATCCATCCTAATTTCCGTGATGTCTCCTTGCTTATATCACAGGCTAGCTGTTGAAGAAGAGCTAGCAGAACTCCCTGATTTAAAGGGAGCGGTACCATTGAGCATATAGCATGTAAATCCACCTAAAAATCAAATACCTTAATGAGTACTGACATTCAAAACACATGGTAACCAAAAATTATAAACACAGGTCCGTGCATTGGTAGCTTGGATTTGTTGATTTGAGGACAAGTAAAATAAAATGTAACCTGTGAGCATAGCCATGACACAATTGAGACGTCGCTTCTTTGAAGAGCCATTGTGAATGCTTCTCCAAATTTGTGCTCACTTATCAATCTTGAGAGTTCTTTTGTTGGATCTAAAGGTGCCTCAACTTGTTGAAGTGACAAGGCCTGCCGGAATTCAGTTCAATTGTTAGGTCAGCTGATGACTTTTTTTTTTGCCCACTTTTTTAGTTTACAAAGAACAATGGGATAAATACAAAGCGAACGTATTCCCATATTTGCAGAAGAGGACTATGTGAAGAAAAATATTACCATCTCAGGAAGCCCACCCAAGGGGCCATTGGTTTGCTGCAATGCCGTGGGATTCAACGCCTTTGTGTTTCCTTGGACAAGAGCTAAGATCTTGCGCTGGCCGTCAGCTAACTCACTGTTGAGATTTTGGGTGATTGATGATGCAGAATTGATTGTGTCCTGCCATTAAAGAAACAGCTTCAGAACGTTAGGTAAGACTCCATATGCGGACAGCTACGGGTAGGTATAAAATTAATTTATTATAGCCAAAAACCCCCAACAAAGTAAACAAAGATTCACCCAACAGTTTAATGCGTGTCATGTTCCAAGCACAAGTGACAATATACTGTGGTCTGCAGTATCTTCAGATTTGACACTAGATGAAAGAAAATGGACAAGTATATCTGCTGGGCTAACACACCATAAATACAGGTATAGTATCTTATCATATGATTCATATCTTACAATAGGCATATGTAACAATAAGTTAAGTTAAAAATGGATTTTAAACCAGTTTAGAAAGTTCTTTTTAAGGTTTAATAACAGTTACAAATCCCAAAATATTTTGGTCTTCTTAATTAAAGAGTACATATCGAACCAAAAATATTCATTTAGACAACGGAAATATACAAACCAACACGCTCAAACTTCCTTCTCTCCATGCTAAACACACAGCCATTCACTATAAGCAATTGGGGTCTTGAGCTTTCTAATACCATAGTGATCAAGAAATATCATAGGAGTTGCACTGGACAGTATGCCAGTAAGAAACACTAAATGTTCCTCTTTGATTCTCAAGTTCTTATGCAGTTTCTTATTTAAGCACACATAACAGACCACAATCCTTTCAGGATACAAAGACGGCTAATATTAAATATTATAATGCTGGGATGGTAAATCTACAATCATCTCAGATGTTTCTATTCAAAGATATTAAGATAAGAGTAACTTCATACCCTTAGTGTAATAGCCAAAGAAGTATGTGCAGAATCAAATTGCTGTTGCGCAGCAGCAGTGTGTTCATTCATTCCTTTCTTGAAAACAGTATCCACTTGCTCAAACATTGCCTTACAAGACCGTTCAAATGCTGGAATCACAGAGGACTCCAAACTGGATCTCAAAGTCTCCTGCATATACTCAGCTGTATTAGTTTACCAAACTGTGACCTTAAAGCATAGATTATTTGAAATTAAAATATATATATATTCTTAATCCACCTAAACCAATCATCTATAAGCTAGATTTTGGCACTCTAAAAGGTGAAAGAGAATCTCTCTTTCATCAACTAAGTTATACCTGAAGAGCTTGCTTTCCAGAAGTTTGGAATTGTGCCTGAATCTGCCTAGCTACGGTAGCTTCAAGTTTTGAATTGACAGATTTTTCTAACTGACCAATTGCCTTGTCCCCAGCACCTCTCTACAGTCATAAATTAAGAAAGAAGATTAGGCAACTGAAGTTCCAGTTGAAGAAAAGAGCTTGTGCAGATAGCAAAACCTGGAAAGCGTCAGCTATAGCAGTAGAAATAGATTTCTCAACCACAGGGGTGACTGCTCGAGCTAAAGCTTGTCCTATTGAAGATATCTCCTTCTTCAATACTCTCTCTAAAGTAGCAGGCAAATCCTTGTTCATACAGTTGGTGATAAGACTAGTCAACTGCTGCATCTGCTCTCTCTCAGCCTTCTCATGCTTTGCGGTTTCCTCCTGGAAACGGGCCCACAAAGCATCAATGTTGGCCTTCACAGCTTTCTCCATGCTCCGGCCCAATGCAGTCTCTACTCTCTTCCCTTCTTTATTGACTAGTCCAGTAACCATTGAGTTCATCTGCTTTGGCACTTCCTTTTGCATATTTATTAGCTGCAAGCGAAATTCACGAAAAATATTAGTACTACTAGTATCATTACTATTTCGCTTGTGCTTTTGTCTGCACGACTGGGGATTAGGAAAGGGGGGACAGATAGTAAAGCTTGTGTAAGCTAGGACATATTATTTGGACTGTGTTTCTAGTCAAACTAGCTTTTAAGCTGAACTTTTTCATACCTAATCGTTTGACAAATCTCCAATAAGCTAGCTTATAAGTCCCATTTAAAAAAGTTGGAATTCTCCGACTTTTGGAAAAGTAGCTTATAAACTTATATAAATAAGCTTGATTTCACCAAGTAAATGACTTCTACCCACACAACTTGTATAAAATATTTACATTAAAAGTCAAAACCCATTAAAAGCTAGTATAACTTGTAAGATCCTAAAAATAAGTCCTCCCAAACACCCTCTAAGCTCCTTGGATCACAAGTGGACTAAAGAGACAGTGATAACAGATAATACCTAATACATGCCTCCGTGTGCAATGCATGGTGGGTTGGATCCATATATTATTCTCTTAGTTGCATATATTCAAAATAGTAATCCACTTAGCATCTTGTATAACCAAAAACACATTTTTATGAATACAATCCATTTTTTCAAACTTCTATTTTTTTTAGATTAAATAGCATACGCATTGTGTTTTTCAACATGACCAAAAGTTTGACATGGCAAGTATAAATCAAGACTATCAACCAATTGGAAGCCAAACAAAACCGGGTAATACTAGACAACATAAGCAAAGAACAGCTAGAGGGCAGTTAACATATCTAACAAGCTTATATGAGCATTGACAGAATATGGTGGCGAAAATCTATAGCACTTGTCCATGATAACTTGCACCTTCTCTAATGCACAATAATTTTTTACAAAATCAAATAATAAAATTTCAATATGACATAGTAAATTTGATATAGCATCTATGAACTGCAAACTAACCACACCTGATGAAGCATATCCTGCATAGACTGTAGCTGCGAGAAAGCAGTATCAGTTGAAGGAAGACCAGCGCTGCCTCCTGGCTCATTTATAGAATCAGATGAGTTAAAACGGTTTAAAGAGGGCGAGGGAGGGCCAGATGGTTGAGATTGCTTTGCTTTTTGCTTTTTCCCTTTCACTGCAGTGCCGGATTGCACCGCTGTATTAACAGATTCTGTGGCCTTATCTGGAAGATCTTTCATGTTTTCCTGAAGTTCTTCATTACCAACAATAGGAGGCTGCTCAGATCTATCAGCAACAAAGGTATCATCAGCCCTGCGAGCTCCATCAACACTGCCAGTTTCTGACATCATGGAAGGAACCTCTCTCGGCATTCCATTATTGACTTCAGAGATCGAGGTGCTGACAGATTTATCCTTGTCTGTGCTAACTTGTGGCTCTTTTCGAGAATCAGATTGGTCAGTGTGACGCAATCTACTTTCATCCACATGTTCAACTTCTGCATTTACACTCTCTGTTTCATTGTTATTGACAATATCTTGAACCTTAACCTCGTCAATTCTCAAGCCCTGGCTGGATTGAGTGTTTTCTGAGGAAGATATAGCTCCTGATAGAATTTCCGATGGAGTTACCAGGTGTGTTTTGTTGCCACCCAACTTGAACATCAAATTAGAATGTGGAACCAAATTATTATCATTTATGACAGCTTTAGATTCATCTCTTCCTGAAATTTCAACAGCAGAAGGAACATCTGATGTGGTTGTAATCACAGTATCAGCCCGTGCTTCAGGTGGATAATCAACTGGTTGGCTGACGTCACGATCACTCATTGAAGGTCCCTGCTCAAAGCCCTTTGAAGGGTTCCTTGAGATAGAAAGACCGCCTGTAAGGTCCATATTTAGATGTAGGGAAGGCACAACATTGGCATTAGCAGCATCTGAACTTGGTAGTGGAGGAGCAGAGGGCGTAATCTCCACATTCGATGTAGTCCGTTCACGAATAGCAGAGACTTCAGAAGACACAGAGGTCACAGGATATACAGCTGCAGATACAGTGTCAGAGCTGCTCGCAGGAAAAGATGTTTTTGGCGATGCAACACCACCTACAGGATAAGCACTTACAGGAGGTCCATGAGACGGCTCTAACACAGGAAATCCTTCTGAGCTCAGTGCATCAAATACACGAGTTCCGGGATCAATTGGTGGTGGCAAACACTGATAGAGATCAAGTGCATACTGCTGAATAGCCTGTGTCTGGACACAGTAAACTTGGACTACTTGTTCCCCATCAGGGAGGCTATCACCTGTCCCAGTAAGACTTAAAATTGGCATTGTGACAGTAAAATCTGCTATGTAGTCCATACGAGTCGAAGCTGGATATGGACCATATTCAACATGCACTGCATATATAGCATTTTTCTTTGCATTTGCAAGTAATATGAGGCTTGCTCGTGGCAACACCACAACCTGATTAAAAAATGCTTCCTCAGGTCGAGGCTCTGAAGAACTTATCAGCTCCAAGGTCTGTGTGCATTGCCATGTTTCAGAATCACTAGGCAAGAGCCAGCCTTCTTCACTTGTAGACGTCCATATTTTTACTTCCCTATTGAGAGGACCCTATAGAAAACATTAGAGATGGTTAAAGAATTGGTTGATAAAATACAACATTGATTACTTGGATGCAATTCTTACGTAAAGCAGCAAGAAGCATCTCAACACTTCTATGGAATAACACTTTAATGAGAAAAAAATAATGCATTCAGATGCTACTCAAATTTTCAAGACACAATCCATGTACAACATTATGATCAAACTAGGCCAAGAATCATACCGCAGTAATAAGAACAATGTGGTCAGGGCGGTGAGGTGAAGTCAAGAATGCAACTGAGCTAACTGGCTGGCCTTCATGTGGCCTCAATGTTACCAGGGGAACTGCTTTACGATCATCCCAAATCTTTACCTGTAGCATGCAATGAAATTTCGCAACTAAATGAAACTACTACTCATGGTCCAACTTATAAAAAAGATAAAAACAGAAGCAAGATGAACAGAATTATAAAGATGAACAGAATTATGAAGGATATAGAACAAATTTTTAATCATCCTTTTAAACTTGTTCCAAGACAATGAAAAAGGAGAACATATTATGCTTCAAGTTAAGAAACATATTTTTTTCCTGAAATAAAATTGCATAACTGTAGCACTTCTTCAGCTGAGATATATAACTCAACATGACAATTTTATATAGATAGACAGGAAATGCAATACGACAAATGGAAATATCGTATAGACATACTAGTATAGGTGGCAACACTATCGAACTTCTAGGCATTTCATTCAAGTGGATATTTAGAAGCGGACCCACATGAACAAGATACCAAATTTTTGGGTTGATAGCCTAGCAAGTTGCACATCGGAACAAATAACTAATGATGAATCCTAGTTAAATTTCAAACTGCTTCATTGCTCAAACTAATCGGCATATGCAGAGTATGGCCAAAATAAATAAACAGAATATTCTCCCTAGAACCACCAAAATATAATATTGAGATGAATGAACATGAAGAATCCTGAGAGATGATACAAATGCTTGATATTCCTGAAGAAAGTTCAGTCAATATCATATAAAAAAAACTAATCAAAGTAAAATGCTGACAATAAACTTTGAGAACCTACTATATTATGTGAATTTCCAAAGTAATGCAATGTGAGGAATTACATATACTAATTTCAGTTGCATGAGCAACATGGAACCTAATGTATGATTAATCACTTTGCCACTCAGACAAGTGAAAAGAAACTTCATGTAAGCACTCGAATTTGTCAAAAGGATTAAAGAAATATCTCTGCAAGCGACAAACTCCAAGTGACAATATTTAAAAGATGCACATAAGAAAACTAGCTAACAAGTTAACAATCATCTCACCTCAATGCTTCAAAATTACAGGAATATAGAAGGAGTGCTAAATATGAAAAGATAACATTTCCATTTTTTATTTCCTATATAAATCATTAAGTCAAAGTAGCAACCATCATATACTATATACTATTAACGGAATAATACAAACCGTGCCATCTTTTGATGCTGAGGCTAAGCGAGTCGTCATCCATTGAGATATTGATAAATCAGTAACATCCTCTTCATGTTTGCCAATGAGTTGTACTCCATCAATGAGTTTCTCAACAGTAAACTTGAGAGGCTCTTCTGCAGAAAATTCTTTGCCTCTTCCTACTTTTGTTGTATCAATTTTTAGCACGTAATTGCCAATAGCAACAATCAAAACCTCCTGCAGGATATTTGTTAAAGATTAGATGGTATGATGCTCCTATAAAATATTGCATCTATATTTGTACTGAATAGTATTGACTCTTCCGATCCATTACAGCATAAAAAAATAACACAATAATAAAATGAACAAACAACGTTCCTATAACAGTAACTCAAATGTTTGCATTACTTGTTTGTGGGAGTGCCAACAGATGTGTGGGTGATATGATTCACCATCTCCACCTAACTGAGCAGCAACAACAATTTTTCCAGATATTTGAGGCTTGTTTTCTTCATCAGGCCCCTCATCAATTTTCCAAACAATGACCTTCCCGTCTGTACTAGTACTGCACACGATGAAGTAAACAAAATACTGAATAAAAGAGGGCTTGTGTGATTATAGAACAAAAGGTTAAAACTTGTAAGAAGCAAATATAAGTTTAAAAGAATACCTAGCTAAAAGGTGAACATCTTCTGCAAAGAAAGCCATGTCTGTAACTTTCTGGCAATGGACAAAAGTAGATTAAGTCAGGCAAGAATAATGTTATATATTTCCATATTCTAAGCATATGTATGAATGAACCATTAAACATGAGAAAAGCTTGAGGCAAAATAAGAGCATCAGGGCATTCGAGCATGCATTTATTCCAAGGAATTATTTTCAAGAAAAGAAAAATCCTTTAATTATAGATATACTTAAAAACGTACAAATAAGAAGTGCAAGCATTCTACGGAAAATTTGCTTATCCGATAATGTTGTCCATGTATCTCATATATAAATGCTTCATTATGTTTCTAGGTGAAGTGAAAATCAATAGATAGTAAAAGAATAGAATGGAAGAAAACACCTCTCCACTGTAAATAAATACCTGACAGAGATCAGGACAGGATATCATCACAGGAAAAATTCATTGTGCATCTAACACTAACCTAGGCATAGTTGAGCATAAAGTTACGAACTAAGCTCGTAGCTGAGGTTATAATGAGGAATTAGGGTCCATGAATGGGCATTCAACTCATTTCAATAAGGTGAGACCAACGAGCAGGTTAACATAGAAATATAGAATAACAACTTAGACATAGTTGATATGAAATATTTTTAAAATGTACAAGAAAATAACTACAAGGAATTGATTATGCATTTACAATATGAACTTAAATCAGGTGTGTTACCAAATAACACTCTTACAGCCTATAGATCAACATAAACAAAGACAAACAAGTTTCACTTTGAATTTTCTGCTAGAATTATCATCTTTGCAAAATGACCAGTGAATTCTTCTATCAATTTCCATTTTTGTCGTGATAACTATGATTTTTTATGCCTATGCTATAAAATCACTTCATCTAACATTAACTTTAAGATTTTTCAGGTCATATAGCATGCTGAACAACAGATATCCACGTGAAGCCGATAAAAGAAACAATCTTTGCATAAAAAACACAATCTTTGCGTAAAGTAAAAGCAAATTCACCTGAGAATGCCCCCTTAAGAGGGATCTCAAAGCTGTGTTAATATTCAAAATCCTAACCGCCCCCAGTTTCAACCCATAACAAATATAATTCCGATTCACCGCGATCTGCCGTCCAAGGACCAATCCCGGATCTGAGACATACTTCGTGATCGGTGTAACCTCTAGCTGTGGCGGCTGCGATTCCCCCATAAACCTCGAATCTACATCGTAAACCGCTCTATCTCCACTCCCGAGGAGGCGACCTCTCGGCATCTTGCTGCTGGCGACTCTCGCCACCGGAACCGGCGGAGCCGACGGCGTCGCCTGAAGAACCGGCGGGTACTCGGAGGCGGCGATCACCGGCGCCGGCGGCATGGAGGCGGCGGATTCGAGATGTGACGGGGGAGTGGTGCCGAGGAGGGCCATTAAGCGAGCGCCCGGGTTAGGGTTAGGGCTAGGGCTCGGGGTCGGATTGAGGTTAGGAGGTGGGGGGAGAGGAGATTGGGGATAGTGAAGAGAGTAGGGATTTTGATGGAAAGGGGGAGTTGAGGGGGGGTAAGAGAAAGGGCCATGGGGAGTAGGAGGGTAGAAACTAGGGTTAGGGTTAGCGCCCGTGTTAGGGTTTGGGGGATTAAGATTGTTAGGGTTTGGAGGTTTGAAGAGCTTCTGCATGTCGAAGGGAGGCGAGGGCTGGTTAGGGTTTCCAGCGGAGGACGCCATTAGAGGAGGAGCAGAAGGAGGAAAGGGGGAAAAGATTTAGGGTTAGTGCTTTGCTATCGTGCGCCGGGAGAAGCGGCGCAGGTTAAGAGATCTGCAGGAAGGAGAAGAAAGGGAGGAAATGGGGATGATGAGTGGAAGTGCCGAGCGAGAGCGAGAAAGAGTAGAAAAAAAGGGAAAAGGACGATCACTATAATAAGTAATTTGCAGGAAGTTTGCTAAATGGTCCAGGTTTTCTTTAGGAGCTGCAATTTTATAGGGTGATTAGAGACCAAAATGCCCCTGAATCTAACAGAGCGAGCATGGGCTGGGCCAAGATCTGAGATTCCGAGTCATTTGAGCAATGATTAAAAAAATCAGGTAGTATGCGATGCTTGCTTCCTTCAAATAAAGTAGTGGTGCCATTCTAAATTTGAAGATTTTTCATGACTCCGTTGCGTAGTTTATCGCCAACACAAAAATTGGTGGTATTCTTGTTCTTTCTTTATTTCAATGTTTTCATGAATGACCTATTGCTGGTCAGAGGACACACTCAAATTCAATAGGTCATATTCATATTTCATATCCCAAAATTAACTACAATTACCTGTTAATTCACGAATTTGTGATGCGGGGAGAGGCGGTGCGGGCCTGAGGCGGGTGGCGGACAGGAGGCCAACGGGGGTGAGGCGATCGTCTGAGAAGAGGCGGCGCAAACAGAGGGTGGCTGTGGGAGGAGACTAGCGTGAGGGAGGGCGGCGCCGAGGCGGGCGTTCGCGGGCGGCGCCGAAGCTAGTGTTGGCGGGTGGGCTGAGGCAGGGAGAGAGCGGGGTTGGGGAGAGGGGGCGGCGCCGAGGCGGGCGTTCGCGGGGGGCGGCGAAGCTGGGGCGTCGGCGGGTGGTCTGAGGCAGGGAGAGAGCGGGGTTGGGGAGAGGGGGAGGCGCCGAGGCGGGCGTTCGGGGGGGCGGCGAGCTTCGGCGTCGGCGGGTGGGCTGAGGCAGGGAGAGAGCGGGGTTGGGGAGAGGAGATTGTAGCTGAGATGTGAGATTTGGGGTTTTTTGGGGGGGATAGGAATTTGAATCTACGGCTGAGATTAAACTGGGTATAAAACAATGAATGGATGAGATTGTGCAACCCTAGATTGTATCTAGGGTGTCACACTAGGGCCATTTTACCCTATACACACACACACACACACACACACACACACACACACACACACACACACAC
>JBAKGM010000365.1:29054235-29081819 GCA_037177215.1 Asparagus racemosus | reverse complement strand
TATATATATGTGCATATATCCAGTAACCACTTTCCCAAAAGCACAAAGAGAAGCTTTAAAAAAAACATGCATAATATGTTTATCATTTATAAAACTACAAGAAAATAGATCACAATTAAATCCAACTAGATGAAACTAACAACATATGGTTTGATATCTATGTATGGGAAAGAAAACTGCACAAAATTTCTCTCAAATATCAATCATCGGTTGTCCCAATGGTCTGCTTCTTGAGATCTTCAAATTTTGCAAACAGTTCTTCCCTGTTTTCCTGCAGCGTAAAAACTTAATTGTTAGTGTACGTCTTATTAATAGACCATCTTAAACAGTTAATGGAGAGTTTGAAAGCTCACTTTGAAGATGAGATTCCGGGAGCTGAACCAAATTGTGTAGGCGAGACCAACCACTTCCATCACCTTTGGGAACTGGTTTTACATCCAAAAAGGCGAGCTGTTAGAGTTCTGAGTTACATCTGAAGGGGGCAAAATTCAGAAAATTTTAAATGTAAACCTACCACAGGAATGGAATCAATGGCACCAACAACCGCAGATGACAACCACAGAACAAGTAAAGCACCAGTCCCATATTTGACGATGGAATAAGTGTCATCAGAGTCGAACTGCATTACAAACACGATGACTATAATCAACATAAAAAGTCCGTGGTAGGAGCTCAGTTGGTCAGTACACGAGCAAATATCTATAATCTCCAGTTATGAGGGACAATCTATGTCGAGAAGATGTTTACAGTTTAACTGTCTTCCCAACTTGACAAAGGCGTCTACTGGCCAAGAACAGATGTAAGGGTGGTCAATTGTGGCAGTTTCCGTCCTGGATTCTCTTCTAGATCCCTTGCATATATTTATATAAATGGATTCCCTCTCCGTCGTTGTATTAGATTTTCCCTGATATAGTTTGGATCTCTGACTCTCTTTAGAATTTAACTCTTGCATATAAAGCCTAATTGACAAAACAGCTACAAAGGCTGCAAGCTGCTGGCTACCAGGAAATAAAGTAAAAAAATAATAATGGCATCTTAATCTAAATAAAAGCCAAAGGTCTGGATCAACATTTTCAGTTCTTAAATTTCACCATTTCTTAAGCTACCCCTTAGTTCTAAACTTAATTGGTTTTAGTTTTTTTAGTTGTATGCTCGTATTTGGTTGAAATTTCTTTTGCAAATGTGAAGTTAATCGTTCAGAGAACTCTTTTTATTGAATCTATTCCTCTAATTACTGGATTTATGTCAATTTAGCTCGTATATCTTAATAGATCATGAATATAACAATCAGAAAATTATTATTATTATTATTATTATTATTATTATTATTATCATGAATTACATATCACAGTAATATCTTAACTATTAGCTAAAGTTTCGTTTCAGAACTTACAAACCACTACTATATTGCTATACTTTCACCTTTCCACCGCAAGATCCTCACTCTCTCCTAATCAAATTACCTCTACATTTACAAAAGTTTATAAACAAAACAACGCTGAATGATAGCTTAACAACAAATATTTGAGAAGAAAATCTGACTAGCTATTTTGCCTAAGCAAAGAGCAGTACATTTGAATTGGTTCAAGGGGACCAAAGCCAAAATTTAGTCCGATGACTTATAGCCTTGACCTATATCATACCAGTAATTAAAAAAAAAAAGGAGATTCAGGTAGGCAGCAACATAAGTTTGCGCTAAAGGCCTCGTAGTTGCTGTAAACTTGATTTTGATTTGCTAAAAGTAATTAACTCCATAGCTAATGCCAAAGTGAAATATGCACTTGGTTCAGCTAACCTAATTATCCTGATTTTGTGTCCTCATCAATGCAGTTTAACAAAAGACATAGAGAGACCATGATGTGCCTGATACACGTAGGTGAAATTCATCAGGCCGCGTCTAATGGTAACATGAATAGTCATTTTAGCACAATAATAACATAAATATCCAGATAATCAATTTAATGAAAAACTAATGTCTAGCAATAGGGTTAGTGGCCATGACTTGTGTAAAAGGAAGTTCAATTCTCATATCCTAAGGGTCGATGATTAAAGGTAGCTTGATTATATGGTGGGAATCTCAGCGTTAGGGGTGCTAACGAGTCATATCACGGCCCAATATAGTCAAATATTGCCCTCAACCTGAACCCTACCTACTAGACTATTAGCCAGGTCTGAAACATTAACAAGACCACCTTATTAGCAGGTAAGGAGAACCAGAACACTAACCATTCAACCTAGGCAAAAACTTGATGATATTCGACAACTTGATAATTCATTGCTCCAGATGAAAAAAAGACTGAAACCCAAAATGTTGAACCTAATCTATATATTATTTCCATGTAGATATAGACAAAAAAGATATAGGGACACAGAAATGCCTTAAAACTCTGCATTAAAAACAGCATCTATATAACACGTAGAGAAACCAAGGCCAAAATCAGGCCTTTCTAACATTAAGTCAAGCAGCTGAACCCTTTCTTTTCTTTAACATTCAAATCATACCTCTTTACAAGATCTGGCCAATATCCGACTACATCTGACCCAAGTTTGTGATAGATTTGAGATTAGACCTTGTGTACACAAGACCAACCAAACTAGAACAAAATATCTGTACGAGGAACTTTTTCGATCACTTTATTTGAGCTTTTAAGTTCTAAAGGCCATGATGTATTCAGTTAAATTATCTGTGCGGTGAGGCAGATTACTAAAGGAGCATACGGATCTTACAGATGAATTCAAATACATAAATGAAAGGCCTAAGTGAAAGTTAAAAAGAGAACAAGAAAAGGAAGCAGATATAACTTTATAAGATTTTACAAGGTGATAAGCAGGAGCATAGTTGCATGGAACTAGATTCATTCCGGTTCATGGGACGGGTACGGAAGCATGGTACGCTACTCATTAGGAATTGGGTACGACGGGGTAGGCTTATATGGTATGCTAGGGAATGCGGTACATATTTGGTTCGGTTCTTAAATGTAAGAATCGGAGATTTTGCTATAGTCAAAGTTAAAAATTATGTTCCAATTAAAGTATGCATACTTTATTTGCTTAATTTTTCACATTTTTTGTTGCTTATTATATTGAAAAAGAGTTATTGTTTGTCAAAAATTTAACTGGGTTTGAATTCTAAATCGAGTCGCTCGAGTTGGTGAATCAGGTCGTGTTCCACCATGATTCCGGGACAATTGAACCCGGGTTGCGGTTCGCTGTAGCATCCCACGTTCCCGACTTCTATGAGCAGGAGTGATCCAAAAGCGAGGGTATATCAAAAAATACAAGATATTAAAACACACAGTTACCATATAATGATAAAATTAACATTAAATAAGCTCTTTGCTTGTGTGAGCACATGTGTGAAACTAAAAGGACCCTAAGTTTTTTCTTGTATCAGAGTTATTCTCTAATGTTTACAAGAATCAAATTTTTCTTAAAAAAATAACTTCCAGATTGACAAGTGATGCAAATCTTCAATAAGGCTCAACCTCAAGTATGTCTAAACTTTTTCCTTTGACTAAGATCTTTCCTAGTTTTAATGATTTCAACTAGTATCCACCACTCTCCAAAATATTTCAAGTATTCCTAAGGGACTTTGAGGACAATAGAACTTCAAGATGATGGCTTTTTATACTTGTTTATTTGATTGATTGTCATTGTCATAATTACTAATTTATCAGAGATTATGTCTCTTAATAGAGATTACAGGAAAAAGAATTGTCTACCCAAAGAATTTGAAATGAAGGATTTGATGTCTGTCGCTATTTTTTAGAATAGAAGAAACGCTTGAAGCCTTTGTGACTAAACCAGTACGACTCAAAGTTCATAAAAGATTTTAAAACAACTGTACTAACTTCAGCCATTTCTTCTCTGACGTTTCGTGTAAAGATTTGAAATGTAACTTATAGTATATCCAAATCTGTCCACCTTGACTCAAATTTCAATAGCTCTCCGTCATAGTTAATAAGTACATTTTCCAGTACCCTGGTGCAAGAAAACCTAAACTGACTTGATTTGTCTTTGCATTTAGACAAAACTCCATCATTGTGTGGTTGCTACAATCTTTAGGTAGATACCATAGATTTTTCTGGACCATTAGACTTGTGAAAAATATCCAAGCATGTACCACCACAATATTTAACAAAGACAGTGGAGCAATGTTTTTCAGAAATAAGCAAAAAATTTTATGTAGAAGAAAAATTCATACATCAATTCACCTATTCCATATAAAACTGGACAAACATCAGCCAAGATTTTGCTGCTGTCATTAGCTAAAGCAATCTGTGTGTATTCCATCGTAATTTTGCTATCTAGCAATTTAATTTTAGTAACAAGCTTATCGACTTTATCTATACAGTATGGAAGCTTATGGGGCCAAAGATGTGATTTAGTTATATTAACACTCTTAAAATTTAATGAAATATCAAATCACTGCCTACAAAAAATTACAACACAGTAGTTTTTCAGAAGAGCAGGACAAGTATCAAGATTGTCAAATAATCCAAGATGTAGCAACAAAAGTAGATCTTTTCTCTAGTTTGTACAGAATTCTATGCCTACCCATCAAACAGATTCCTCTAGAATAGACCCAATCATAATAAACCTTAATTTTCCCCCAAAAGACCTAATCCCAAACACTATGATCATTGATCAGTAAGAAACAAAAATGGTAAATTTTCACATAAATAAAATTATCCATTACCTTGAGATTGAGCTTCTTCAAGAGCTCTGCAGACTCGCTCTGCTCCCTGTCACCACCATCATCAACAAAGGCATCTCCCTCTTTCTTTTCTGAAGCTTCCTCCACCTCCACCGGATTCTCCTCCTCAATCTCATTCACTACCGTATCATTAGGGATCTGTTCAAGCCCCAACGACAGAAAGGGTGATGATTATGTGAGGTGAGGCAGAATACTAAATAAGCATAAGGAGTTTACAGATGCCATTTCAACTACATACATGAAAGCCCAAGTGAAAATTCAAACGGGAAAATGAAATGGAAGCAGATAGAATTGCATAAGATTTCTCAAGGTGATGCAGGAGTGATCCAAAAGAGAAGGCACGTCAAAAATACAGCATTAAATTAAACTACACAGTTATCAATAAGGGTTACCAGCTCTTTGCTTGTGTGTGCACATGAGTGCTAAACTAAAAAACTCTACGTTCTTCTTGTATCATAGTTATTATCCAACGTAAAAAAAAACGAAAAAAAAACCTTGCAGATTGATAAAAGACATAACCCATAAGATTCAACCTCAAGTATGTCTACATATTCTCCTATGACTAAGATATTTCCCATTTTTAATGATTTCAACTAGCATCCACCACTCTTAGAAAATATTTCTCATAAACTCAAGGGACTTTGAGGACATTAATTTGACATAATGGCTTTTGTTCTTAGTTTTTTTTTTTTTTTTTTTTTTTTGCTTGATTGTTGTTGTTATCATAGCAGCTAATTTAATTGAGAATATGGCTCCTAATAGAGCTAACAGGAAAAAAAATTTGTCTAACCCAAATAATTTTAAATGAAGGATATGATGTTTGTTGTCATTTATTAAAATGGAAGGAATGATTGAAGCCTATGTAACTCAACAAGCACAACGCAAAGTTTGTAAATGATTTCAAACAACTGTATTAACTTCAACCATTTATTTCTGATGTTTCATGCAAAAATTTGAAACGCGATTAATAATATTTCCAAAGCTGTCCACTTTGACTAAAATTTCAATACCTCTCCATAGCTACTAAGTGCCTTTTCCAGTACGTTGATGCAAGAAAACCTAAACTGACAAAAGATCTGTCTTTACATTTGGACACACCTCCATCATTATGTGGTTGCTACTATCTTTTAAGGTGGATTTTCCAGGACCATCAGACTTGTGAAGGATATCCATGCTTGTAGCGCCACAAAATATTTAACAAGCAAACCATATGGAGAAGAATAACTCACACATCATTTCACCTAATCTATATAAGACATATAAAACAAGACAAACATCAGCCAAGAATTTGTTACCATGATTAGCTAAATCAAATCATTGTAGATTCCATCACAGTTGTTGGTAACTAGTAATTTAACTTCAATATCAAGCTAGTCAACTTTATATCAGGAGTCTAGCAGGACAAGTACCAAGATGCTCAAATATCCAAGATGTAGCGAAAAAAAATAGATCTTTTCTCTAGTTTGTAACGGAATTCCACGCCTAGTCATCAAACAAATTCTTCTAGATTAGAGGCAATCATAATAGCTACCTTCATATGACCCCAAAACTTTACACTCAGCAACAAACTCTAATAAATGCAAAATTTTCACACAAGTAGAGTTCCCCATTACCTTGAGTTCGAGCTTGCTCAAGAACTCTGCAGGCTCGCTCTGCTCTCCATCACCACCAGCACCATCAACGACAGCAACTCCCTCCTTCTCCCCTGAAACTTCCCCTGCATCCGCCTTTTTCTCCTCCTCCGATGACATATAGGTCCACGATGACGCCTCCTCCGACGATGCCAGCGCCCGCACATCCCGGCGCCCAAATCCTTGAAAAGAGAAGAAATATGAGCATGTGATTAACGAAAAGAAGAACCCAAATGGGATTTTGTTGGATTTTGGTTTCAATTGCTACCTGACTTGGAGAGGGAAGAGAGGGGTTTGGGCGAGGGGAGGAGGAGGAGAGAGGGGGAATGAGAGGGAGGGGAAGGGATTCGAGTAGAGAGGAGCGACGGGAGAGGGACATGAGTGGGAGGAATGGAGAGCTCCATTGGAGAGGCACTGAGGTGTTGTGGAGGCTGTGGCTTGTATCTGCTCCCTGCTCTTCTTCTCACTGTGGGGTATATAATATTTAGGGGAGATTTTTTTTATTTTATTATTATTATATTATATTATTTTATTTTATTTTTTGTGTGGAAAGGAATATTAGGACCTCTTTAGCAAAATGCTTAAAACCGGGTTTTATCCTAAACTAGATTACATTTGGTCCTTATGCAAGATGGTTTGGAAAAGAACCCACTTTAAACTCAATTTTTAACTTAAAAAAAACTAGGCGAGGCCTGGCCACGTTTTAAACAAACACAAAAAAAGAATTCACAACTAGGCCATGATTTAAGTTTTGAAGAATTGTCAAACATTTCCTTAGAGAAAAAATTATATAGAGAGTAGTATATGGGATAAATTATCGGATCAAACTATAAGATCTGACCTATAAGGTGACACCCATTTATCAATAAGGCCTAAAACTGGCGTCAACGGTAACAAAACATAAAAAATAACACATTTAACTAACAAGGCATATCCCGATCATTGGAGTTTTGATTTGAGCAATAAAATTAATGGTTGTATGCATATATATCTCTCTCCAATCTTTCATACTTACAGATTTACTCTCCAATTTAAATGTTTACAAAAAAAATTCTAACTCTCTCTAACGTCTCCTCTATCCTCTTACCCTCACCTCTTTCACACTCTCCTCCCTTTTCTCTTCCCCAAGATCCTCACCCTCACCTCCTCATGTCCCTCCTTCTCCAATCTTACCCTTCTTCTCAACTTCTCTCTCCTCTCTCATCTTTCCTTCCCTTCCTCTCTCTTCTCTCTCTCCTCTCTCATCCTTCCTTCCCTTTCTCTCTCTTCTCTGTCTCTCCTCTCAAACATTTAAAAGAAAGTGGAGAAGGGAGTGGAGGGAGTGGAGGAGAGAAGGGAGGAGCAAAATGGGGGCGAGGGTGGGGGATAAGTAAGGTTAGAGAAAGAATAAGAGCATGAGGTAATGGTGAGGATCTGGGGGAGGAGGAAAGCGAAATGGGAGTGGGAAAGGGGAGAGAGGGAGAGGTTGATGGAGGAGATGGTGGAGAGAGTGGGGTGGGGGGGGGGAAGGTTTGTGTTGAGTGTTTCCATAACTTTTTTAAATTGGAGGGTAAATCTGTAAGTGTGGACGATTTGAGGGGCTATATATGTAAAAATACCCTTAATTTTGCCACTCATGTCAAACTTCGGTGACTAGAATATGCCTTGTTTGTTAAGTGTGTCACTTTTTATGTTCTGTTGCTGCCAATGTCAACTTTAGACATTATTGGTAAATGGATGTCACTTTATAGGTCAATCTCACAATTTAGCTATTATACATGTAAGGAGTGGTCTTAGATACTTATATGACATGACTTGACTTACTTAGGTATGTATACTTATAAAAAAAATGTAAGTGAAAAAAGATGACAAAATGAGGGCAAAATATTCTATTTCAACATAGATTGTATATTATATACCAAAAGTGTAGAAAGTTACAACAAAATATAGTAACTTGCACCATATAACAAATTGTTAAAATAGAAAGTGGATTTAAAAATAAATCGTTGGCGTATTTTTGGGTCTAACAATGACCTGTAAGTGGGTAGATTTAAAATAAATGAGATCAAAACTTTAGATTTATAAGCAAAAAAGTCATTTTGAAAGTTGGTGGACTTAAAAATAAAATTGGTCAAACTTTGAGTTTATTAATAAAAAACCAGTATTTGGAAGTGGGTGGTTTAAAACATAGGTTTTTCTAGGCAACCATCGCTAAATTAGGTCATATTTCATGTTATAGCTCTTAATTACCCAAATTTCAGAAAACTAACCATATCTACTCTTCCATCCCTATTTATTGTTCCATCAACATATAATCACCAATGTAATTTTCCATTAAATTTCTCATTTCTTTTTTTTCATATGCCTCTACCTCTTCCCCACTTCCTCTCTCCTCCTCCTTCCGCATCCACCTCCACCTCTTCCACACTTTCTACCTCCTCTCTCCTCCTCTCTCCTTCCTTCTCAACTTTTGTTCATCCTCTTTCTGAATCGTGCCCCTCTTTCATGTCCCTCTACCTTTACCTTTGCTCTCTCCACGCTCTTTTCTTTATGTCCCCTATTACATTGTTATCTTCAAAAGTTACATTAAAGTCATCAAAAATATATAAAGTAAAAAATAACTGAAATTTATAAGGATCGCTTGAAGTTAACAAAAATAACTGAAGGTAACGAAATACATTTATTTACTTTAGCTATTTGTTGTTAACTTTACCCCTTTTTTATTTACTTTAATTTTAGCAGCTTTACATTAATTACTTTTTTAGGTCAACTTTATAAAAAATTTGTTACTGTTGTCTAGATTTGTTAACTTTAGATTTTTTTTTGGCTAACCTTTCGCGTGACGTTAAAACAAGAAAGAGGATGGAGGAGTGGAGGGGCTTGATAAGAGGAGGTGATCATAGAATAAAAAGTAAAAAAATAAGACCGGTTACAAAGAGAGGAAAAGGTGAGGACGGATATAGAGGAAAAGAAGGATGAGAGGAGGTGGACGGGAAGATGAGTGTGATAGAGGTAGAGGCAGAAAGAGGAAGAAGGACGATGAGAGAAGGAGAAGAAGGTGAGGCAAAGGCCAAGCTGACAAAGGAGATGAAGAGAGGAGCAAAGATAAGCATGGGGAAGGAAGATGAGAGGAGGAGACCAAAGGTAGAATAGGAATAGAGGAGAGAGGATGGTGTAGGACGGAAGAAGGCAGACATGGAGAAGAGGAGAGATGGAATATAAGGCTAAGAACGAATATATTTTTTAGTGCAAAAAAAAAAAAAAAAGGAGAACAGGAAAAAAATTTACCTAAGTAATTTTTTACCTTTTACTTTTTTTTCAAAGAGAAGAAAGCTTTAAAAGTTTTTTTAATGGAGTGGAAGAAATTTCCTTAAAATATTCTAGGCGGGGTCTCTTTCAAATTCAAATGGTGGCATGTTTTGATATTTGTTGTTATGAAAGTACATATCTTTCTTTTTGATTATTTGTAAAGCTTTAGCATTGAGGGTTTCTAAAAAGCTTGAGACATTGACCTGCGGAAATCCTAGAAATCCAATCCTACCTGAGTTCCAAGCCCGGGTTCAAATACCTTCGCCGGTGCCCATCTCGGATCCGACTTGCTCGGGGACACGGTGTCACCAAGCCACAAACAACTATTTTTGGGATGAATGACCAAAATACCCTAAAACATAGTAAAAAAGACCAAAATTTGAGGGTATCTTGGTCGTTTGACTAGGTTGCCTTTATAAATAGAGGGGGTTTTCATTTAATTTCTCATCTAAAAATCATCCTCTTCTCTCTAATTCTCTCTAGTACTCCCTTATACTCTCAAATACTCTCTCCTAATTCTCTAATTTCTCTCTATTCTAATGACATCCTCCTCCAATTTCGATATCTTCAAGGATGGAACTTCAATTCTTTCAATCCCTGAATGAGTCCTCCTACTACCCAGCCGAAACCCGAATCTAAAGATCCAACACCTCTAACTTTTAAAAGGCCGAGATTCGAAGTGTGGTCTTTCTTTGAGAAGATTGAAATTATCAAAGATAGTAATAATTGTATTCTCGCCAAAAGGAGAAATGTGCCCTATGCATCAAAGTCTTTGAAACTCATCACAAGAGCTAGACTAACCACCTCAAACGGGTATTTGAAAACCAACAACAAAGGGCAAGGATTGTCTCAACCTAACATCCACCAATCTATTGTTTCTCAATCGTCTTCCTCAGATGGCCTCGGTACATGGAGCTACGATTCAATTAGAGCCAGGAAATGCATCATCAGGTTTGTTATTCTTAAACATATTCTTTTTAAAATGGTAGAAAATGACAAATTTGAAGATATGCTTAAGAGGGTATGACTTCTATCTTGCGCAATGGTGGAAAGTATATGGAATGACTTCATATCGTGTGCTTTCCATCATGGCTCGAGATTTGTTAACGGTGCAGATTTCTCCTATAGCTTCAGAATGCACCTTTAGCATATCAAGATGTTTGATTGATGATCACAGGACATCGTTGGATTTGTCAACCATACAGGCGGTAATATGCTTACAAGGTTGGTAGATGTCTGAAAAGAGATGCCAAAACATCGACCATTTTGTTAATATGAAAGATGGGCTTCAAAATTTGATGACAGTAGATGTCGTAGAACAAGAATAGAAAGTTATTTGTAAAATTTTTATGGAATTATAAATCTGTAATAAATAATTTTGGAAAGAATTGCAAATAATATTGATATAGATGGGTATGTGCCAACCTAGTTAGAATGTACTCATTTATTGTGATGTGACAATTTTCAAAAAAAAATATTGTAATTATTAGTGATTAATAACAAAATATAATTTCTTTCTGATTATTTTAATTTCTCTAAAACTTATAAATTGCATAATTGTAAGTGATTAATATTAAGATTGAATTTATTTGCAAAAATTTCACATCTATTTAAATACTTCTGAAGTTACATCTTTTTTTGCAAAAAAATATTTTTTTATTTCTTGCAAAAAAATCACAATTGTTTTGCAAAAAATGAAATAGTAAAAAGAAAATTAAAATAACCGAGTCGTACAGGTGCCTAGCTCTAAGTCGCTCGGACCCGGCCCAACTTGGTACATACGGCCCAGATCTAGGTAGGACCTTTTGCTTGACCTGAACCCAGAGTAAAGAGTCGGGCAGTCCAATTGGCTTAGATACCCCTATTTAGCATGCATTTTGTACCCTGTCTATGAAAGCAATCACATCCACTAAAGTACATGTTTCTAATATATATTCTATAAGTACTTTATTAAGAAGATATATCTTTAGTTGTAAGAATTTTTTTTGGATAAATAGTTGTGAGATTTACTACTTTCATTTATACTTAATTTGGAATTATTAACTTCCAGAATCTAATTTCTCAGTTATAAGGTCTAAATAAAAAAATTAATGAAGCATAAAAGAATAATTTTCATTATACGATAACATGAACCATAAGAAACTAAACATAAATAAATAGATGTGAACATCATGTTCGTTAGTAAAATTTTTTTTTTGAACTTATTATCCATTAGTTGATTTACATTTGCCAAACTCAGTTCTATTTTTTAAGACTAGTATAGTGCATGTGCTTCGCACTTGAGCATACTCATTTTGTTTTACATTTTTCAAAATTTTTTTGTTGGCATGCGAAATAATGAAATAACTTGTATAGCAATATAAATTCTGAACAAATACAATTTTGTTTAAATGGATTAATTGTACGATAAAACTGTGTATAAAGAACTGTATGATTAATTATTATAGTTTGGTTAATTATTATAATTTGTTCATAATTTATTAAAATAATTATAATATATTAAATAATTTCTTCTCTTTAAAATATAGTAATATTATACATAGCATAATTATAATGCTATTTGTAACTACATATTAATTTATGATTAGTTTATTGCACTATTAGTAAATAATTTCCAGGCAAAAAAATAAATAATTTACTACATTGTATAATTATTAAATTGAAGTGTAATTTATTAATTTAAAAAATATTATTAAAATCATTATACTATTACAATTACAGTAAACACAAATTATTTTTCATACTATTATGATACTTTTAAAAGCCTAATAAGATGGAAAGGTTAATAGGTAGTCCTCCATAAGAGGAGAACCCAAGGACATAAGTGTTATGACCCCCAAAAATCCACAGCGTTCGACCCTTCTTGCCAGGCCGAGGCCAAGTCGGCCCTTGTCGCTAGGCTGAGGTGTCGACCCTTCTCGCTAGGCAGTCGATCCTTCCCGTTAGGCTGAGTTTCGAGTCGACCCTTCCCGTCAGGCCGAGCCGGCCATTCTCGCTAGGCCGAGGTTCGAGTAGACCCTTCTCGCCAGGCCCTTCTTACTAGGCAGTCGACCCCTCCCGCCAGGTCGAGGTCGAGTCGACCCTTCCCGTCAGGCTGAGGTTCGAGTCAACCCTTCCCGCCAGGCCAAGTTGACACTTCTCGCCAGGCCGAGGTTCAAGTCGACCCTTCTTTCCAGGCCCTTCTCGCCAGGCAGTCGACCCTTCCCGCCAGGTCAAGGTTCGAGTCGACCCTTCCCGCCAGGCCCTTCTTACCAGGCAGTCGTCCTGCCAGGTCGAGGTCAAGTCGACCCTTCCCGTCAGGCCGAGATTCGAGTCGACCCTTCCCGCTAGGCTGAGTCGACCCTTCTCGCCAGGTAGAGGTTCAAGTCGACCCTTCTTTCCAGGCCCTTCTCGCCAGGTCAAGGTTCGAGTCGACCCTTCCCGCCAGGCCGAGTCGATCCTTCCCGCCAGGCCGAGGTTCGAGTCGACCCTTCTCGCCAGGCTGAGGTTCGAGTCGACCCTTCTTGTCAGGCTGAGGTTCAAGTCGATCCTTCTCGTCAGGCCGAGGTTTGCCCTTCTCATAAGGCCGAGGTTCGAGTCGACCCTTCCCGGCAGGCCGAGGTTCGAGTCGACCCTTCCCGCCAGGCCAATGTTTGAGTCGACCAGATGAGTCAAAAAGTGATTGTTCTCGAGAACCTCCAACTGACAGCTAGTCACCATCATATTAAATGCATTGTCAGAGTCATCGTGGTTCCAAACCCAAAAGTCCTCCTGACTCGTTACCCAACATGTCTTACCAATTACCATCATATCAAATCATTGGTGACTCTCTCCACACAGCAGTTGACACGTGTAAAGTAACTGTTGACTAAACTGTTTGCTTCAAATCAGTCAAAATTATAGAATTGCCTCTCTACTACTACTACTATAAGTAGAGGGACTGTTAACACCACCAAGGTAAGAGAAAACTCTGCACACTTAAGACTTAGAACTCTTCAGTTCATTTGGTTACTTCTCTACTCAAGCTCAAAGTACTAACTTGATCGTCGGAGGAAAAACCGGGAGAACCCAACTCCGGTCCTCTAACCTGTTGCAGTTTTGCAGGCAGCTCTGGCGGTGGTGGTTCATCGGGCATTAGCCATCAAGGGAGGTCAAGAGACATTAATCATCTTCAATCTACAATTAATTGACTGTGTGATTTAGATCATCAACAATAAGGCATAAGCTTAATGAATTTTTATTATTCCTCATTTTTCTAGAATTTTAAATATTATGTGAAGATAAATTAGGGATAAATTTTAAATTTTCTATTAAATAACATAAATAAATTATAAAATAATAGCATGACCAAAGGTTTTAAAAAAGTGAGGAAATGCATAATTAATAAGATGTTATATATAATTAATGAATGATTAATTATAATTAATGATATATTTGAGAATTATCAAATTTAAAAGGGTAAAAATAGAAATTAAAAGTTTTTACAAAACAATCCTCTTTTATATGTGGTATAGATATAGATATAGATTTGAAAACTCAACAATTATCCATTACGAGACCCATAAATCCGGCAACAAAATATTAACTACTTTTCATAATTATCTCAACAGAAAGATTTTCTTTTTTCCTTATACAGGAAAGAAATAAAATCCCACGGATTAAAAAGAAATAAAGAGGGAGAGACAGAAAAAGGAAAACAAGAAAAGCCCTAGATGCCAGGTCTGAGCAGTCCAGCCGCCGCCATGGCCACCGAAGCCAAGCTCACCCGCGATCAAAACGTCTTCCTCGCGAAAGTAGCCGAGCAATCGGAGCGCTACGAAGAGATGTCCGCCTTCATGGAGGACGTCGTCGTCTCCGTCGACGTCTCCGCCGAGATCACAACCGACGAGCGAAACCTCCTCTCCGTCGCCTTCAAGAACCTAGTCGCATCTCGCCGCGCCTCGTGGCGCATCGTCAACTTGATCGAGACGAAGGAGGAGGAGAGGAAGAACGAGAAGAACGTCAACCGCGTCAAGAACTACAAAGGAAAGATCGAGGCCGAGCTCGATAAGATCTGCAACAGGATTCTCGGTTTGCTCGACAGTCACCTGATTCCGGCGGCGGAATCAGCGGAGACGAAGGTCTTTTATTGGAAGATGAAGGGAGATTACTATCGGTATCTTGCTGAGTTCAAGATTGGGGATGAGAAGAGATCGAAGGCCGAGAAGACGCTGGAGTCTTATCTGCGGGCTCAGGTGAATTTTTTCTTGGGTTTTCTTTGGGTGCAATTTGTTAAAGTTTGCTTTAAGATTCCTTTGTTCACACTTGAAGAAGCCTTTTACGAAATCAGAATGTTTATTTTACTGAAGTCAAACTTTTATATTAAAATACTCCACCTAACTACCAGCAACAAAGATGCAAAAGTCAAAACTTAAATATTTCCCTACATTTAGTTATATTTGTTGGGCCAACCTTTAAAGCTTTCCACAGACAATTTGTACTTGCATGCGTTTGTTTTGGCTTGGAACTTGTACTTAATTGCAATAGAATATTATTTTATTGTCCAATGTGTATATAAAATTGTTAGCTCATCTCTGATTCTAAAAATATAGTTCACAATATTAAATTTTTTTTAAGGATAGTACGATGTTTCTCGAATCATTTTAGCCAATTTAAATGAGTAAAATGGGTTTTGATTGGGTGCTTTCCTATTACGTTCTTGATAGGTAAAGACATTGTGCTTGAAATGTATGGACAATTTAAAAAAAATTGGTAAAAGAAGAATTCAATGATTACTTATTGATGATGAAGTAGAGCGGCATAGAGAATATTGATGTTGACAGACATGCCCTGTCATCCGTTGGCATAGATATATATAATTTTTTATTTTTATTATTTAAAAAATTACGATTAAAAATAAAAATCCCGAGAAAAAACATTAAAAAAATCATCTCAATCCAGTTGAGAGCATCCCACTAAGATTTACTAAAATATATTCCAAAAAATATTTGTTGATGTATTTCTAAATAAACTAAATGAGAAAAATGCAAAAATCCTCACAAAAAAGCACAAAATACCTAAAAATGCTAATCACTCCTCAACTTCAAATCTCCCATGATCTAGTCAACATTCAACAATACTCTTATTTATGGCCAATAATTCTCCAAAATTTTGAATGATCTTCAAGCCCCCAACCACCTGACAACTTGCCTCCTCTCCTCTCATCTATATTTAACATCTTTTTTATCTTTTACCAGAGCTGCTAATTTTTTGCTGGCATAGATCCCTTTCATACAAAAGCTACTGTTATTTCAATAAAAATTCCCAACATCTTGTCTCATGTACATCACATATTTTCGAGAGCTAATCTCATAGCCGCCATAAAAAGTTCCCAATACCACATCCCCTCCTAAACACTCAAGTAAAAGAAAAAAAAAAGTTAAAAAATAATCCTCATGTCTTACTCATTAGAGTATTAAGCCACCCACGATCCTACCTTTTCTATCTCTACCAAATCACAACTCTCAGATTGAGTGAATCTAGATCCAAAGCAACGGAAAAGGAGAAAGAGTAGTATCCCTCTTGTTCTCTCCCTTCTCTGACTATGATATTTTTGATGTCATTCTTGAATCTCTCATTGGAAAGTTTTCTTTGTAGGCGATGGAGTATGACATCGGATTTTCTATTAATCTGTCATACATATATAAAATAAGGGGGCAATGGCCAATGGCTATGAGTTGACAACTCATTTAACAAATTGTGCTGCCCATTCACAAGCACTAGATCCCACGCGCACCCGATGTGACAACTAGGTGGGCCTGGACACAATTGATATTAGGGGACAACTCATTTTGCTAAACGAGCTATCAGCTCATATATTCATATAATACTAACGACTTCATTATTTTAAATAGCGGTCTTGGCACCTGCCTAGGCCTAAGCAGTACTTAGACTGCCCACTTAGGTCTTCGAAGCCCCTACAGGAGCATGGCACTCTTATGCAGTATGCATTGTGTCAAGAGGGTATATTGCTTGCCAAGGCATAGTAATAGATGAAGAGAATCGGCTAAATCGAAATGGATTGGATCAATACTCTACATCCAACTCCATCTTAGGTAAATAATGAGGACATGGCCATGAATCTTTTTTTAAAAAAATAAAAGAAAGAAAGAAAAAAAGAAAGAAAGAAAAATCCTTCCTCTCTTGATGCTAAAAACACTTACATACAACTTAAGTGTCCGCCCAGGTGGGTGCTAAGCACTTGGTTCGGCACCAGGAGTCATTAACATTTCCTAAAATATCGAGTGACCTCAATCTAAGGTCATCATGACTAGCAGCAATCACGAACAGCTGACCTACGATCTTTATGATTAGCTGGCAGTCATGATTCGGCTCCAATTTATGGTCTTCACGACTCGCACTGTTGCACATAACTGGATTTGAATCCGACTTACTGTCCTTGTGACTAGCAGACAGTCATGAACAACTCTAACCTTACCTTTGCAACCTACCAACGGTTAATATTTATCGAAATATAGACACGAAGGTTGTTATTATTCATACAATAAATTAAAATCAAACTTCGAAGCACTGGTGTAGTGGAATGAGCTTTTAACATGTTATCAAAAATCTAGGTTCAAATACTGCCGGCCGCAAGTTAAAAGCAGACTAAAATAAGAATATCGAGTAAATATAGATATAGAATGCTATGACCAAGAGCGGTAATATATTTGAATATCTTAATGGAGAGTATAGGTGCATAAAGACGCCTATTATTCAGGTTAGTGAGTAGTCTTTTTCATTACCAAAGGAAAGTAAGGGAACACCTAAGAAGGGCGTCTTTACCAGTGTAGAGTTTTGATGTGGGTCCTTGAATCCATAGTTAAATTTTTACTTTTTTCACTTTATTGTAATTTATTATGAGATGAATGATGAGATGAGTATAAGATCATTAGAAGTTATATAATTCTTCTGATTGTTGGGTTTGAGAGGTCAAATGCTTAAAAGTTTTTCCTCTTTACTGTCTTTTTTGTTCTTGATCTCTGCAAACTTTGTTAACTGTAGTTAACATTTTTTGACTTTCAATAGGAATTGAGTTCCATTGCTCTTAGTTTATTTGGCGCTGCTTTTTAAGTCAATTTTGGTTCTCAATTGCTTTTGAACTATCTTTGGTTATGTTTTCTGTTTCTAGTTATAGTAGAGAAACCAAAGGTTTTACAGAATATTCAACTCTTGGATGGACACACTGTTGTTATTGGCCTAATTTTCTTTGTTGTGGTGTTGGTTTGTTGTAAATGCCAATTTCATGAAAGAAGCTCAGCTAAGTTCTATGATTTAAATGAATCTTTCAAGGGTAAGAAAGCTGAAATGCAACAATACTCTGTACACATATAAGCTTAAAATATTGTTGACTAGATATTTCTAGATATTTGTATCATTTTTCTGTGATTGATTTTTTTTTCTTCTAATTTGTAGGAGATTGCTTTTGCTAATCTTTCATCAACACATCCAGTAAGGCTTGGGCTTGCACTCAATTACTCTGTTTTCTACTTCGAGATCCTGAATCAACCAGAGATGGCTTGTAGTGTGGCGAAACAGGTTTGATCTTTTATCCAGATTGATAGATGTTAATCTGCCTTTTGTGGTTGTTCAGTTCTTTTTCCTTCTACTTAAACTTTGAAGTCTGTCCAATGCAAGTAAGATCGAAGTATACATTCAGGATTTTAAAAAAAAACAGCTTGTATGTTATACTTTTTTGTGGAATGTTTTTTGACGAGTATGATAAAATGCTTATTAAGATCCATACAACCATGCCATATCTAGCAATTCAAGGGAAGAAAACAAATAATCTTAGTTGTGATCCACCATTTCATGAATGCTTTGCTCCATGATTGGGCCGTCTGTCTGCCAAGTTTTACACAACTACTACAAAATAATCAGTATAATTTGGATGTATAGTTTTTTCCACTAATGGACAACTACTTTCGTCCCTTCTCTAGGTTGTAATTCTTCTTATGGTGGAAACAAATAAAGCTGATCCATATCTGATTACATTTTATTCGTTTGATCAATATGAATACTGGAGATATCTATTTGAGATATGGATACAAATTGCGCTGTTCTTTATCATTCCGGTTCAAAGCAAGGATAATATCTAACTGTTGAAATATTTGCAGTGAAGTTTGAAATTCTAGAGAAATAGCTGTTTGTTTTGCAGCAGATTGATTGCATAATAAACAAGATTCAGTATAAATAATTTCATATTTTTTTCTCTTAATTCAATAGTCTTTTAAAAACTAAGTTACCAGACACTTCATTTGGACTCCCGTATCCGTGTTACGCCCGTCTGACATTCCTTGAATACATACATTTATTCGGATGTGTATTCAATAATATAATACATGTTTTAGTTTAAAACACTCGTGATACACTTACTGGACGCATATCTTCTATTTCTCCTCAAATTTATGTAACTTTGAACTCAGATCGGGTTCGTTTTAGCCCATACTGAGTTCATAAGTATGATTTTAAATAGTCATGTGGGTATCTATGTTGAAAACGAGCAATGTTTCAATTTATAGTACACTCAATTAAGAAACTATAAATGTAATAAGAATTTAGTTCTCATAACATGTGAATGTGAAAACAATATCAATCTCATGTAAATTATAACCGTGTCCCTTGTACATATTCGTAGTGTCCCCTATCTGCACGGGTGTTCGTGTTCTCTCCCTCACCAGTACGATATTGAAACTATAATGGCTATAAAGTCAATTATGCCGTATAAGAATTGATAGTTCTTGCATCCTTAGTAGATAATTAACCAAAATGTGCAACCGTTTCTCACCATACGGGGAGAGATAATGTGCTCGGTCAAATCGAGTGTAAAGATCGATAACTAAAAGGTGATTGTAAATTCCTAGTTGTAACCTATTGTTAGAGTCTAAAATTATAATCCTCAACCCTCACCATAACTTCGTAGTTTTGATGGTGGCAGGATCCTTTGTCATGGTATAGAGTAATCCATGTTCAAATCCTACTGGACACTAATTTTTATAGGGGACTAAATAAAATATAATGCTTTGTGAGTCAGGTTTTCGATCCATGTCCTCAACTTGCAGGGGCATGTTAGGATATAAAATTATAACCTTACCGTTATCACAACTTTAGAGTTTTGATGTAGTGACAGAGTCTTTTGACAACTTCTAATAAAAACAATATCAGTAATTGCAATAATATTAGACCTTGCATTAGCTTCAGAATTTTCATTTACAATAAAAAACCAGCTTGAATTTATGCTCAAGGAAAACACATTTCTCTTTTTGCATTAGAACTGAATCAGGGACTAATTTTTCATATCATCAAGTCCAGAAAATAAAACTTTCAACTAAATTTAGAATATTCAAGGATCCCTATGTAAGATTTTACATATTCTGTTAAAACTTACAAATGAGAAACAAGAAAAATTGGAATATTCCTTTAGGAGCTTTGATGGATATTTTTATTTTGCTTCTTGTTTGAAAATTTTATATATCATTGCATAATTAGTAAAATCATTTGATGTTGTAAATGCTGCCAATAAATATTATTAGTAATACTTATTAATATCAAAATGTGCATCCTAATGTCTATTTTATGGTGGTGACTTACACTATCGTTGATAATTCTATTGATGAGTATTTATTACTTGGACTAATACTTATTACTAATATTATACTATGGTAATAGTATTAATAAATAGTGGTATTGAGTATTATTATATACTTAATATTAGTTTTATTTTTTTAGAATCTATGATGTTATTAATGTCTTTAGTTCAATATAATATGAATTTACTTATTATTATTTTATGAGGTTTTTGTAATACCATAGTACATCTATTTTTATTTGTTGGTTTACTATTGTAATGGTACTGTGTGATTATGATTCAATAAGAAGTGATTATTTACTTCTTAATTATATCATTTTCATCTATAATGTACAAATTATTTTATGGTGTGTTGTTATACTTCGTTAATTCTTATTTCATTTATAAGAAATACTAATAATAATCCAATGAATATTAACTGGTTTTATTAAAATATTAATATGATCATTAGTTAGTGATTATCACTAATTTGTTTGAGTTGGGAGTGGGAGGGTGGACGGAGGTCGGCAGGAGATTGGCAGGAAGGTGTGGAGATCTCTTTCTCATTCCTGAAATAATCCTAACTCTCCTCTGAAGACTGTCTCCGACAAAATAACTGAAACAGTTTTGGAGCTGTAGTTGAATTTTTTGGTTTTTTAAGCTTTACCTCTAATTGCAATTCCAATTGGCTAACACTAAAAATTCTAGTTCTAGTTGATGAGCTCATTAAAACGCTATCCCTGGTTATCACGATCATCTTTTTGTGTGTTAATAGACTAAACTCCCATGGAGAGCATAAGCTGCTTTGAGAGTTCAACCATGCCATTGAGGGCTTTGCTGAAGGAGTGATGCCTCATGTGCAATTAGAAAAATTATAAGAAGCTTATGAGTTTTGCCACATTTGAGCAACCGTTTCAGGGTGTAATGCTTTCTGGTATCTAAGCAGTGTTGGTACTGATGATACAGTTTTGAAACGTAAAAGATCTGACGAAGGAGTTCATTTTAGGCTGATGCAGTAGTCCTCCACAGATTTCACTATAGGACAAACAAATTTAGAGTGAGATTTCATCAAACTGGTAGCGTGAACAGCTTGCAAACGATGTATAAGCTACAGGATAAGCTTAGAGAGAAGTTCATTTGCTGAGATAATGGATGCTAAGCGAAAGAGGGGAATTTCACGTAAGAGAAGGGAAAATCTTCATGGACTGGCTTCCATCAATTGAAGTTTCGCGCATTTCTGATGGTGGTAAAGTGAGACCACATAAGGAGCTCTTCCTCATTCAGTCATATTCGTTGGTCAGAAATCTTTGACCTTTTTTCCCCATCATTTCTGCTTGACTTTTAGCCTTACAAAATGAATCCTTCAAAGATTTTTGTCCTTTGAATTACTCATTGAATTTCATTTTGCACTGGATACTATTCCAGGAGAAGTCTGAATCCGTTCCGTTCTGATATTGATCGGTCTTGGTTTGACATGGTTTATGCGTAACTGATTCCGGAAGAGTCATCCTCTATTAGATAAACCCTTTCTTGCCCTACCCTTGGACTCGTATTTTGTTTATATACAATCAACAGGGCGGTACTTGCTTGTAATTGTATGAATCAACTTATTTTCTATATCCTAGTCATCAGCTGATGTAAAACTGTGCATCCTGTTATATGAGCATGCTTATGAAGATGCTTCTGCAGAACAAGCAAATTTAGAGCATGCTTATCCATGTTTTAAGCTAGTACTTTTTTTAAAAGTTGAATGAGGTTTCTATTTCTCCCGTACATTTGAGATGCTCTAACAGTTACATGGTTAGTAATTTTTCTGATGGTAACAAAAACATAATCATTTCCTGTCTTATTGAAGTTCTAAAATCATGTCTTTTAGTTAAAATCTTGACAGCCATTTCCTTTGGAACTCAGTGTAGGATATTTTATATGACTGATGCAACTGATTTAAGTGGCATGAACTTCCAAAGCTGAAATCCAGCAAGTCAAAGTTTGAGATTCTAGAATGAAAATATTAGCTGTTCAATAGCGTGTATTAACAATGTTTTGCAGCAGATAGATAGCATAATAAACAAGATTCAGAGTAAGATTATCTTGTTCACTTATATCTGTCTGGGAACTCATGACAATGGTTTTCATTAACATGTAAATTAATGCAGGCATTTGAGGACGCTATTGCAGATCTGGATAGTCTCCCTGAAGAGTCCTATAGGGATAGTACTGTGATAATGCAACTGATGCGAGACAATCTTACTATTTGGACTGCTGATATCCGGGTAAGAACACAAATAGTTTCACATAATATTTACTTCTTAAATCCACATAAATTATGCCTTGTGCTCTTTATTTTAACATATTCTTAATGTGGCAGGAGCATGCTGGCATTGACAAAGAGTAGATGTGTATCAACTGGATTTATATTTCCCCCCCTGATCGTTGTGGCTTGATTCTTTTTTCTATCAGTACATATGGCTTGAAATTTTAGATATATACACAAGATAGGCTTTTTCCATCTTCTTATTGATTGTGGCACATCAGATATTTTGAGGGTATAACTTGGAGATTTTTTAAAGGCGCAGTTTGTTAGTAGTTGCTCCTAGTTCTCTTGTGCATGTTTTTCTTTTTCTCTAGTTACTTCATATTGTTCTGTGACCAGTGAATCAATATTGCATAAATTTGAATTTACATTCGAACCGTTTATGTTCACAACAATGTCCCTGATTGTTCAGAGAAGGAATCCTGAGTTTTCATGCTAATTCTTGACAAGTTAATCGAGCATCGTCGTTCATTGTTGTTGATCCTTTTCTTCCTGTATATATGATTGATAATGTGTGCAACATATAGGTTTATTATTCCAGCGCTTTATGCATACGTTAGACATATATTGAAACTGAATTTTGTGAAGGAGCCAATTTGTGTAGTTGCAACTCCGGTGCCTTCTGGTCATCAATTTCTTTTTGTTTTTAAGTATTTTTTACTGAAGCATTCATGTTTCAATTCAAGCGGGGCGGTTGCTGCTGTTTTTTTACTCTGCTTGAGGGACGTTACTTAAGGAAATCTCACTGTGTAAAGAGATTTTAATATGATCACATGATTATAATTTATGTAAGTGATGGGTCTTAATCGATGGAAGCGACGGAGTTTCATATGATAAGTTTTCTATATACATAAAATAATCATGAACGTAATTATTGCTCCTTTTCTTGAGTTTTCTTAAGGTGTATTTACACACCATAGAATTATGAGCAGCTTGTATAACTGTATACTTATTTTTTATGCCTCAGAATTACGGAAAGTTTGTACCCGCTTTCTAAGCATTGGAGAGTTTTCTCCTCCCGCATTTACTGAGTTTTGGGTTTGATAAAACAACATATGCAGTCCCTATCGTCCAAACAATTTGCTAACCTAATAATCGACCTCAACGTGTCTGAAAAAGGTTATTGCATGTTTTAAAACTGATGCTCACTACACAACAATGGTGGGTCCAGAAATAATTTTTAGGTGCAGATGTACACAAACCGCGCCAAAAATTACATGCCCCCTAACTCCTAAGAGACGAGGTATGTGCATCCATCTATGATTCCACATGACCCTAAATATAACAATTTTCACTTTGGAGGCTGAGCAAGTTCGCAGGTGGAGGGTGCACATGTGCCTTTAAGATTGAAGCTTGACTTTTATGGGCAGAGGGAGTTGCATGCATGCTTCAAAGCAAAGGCAAAAGCGAAGGCAAAGGAAAGAGAGGGGAGAGGAAGAACAAAGGGTACCCATAGAGAGTCGCTCAGAGAGAATCATTTCATTCGCTATATAAAAAAAGTCCTAGTGGTCACCTGTGCGTTTGCGGAACCAGCTTGCTTCCGCAATACCTAGGGGGGCCCTCCAATACACGTGCCTTGATTACTATTAGCCCACATGTTTTAATCTGCTCAGCCAATATATTTTTATTAGCTGATACACATACGATTATATTAGCTCATAGAAATATATATCCAGGCCTCACATTGATCCAGTCCGCATTAAGATTGGCCCGCCCACACTTACATTCACACACATCCTAGCCCACAAGTAAAAGTCCATGGCGTGGTAAATGGATTTTGCCCGGCCCCAATAGGTTAATTGCGGCCAGATCCCTATAGCATCACCCAATTTGCAAATAGACCCTATGTAGTTCTATTTGTGCGAGTTGACACCGTATGAAATTTTTTGACTCTTAAATTCACTAAAAAGGATTTTGAGGATGAGGATAGACTCTCTATAGTTTAATTGGTGGGAATAGACCCCCAATTGCTAATATTTTTTTTTCACTTTTAAACCCAAGCTTTTACCCATATTTATAATGGTAAACATAAAAAATAGAGGAAGTTCTATCTTCCTAGATATTATAAGGGTAACAACCTCCATTAGAACTCATAATGGCACATTGATGAATAGAAAATTCTGGTCACATATTTTTTTATCACCTACGATTGGGTAAAACTGATCCAAATGCATCACATGATAATAGTGTGATTTAAATTTAATGAAAAACATAACAGAATTAGGACGAGGTATAATAGAGAAATGTGATTGAAACTTTGGGATATCAAAGTGTTAAAAAATACTTTGGTATATGAGAGTGAAACTTTGGGCGTCAAACCGAAATGTGAGCAACCTTTAGGGGTACCAAAGTGTAAATAAGTTACTTTGATATTAGCCCCTTAAATCATTCATATTTCAAAATTAGTCCCATCAATCACTAAAATTGCTATTAGGCCTTTCAAAATTAGTCCCTCAAATTATTGGAATTGCTAATAGGTCTCTCGATCCTTAATTTACTTTGATATATTAGCCCTTCAAATCAAGAGTAGAATTAGCAATTAGAGGAATCTATTTGAAATAACTTAATAAAAAAAATAAATTGACGTACAACAATTTAATGGAGTAGATACGTGCAGCGCACCTGCCTTCCTCACTAGTATTGGAGAAGATAGATAGCAAATTGCACTCTCAAAGTCATTGATACATGTAAGATCCCTACACTTAGATTAATCCCATAAGACCTTGTTGTTGAGCAAATAAAAGCCACATGAGCGCCATGGGTGCCCCTGCGCGGGGACCCTTTCTTTATTAATCCGCTCTCTTGACAGTGCGTCCATTTTGCCCACATCAACTTCTCCATCTTGGACTCAATGAGGCTTTGAACAGATACATGATTTAACTAAGTTGCTTAAAATAACATGTGCAAAAAATAAGTGTAGCAAAAATGAGAATGCTGAGATGGTCTTATGGGTATACGCTAAAAGATAGGATAAGAAATAAATGCATCCGCAGTAAATTAGAGGTTGCCCTTGTTAAGGATAAAATGAGAGAGAATCGATTAAAGTTGTATAGTCATGTACAACGCATAACTCTTAGTGCACCAATTAGGAAAAGTAGTAATATTATAATTAATGGAATAAAGAAATCTAGAGGTAGACTTAGAATGACTTGATTGGAGGCAATTAAGGAGTATATGATTATGATTAGTTTAACAGAATAGGTGTCCCATATAAAGAATGGCTGAGTGGCTCTATGTTTACCGCACATTGTCTCTATTCACCGCACCTCTCTCTATTCCTCTCCTCCTTACCCATTGCTCCTAGGACAATGGTTAGCAAAATCCTTCATAATTTTGAAGAGATTCCTACAAGTGGAAAATTAACGAGACAGAGCAAGCGTGAAATCTTAGGGACACGGCTGGTATTTTGCAGCTCAGCGAGAATTGTGGATAAGCAGAAGCTGCGGCAGATGTTGTGGAGGCTTTTGACTGCGAATTAGGGGCACGGGGATGCCCAATGATAATTGAACGGTGGGATTTTAAGATATTAGTGCCTTAAATCTTCAATAATTACAACTAGTCCCTCAAATCTTAGAACTTGTAATTTAGTCTCTTAAATCTTCAATAACTCCATATTAATCCCTCAAATCTTAGAAATTGCATATTAGTACCTCAAATCCTATAGGGCCTTGTAAAATGGTCCCTCAGTTTGTATATCAATTAAAAAACTAATCATGGTTGAGTTAATTTAATTAAAATATGTAATCATCGAACTACCTCTCACTATGATGTTTCAACACTTTGTGAAGTACAACTTTGGGTTAGAGTTTTTTGCTAATAATTGGAGAAGAAGAACTCAAGTGAATTTGGATTTATTTTAAGTGCATATTGAGTTTAAATCTATTAAAAAATGTGTTGGGGAACATTATAGAGGGATATAGTAGTCACTTTGCCTCTAAACGTTAGATTTGATGGACCCCAAATCTAACGTGGTTTAACTTAAAGGACCATTTTGCAAGGCCCTATAGGATTTGAGAGATTAATATGTAATTTTCACGAGTTGAGGGACTGATATGCAATTATTGAAGATGTAAGGGATCAATATGCAATTTTTAAGATTTGCGGGACTAATATGCAATTACTAAAGACTTAAAGGATCAATATGCAATTTTTAAGATTTGAGGGACTACTATGCAATTATTGAAGATATATGGGACTAATATTTAAAAACCCTTGACCTAATCTCTTCAGTATGAGATCTCCATGTGTCTGCAAATACTGACAGGATATATACCAAGTCAGGAGAGTGAGTACACAATTGGTATATAGTTACTGAGTTTGGTTGATTAGGATTGTCAGGATCTCGGATGGGCATTGTGTACAAAAAAACTAGCTTATTTGTAATGAACTCTATGGATCCTGTTCTAGTTGATGATAGGTTCCTGACTCATCTCATATATGTAAATTTCTCGCACTTGATCATCCAAGTCTTGCACAAGTTAGCAGTAAATTTGTACTTTGTTTTGGATAAGTATTTTACATTTTAATTAGCATAATAAAGCTCAATTTGGTATTGCTTTTCTTAGGGTGTTTCTATTTATTTTTTTCAAGAAGCAGTTAGTAATAGTGTTTGATGAAAACTTTTTTAACATGCTCATTGAAACTGTTTCTGCTTTTAAGGTGGTGCTTTTAGAAGCAATTTGAAAATAATTTTAAAAACAGCTTCCGTTTTTCTAGTTTATATACCATATATACACTTTATCTTTTAACAATAATTAGCTTCCTCTTTCGAGTACATCCGGGGACTTAAAAAGGTCAAATTCCCTTCCGTAGCCTACAGCTTTTGGAGAGTCACCTTTCGTGGTCATTAAGCGCTTCGGTTGAACGCAATGGCCTCTTCTTTCAAGCTTAGAAACCTAGGTCTCTCTGGACTTCTTATCAATATGAGGTTCTTTCTCGTAACATTGGAATTTAATTTGGTCTGGCTTCAAGTTCTGGCTTCAAGTACCGATTGAAGAGAGAAAGACTGGAAAGGCGCTTCAATCCAATATGAAGAAGCACATAAGAAAG
>JBAKGM010000365.1:29028552-29042856 GCA_037177215.1 Asparagus racemosus | reverse complement strand
TTCGATATTTTCGTTGTAAAAGTCCTTATAAAAAGGCGAGCTGTAATTTTGTAATTCTGTTTTCAAAAGATAAATTTATAACAGGTTCGTTTTACAGATTTAATGAGAATGTCGATCACAACTCTTTTTTCCGCGAACAATCATAATTACATACGAAACTGTCTATTTTGATAATAAATATGACTCATAAGCATAATTATGAGAATTCATCATCAATTTTAGCTATAAAGATATTTATTCTTAAAAGCCCCTATTAATATTGAGTATGTATGTATGCATCAATGTATGTATGCCATTAGTAAGTGATATGGTATGATATTTATTATGTATATGTATGTGTGTATATGATGTATGTACGTATGTCTGAGGGCAAATTCGAAAGAAATGTTTTGACATTGCAACACACTTTTATAATAGTATATATATTAGATGAATTGCTTTTGTGTATATAAATATCATAAATTGTTTAAAGTTGGCACGTTAGTAGGAGTGGGCGACGGCCGAGCTAGGCCTGACTTATGAACTGACCCACCTGATTTTGATCAGAGCCAGTTTAGGCCCGGCCCAGGGCAGGTCTGGGGCTAGACCGAGCTTGGCCCACGACCTGCCTGGGGCCAGGCTGGGTCCAACCCAGCCCATGGCAGTTCGGATCGCGAGTCAACCCACATTCTTTTTTTTCTTTTCAATTTGTTTCTTTTCAATTTTGCACTAGACTAGTATGTACAGCTTAAAGAGGGAAACTTATATTTTGTCATTCTGAAAAGTCTAAACTGTATACATTTACAATTGGTAAAATTATCTCAAAGGACAAAAATTTACAATAATTTGAGGGTTTTCAGTAAATCAAAATGATTATAAATATTCATCAAAATACTAAACAGAGCCAAAGAAAATCTCTACTACTACTAAAATTACAACTCAAATACTTGGAGGTTGCACATTTCAATTGAGTTGCTACTAACATACATCAGAATATAACTATCAGACAAAAAATTTTGGGTGAAAATTTTGCAAGATCGGTGGTACTAACATGTCAATTTTAAACAACTTATGGTATTTATTTGCCAAAAAACAATTCATGTATATAATTGTCAAAACGGGAAAACTTTGTTGTTTTATGTGCCATTTAGCCTTATTTTATCCATTGACTGTTGAAGTTTTTAACACTAGTGTTAATTTTTAGATTCGGATCCTCTTTTACTTTAAAAAAAAACACAGTGAAAAGACTACTATTTTATCACAATCGTCAATTGTCTAGTGGATGGATATGGTTTGCTTTGAGAGCAAATAGGGAATGAGTACAATTCATTAAGAGTATGGCGAGTCTTAGATTTAGAATGAAATACGATCACTTTACTAGATAATCAATGATTGCATGTGATTAAAAGAAGTGGTCTTTCCCCTACTTTCGGTAGAGAAGATGATCTAAATTCATAACTTTTGGAGGATTTGTATCATCTTTACAAAAAGGAAAAAAAAGAAAAAAAAAGAAAAGACCACTACTTTATCACGGCCATTAATTTATTTAATGAGTGCTTATGATTTTTCTAAATTTAGCATCTATCCTATCTTTGATGAATTGATCTAATTCTTAATTGTCACTCAAAGAAAAAATGACAATCATTCGTTAAACAATATCCAACAGCTGTGATAAAAGTAAAGCCGTCTCAAGTAAAATTTGGCTCCGAATCCCAATTGGGAGGGAAGAAAACGTTGGAGGACAATATTATGTAGCTACAATGATTTGGGATGAAATTAAAAGGGTGTATAATTTCGGATTCTTGTAAAAATATCCAAATTTTCAATATTTGAATGAGGTCTCAAGTATATGATTCTATATAAGTATAAGAATATGAATTAATTTATTAAAATAATTAAGAAATAGAATCACATGATTTTCCATATTGACTAATTAAAAATATATCAAACAAAAGAGTGTAATTCTTAAAAGATGATCAAAGATCCACATTCTTATGAAATCCACAGAAAATTAAGTGTATTCGTTAAAAGATGGATAAAGACCCACGCTCGTGAATTATGTTTGTGCAAATTTCAAAGGGTAGCCATGATGTACTTAAAATTTATATATATAGAGATAGTGTGAATCGACCGCCAAAGACTATCGTTCTTCCTCCTAAATCCTAGACAATTGAGGTGATAGGGAGACATTTTGGTCCTTAGTTTCTAAAGTTGAAATAATTCAAGCCTTATTATTGCTCATTATTCTCTTTCATATATCTAAATTTGTCAAATAAATAATTATTTTTACTATTTATTTAATATACTTTACAATGATATTTAATCATTTTGTGTGTGATTTTAATGTGATTTCTCTCGTATTCAAGTGTTTTGGGATTAGATTTTAATCTCTTGTGCTATTTTTATATAACTTTTTCGTGTGAACCAGTGTGTCTTTCTCTTTCTTAAATTTTTAGATGATTTTTATCTGAATTTCTTGAGTATAAAATGTAACTATTAATGTGGTTTTAACTTTTATAATAACCAAAAGGGGTGAAATATTGAAATTAATTATTGAAAGATGAGAGTTTCGTAAAATTTGGAAATTATTTTTGAAAATCTTTGAACAATTTGTTTTTGGGGGATAATAGGAGGTGTTTTGAAATAAGAGAAGCCCGGTTGTAGAGAGAGCCTGATAAACTTGTATCCCATATTTCATATATGTAAACATGTAGGGAGAACTTGCATATCATATTTCATATGTCATGAAACTAAAAATGTGCATAATTCATGTATGTCAAACATATATACTTATGATTCAATTTCTGGTTTGTTATTATGAAAAGGGGAGATTGTTAGGACCGTGCCTGTGCAATTGAATTAATTTGATGAATAACAAACATTTATATTGGTCTAATATATATTTGAGATATATTATACATGTTACAAGAAGTTAGAATTCGATATTGAGAAGAGCAAATGACAAGTTAATCACAGCTATTTCTAGAAAAATATCAAGAGTAAAAAATCAATTATGAGTCTATGAAAATTTCCGTCTTGTTGTCAAGAGTCCATAGGAACCAACAGAACTCAATTTAGAGATGTATAGCTCGAGGTGAATGTTTTAGTTTGAACAACTTCAAAACAGTCAGTAGCAAGATTAAAACACACACCGAGGCTGAAACTTGCACATGTCATAACTTTTGATTCGATTACCTAAATTGCTATTATAATAGCTTTTCAGAAAGCTCTAGATCTAATCTATCTAATCATTGATGGTATGTTGAACATATCGATGGTATACAGTGAATCTTTGATGCTCTACAATTACACATTGATGTTTAAGTTTGACCATTGATGATTGAGAGCTAGATTTGCCATTTTTTATCTTTTCAAACTCCATCTTAGCCTTTCATTGCTGAGGGTGTATAAACTCTTTCCTCATAATTTCCAGAGATACTTTTGACCTAACTGAGAGAGAGAAAAAGGAAGAGGAAGAAAGAGTTAGGGTTTCAAGTTAGTGAAAGAATCTTGTTCAGACTTCTCAGAAAATCATCCTTGATATCGTTCTTCATCATCCGATCATCAACAATAGAGGAGTGCTGCCCTTAGATCTCATCATCATAATCGTTCTTTCATATCTCAACAATAAATCTTTTGGAGAACAATCTTAATAAAATAAGGGATGTAAGATCTTTCTATATTGCGCTTAATTATTTTTTGTTTTTATTGGTTTAAACTTGTTTTTACGGTGCTCAAGCCGATGTGAATAGAGAAATTGGGTCTAGCTCGGGCTAGGTATTACTCATGTGGAGAGTTAGGATAGACAACTAGTTTCAAGTAGATTTCTAGGTGCGGTCTTTGTAAGCCTATTGAATTGGGTTGTGATTTCGAAAAAGTTTTACTGACCAAAGGTATGTAATTTCTACACACTTAGAGAAAACTATATCAGTTCATCGGAGGAATCACTGGAGAAACCAACCCTGGTCCTCTAACGTGTTGCAGTATTTCAGGACTCCCTTCCTATCCGGGGATCATCCATCAAAGGAGATCGAGGGACCTTGAGCTCATCAGAATCAGCTCTGAATCCCGTTGTTACGCATCTTTGCATCAACAAGTATAATTCATTAAGAGTGCGGTGAGTGTTAGATTTGGAATGAAATACGGTCACTTTACTAGATAATCAATAATTGTGATTAAAAGATGTGGTCTTTCCGCTACGTTCTATAGAGAAGATTTGAAATTCATAACTTTTGGAGGATTTTATCATCTTTACAACAAAAAAATAGTGGAAACCACTATTTTATCACGACCATTAATTTATTTAATGAGTGCTTATGATTCTTCTAAATTTAGCATCTGTCCTATCTTTGATGACTTGCTCTAATTCTTAATTGTCACTCAAAGAAAAAATAACAATCATTCGTTAAACAATATCCAACATCTGTGATACAAGTAAAGCCCTCTCAAGTAAAATTTGGCTCCGAATCCCAATTGGGAGGGAAGAAAACGTTGGAAGACAATACTACGTAGCTACAATGATTCGGGATGAAATTAAAAGGGTGTATAATTTTGGATTCATATAAAAATATCCAAAATTTGAATATCTGAATGAGGTCTCAAGTATATGATTCTATATAAGTATAAGCATATGATTAATTTATTAAAATAATTAAGAAATAGAATCACTTGATTTTCCATATTTACTGATTAAAAAAAAATAAATTTAGATTTAGATTGATTCGATGATCTTATAATTTTGTTCGAGAGAATAGAGTGTAATAGAAAAATTCAAATGCGATAGGTCAAGTCAATATAAATTCTTATCTCATGAGCTGGATGGATTCCACATGCCAGTATAATTCAGAAGCGAATTGCCAAGTTGTCTTGGGCTTAATTAATAACGAAGTAGTTATGAGTTGAGTCAGGACTTGTCAAATAAAATATATGATCAAACAATTTTCTATCACCAAGTCGGACTAATTATTTATGCTTAATTTAAACATGGATATATAGCTGGGAAACAAAAATAACAGAAAAATATCTTGTGGCCAAAAGTATTAATTTGCCCATATATTGGTCTGGAATTTACTTGCTTCCTAAGAAAATTGTCCGAAAAGTTTTGTTGTCAGTTTATTTGAGGCAATAGAGAGGGAAAGGAATAAAATGCATCTTATTGCATATGATGATATATATATCTGTCAAATAAGTTTCGGAGTAGGTTTGGATTCGATAGAGTTGGAATCAAAGAGCCACATAATTTAATTAGTGTGTGCAAAGCTAGGAGTAGAGATTCTTGATTTTCGAGGAAGCTTATGCAGGTTTGAGATTGACTTTTGAGGTTATGGGCTCAAATAAAGATTTGGCCTTAAAGCACAAAAGGAAGTTCAAAATGACAAATTGAAATCCTATCATAACTGTTACTATAGAAACAAGATGCTTTACACCATAATGAGAGTAGGTAAAATTCCAAAACTAAGTTGCATAAGAAAATGAGTGTATTCACACAATTATTGTTCCATAGTTGATATTTAAAAAACTTACAAGTTGGTAATGTATTAAAATCCAAGTACGTCTCGGGTCCAAAGAAGACCATGTGTTTTTGTTAGCCTCAGACCAATACTGGCATGGGTTATAAATATACCAGTAGTGCGTGAGCTGTAAATTAAAAAACATCAACACCGGCATGTGTTGTAAATATGAATTCATCAACAGTCACGTGGGCTGTAAATAGTTTCTCAAAAGTTACATACTTTAAACTTTGTAAAAGTTACACTATCTTAATGTTTTCTGATATGCAAAATGTGATATGTTGTTTTTCTCTGTATTTCTAATGTGAGGTTCATGAGCTAATTTCAGGACAATTCAGCCCTCGTTTTGGCGAATATTTTTCTTGAACATACCAATTCTATTCTAAACCTATATTATCTATATTTTAAAATAGAATTACGATGGGTTTGATAGTAAATTTAGAAAATATCAATAGCTACAAAGTTATAAAATTATATTGTGGGTGCCACACAGAAAATTTCGTGGAAACATTATTACATTTGCATATCGCAATATTAAATTGAAAAATTTAAAAACTTTTGGAGTCATATGTAAGTGTTTCTAGAAACAATTGAAGGTATATAAATGCAAATTAGGATAAATTGTAGGGTATTTAAGTTCTAATTTAACTAGCAAAAGGAAAGAGAGAAAGAATAAAAAAAGGCATGGGCTCCAAGTATGAAATCTTAAGACCTTGGCCCCTTCCTCTTCCTCTTGGGCATTGCAATGCAGCATTAATCTAACCATGTGCTTATTCCTGCGGGAGGAGCTGAGATCTTGCTGGTTTTCTTTAAAAAAATAACAACTCAACTTGGTAGCAAATGTTTTGTTATAAAAAAATACCCTTTCATATATCCTACAATAATGTACACGATCTCCCACGTATCTTCTTCAAAGTCTTCGTCCTAAAATAATCACCTGCGGTCTTGTTCACACATGGCAAGCTCCTTTCACAACCACACCCCTCGGCTATAAATGCACAAAAGCTCCTTGCTCCATGACTCCATCGCAGCAAGCTCGAGCTCATTGACAGTTCAGTACAATGGCCATGTTTCTCTATCTCCTAGCTTTTCTCCTCTCTCTTTACTTCGTGAATATTGCATTTTCCAAACGAGAAACGAGTAGTACAAATGACGAGATCAATGGGAGCATTGTTCTGATAAAGAAGCGTGTGATAGACCTCACTGATTTCCGTGCGTCGGTGATGGACCGAGTGCATGAGTTCTTTGGGAAGGGAGTTTCCTTTCAGCTTGTTAGTTCCACCGTCGCCGATCCAAGTAAACTCCTCCTGCTCGATCTTAATTAATTTTTTACTGGAATTATTTTTGTTATTGTGTTGCTCTGTTCTAGTTGTTCGAACGTGAGAGTTCACTCTTGAAAAAGGACACTCGTATGAAGAAAGTGTCGAAGTGTTAAAAAATGACAAAAATTACCAATTTTCTATATACCATGTTTTTCTTTTTTTTTTTTTTAAAAAAAACCCCTCAACCAGCAAGGACTATATCAGAACACCTCATAAAAAAGGTACAAATGATTTACATTATTGATAGAATAGTCACAATTTCTAAACTACCCATGAATGGTATAGAAACTAACGCTCTAAACACCCATGAATGGTAACCTTTTTTATGGGGTGTCCTGATAAAATCTTTACTCAAGATTCAGTCAAAAAAAAAAGGGAAAAAAAGAGGAAATGAAAAAGAAAGAAAGAACCCAACAGATGATTATTAATAAAATTGTTAGTTTTTTAATAGAGATGGATTCTGTCTTTTAGGTTAATAATAAGACATTGATTTTCCATCAAAGTAACTTTCTTTCTTTTCTTTTCCCCTTTCATTTTCAACTTTCAAAATCAGTGGATTCTTAAGTGCGGGCGTCTTGTCCAAATGTCTACCCAGGTGCAAATTTCTTTCTAGACATCCGAAGAAAAAAACACTCCATTATGAAATTAATGATTTTCGTTAGACATTTGTGAGAAGGTTATTGGAACATACGTTTCTGAAGTTGGTCTGAGAATTCAACATATTGTTTTACTTTTGGACATGTTTTTATATTAATCGAAAGGTAATAGGAGAATTTTCGATATACTTTTTATATTTCCACTTGTACTTATTCTCCGCAGAATTTCCCAAGGATGCATATTGATAGCATTGAGAATCTAAAGAAAACTGTCTCAATTCAATAACACATATTTGATCTATGAAAACAAGAAAAGATGAGCATACATTGGCTTTCTTTCAGATGACCAGGATGGCAAAGGGATAATAGGGAGGCCTTCCTACTTGAAGGGATGGATCACCAAATTAACATCATTCACCGCCGCGGAGGCTCACTACAACGTGAGCTTCAACTGGGAGAGGAGCAAAGGCATTCCTGGTGCTGTCATTGTGAAGAACGACCACTGCTACGAGTTTTACCTCAAGAGCCTGACCTTAGAAGGTGTCCCTGGCAAAGGCCGGATCCATTTCGTCTGCAATTCGTGGATCTTTCCTGCAAGCAGTTACTCAAGTGCCAGGATCTTCTTCGCTAACGATGTAAGTGTTTTATTGTCTAAACTGGGGACTTTGCACGCAATGCGCAGGTGACACAAGAGTGTGAGGGAGTGTTTATACTCTGAGCATTTTTAGGATATTTCCAATAGTGAAGGCGTTTTCATCGATCTATTTAAGGATGAGGGTATTTTCGTTACGTAACCGGGTGAACATGCTGATTCATTTTCTGAATCAGGTTAACTAGATTAACGGGCTTCAATTAAGCATGCTTAGAGTTAGAGCTCGTTTATTTCGCCTGTGCATAATCTAGTAGTAGATTTCCCGTATTGCATGCTTGTTGTCATCTAGATTCTACAAAAAAAAAAAAAAAAAAAATTTGGGCAGAAAGGATAACCTTGGTAAATAGAAACCGAACCATTGTTGGCAAAAAAAAAAAAAAAAATTACCTGGAACATTTATGATGAACAAAGCACATAATGTATATGTGCCACAGGTAACTAAAGAATGCGCCTTCCATCACAGAACCAGATCATGGTGGTTGAACTTTACGAAACCAAAAAACCTTCACCTTCCCTGCAATTAATGTAGCAGATATCAATTTAACATATTCCTTCTCATAGTTTTTAAAAATTTGGCATGTACATCTTTGAAGAATTGACCGCATTAAAGGAATCAGGCTACTTCATACTTTCCATTCTTTCAAAATAGGAAAACCGTTAATCTCAATTTTTTTCAAAATTCTTCTCTTTTTTCGGCAATAATTTCGAACAAACATTTACATTACACATTATATATACAGACATATCTCCCAAGCAGTACACCAGGGCCATTAAAAGCATACAGAGAAGAAGAGCTGAAAATCTTGAGAGGAACAGGTAGAGAGACGGCATATCATCCACATGATCGGATATATGATTATGATGTTTACAATGATCTTGGAGAACCCTCAAAGGGAAGGGAATTCGAACGCCCGGTTCTTGGAGGATCCGAAGAGACTCCTTATCCTCGACGAGGACGAACTGGGCCACCTGGAATCAAGGGTAAGTCATAGAACAATCTTAATTTCTGCAAGTCAACAATGTCTTGTACATTGAAGAAAATGCTAATGTTTTTAATGAGACTTTTTGAATATTTTCAAGCTTTATACCCATTTGAGTTTACAGAACTATAGCCTTATAGAAAATCAAAGTCACTAATGAATTTTAAATTCTTTAGCGTGTTTATTTTTTAGATTTATTGGATAAAAAAGGTAGTAGTTTAAGTTCTATAATTCCTGTCAATTCTGATTACATATTACATTTCTGTGCATAGCTGAGAAGCTAGCTTCTAAGTTGAAAGAACATAGGAAATACAATTGCTATGGTAAGAAAAGTGGTGTATATCTAAGAATTCATCTAATTAACAGGAAGGGTACATATCTAAGAATTCATCCAATTAAGACCTTGTGTTTGTGTTTTGTCAGAGAGAGGAAAAAAACTCATGTATGTGGATGCTAATTAAGAATCCACTGAAGATCACTCATGAGCATATTGAATTTTCTTTAGGCGAATATTTACCTCGTGATGAGTACTTCCGACATCTCAAAAGCTCAGACTTCGTTGCTTATAAATTCAAGTCACTTCTCAAAACAATGATACTCAAACGAGGAGGAGAAGAATTTCGCTCGTTCAAGGATGTAAGGAAACTCTACGGAAGTGTATGGATTATTTCCGATATCATCTCTTGGCTTGCACATTGGATTCCCTTTGAATTGATCAAGGAGCTATTAAGATCAGAAGGAGAGTCCTTGATCAAGTTTCCAGTTCCTCAAATTATCAAGAACGGTATGTGGGGCTTGGACCTCACTTTTTTATTACATTAATTATTTTGTTCTCCGTTTCCTTAACACTGTCAAATAATTATCAGATAATGAAAATTCAAATTTGTGGGCGAATGACAAAGAATTTACACGACAGATGCTGGCTGGGTTGAATCCCGTTCTTCTTCGCGCTGCTGAGGTTGTTCAAATATTTAGTTTAAAATGATTTTGGAACTAATTTTGAGTCATTAATGCATCTCATCAAATTTTTATTGATTTATTTCTAATTCCAATTTGATTAGGATGAGGAAATACACGAGTTTTATGAAAACAAACGAAAGAAAAATATGATGCAGGAGACGGTATGTTATTTTTTATATTTATGCTAACATTTTTAAATATGTTCTATCAATATATATTATGCATTACATGATATTTGTCGGATTGAGGTATCATTATTTTCTATTACAGGGGATGGATGATAAGAATATCAACAGAGGCAAAGATAGGAGATTCTTTGTCTTGGACCATACTTCTTACATGAAGAAATATAACCTTCAAGACAAAATATACGAGTTCACTAAAAACAAGGTTTACGCCTCAAAAACACTTCTGTATTTGGAGGAAGATGAAAGCCTGAGGCCCGAAGGCATTCTGCTAATAGAGAGAACTGAAGATCAAAGATACAAAGAGGAATATTACTTCCCGGCTGAGGGCGGAGTTGAGGGAGGCCTATGGATGCTAGCAAAGGCATTTGTTGTTGTAAACGATTCAGGCTATCACCAACTCATTAGCCATTGGTAATACATACATACGTGCACACACACATACATTCATATGTATACACGTACACACATGCATATCCATAGACAGACAAGATACACACACATGTACACATACATATACACATATACATACACAGCAACATGCACACGTGTAGTAAATTGACATCAGAACGCATCTTTATGGACCTCTTGGTTTTATACATTGCAGGCTATACACACACGCAGTGATTGAACCATTCGTGATAGCAACAAACAGAAGGCTTAGTGTGATGCACCCAGTGTACAAGCTTCTTTGCCCTCATTTCAGTGACACTATGAACATGAACAATCTGGCTCGCCATAGGCTTATCAATGCCGATGGAATCATTGAGAGAACATTCTTTGCAGGATCATTTGCGATGCAAATGACTTCAGAGGTATACAAAGATTGGAACTTCATGGATCAAGCCCTCCCAACTGATCTCATCAACAGGTTTGTATCGTAGCTATCGAATTTCAGATTACCACTTTGACTCTGAAACACAAGTTTAATCAAGGACGAGTGACATGTTGTATGTATTTTATCAGCAGATACATGTATTTACACTCCCTTATAGATGTAAATGCACCCCTTTTGCATACATACTAAAGATGTGGTAATATATTGACCTATACTTTCATTCTGCAGAGGTGTAGCAGTTAAGGCAAACCATGACAATGACGATGACAATGAAGAGAATATTCGTCTATTGATCAAAGACTATCCCTTCGCTGTGGATGGGCTCGAAGTGTGGTCAGAAATCAAGAGATGGGTCACCAAATACTGCTCTCTTTACTACAATGACGATGCTGCTATCCAAGCCGACGCAGAGCTCCAACAATGGTGGAAGGAGGTCCGAGAAGTTGGCCATGGCGACTTGAAGGACAAACCCTGGTGGCCAAAGATGCAGACTAAGAAAGAATTGATCGATTCTTGTACTATCATCATATGGCTAGCCTCGGCATTCCACGCTGCTATAAACTTTAGTCAGTATGCCTACGCTGGATATGTTCCAAATCGTCCAACATTTACTCGTAAAAAAATGCCTGAGACTGAAGAGGAGATAATGGAGATGCAAAAAGACCCTGAAGAATATTTTCTTAGGACCATCACAAGCAAGTCCCAGATGCTAGCGATTATATCGGTATTGCAAATACTGTCGAGGCATACTAATGAAGAGGTTTACATAGGGCAAAAAAATGAGCCTGAGTGGACTTCTGATCGAAATGCTCGGCTTGCATTTGATGAGTTCCATTCAAGGTTGAAGGAGATTGTTGAGGTGAATATTGATAATAGAAATTGGGATGAGAGTTTGAAGAACAGGAATGGAGAAGTGAGGATTCCTTATACTTCGCTTTATCCGAATACTTCAGGGAACACTGTTCCTGGACTTCTTAGCAAAGGAGTTCCAAACAGCGTATCGATATGAGATTTGCTTGATGTTGTAGTAGTTGAATGTTTGTATTTGTGACTTTCAATGTTGAGCACCATGGAGTAAAATAAATGCAGTTTATGAGACAGTATTGCTTTACCAAATAGGCTAATTAGTATGATTGAGTTTTTGCCTATGCCATGACCTTTCATAGCACTTTACTATAGCTAGCATCTGAGGCAATCTTTTTAATTTCCCCCCAATATTCCATAGCGTCATCCATCCCTTATCTATGAGTTTACAAGTTAATTGTGAACTATCACAATACTGATTTGGGAACAAGTCAACAATTGTGAGATACCATATTTAATGCTTTTGCTACATGCCCACTATAATTTCAGAACAAAAATTTTGTAAATGAAAATGATCGTGAGCTATATTGTTCATTAATAAGTATTCCTTTCCTCTTACCAGTTAAATTTGACATTTTATCAAACAATTGGAGTGGACAAATACATATACCTCCAATCGTACCCCTCTCTCTATCAAGGGTATTCCATCGAACACATTGAGTGAAATATAGACTCCTACACTGAAACAGATATTTCTTTGAGAGAGAATTGCAGCATGCTTAAAGCGAAACAAACTCAAAATTTACAGCTTGTATAATACCATTAAGAATTGGGTCATCCTTTTGATCGCATGACCATAAATATCAAAGGTAAAAATTCTAACTATATGCAATATTAAAAAGGGAATTAAATACCATTGCTGACCTCAAAAAATTATTCGGGCTTGAGGACCGAGAGGGGACCGTAGCAATGAACGACAGTGAGCAAAACCCCCAACAGAATGAGAGTGGAAAGCAAACCACAGAGAACGGGGGCAGCGAACGTGGGCGAGGGAAGTGAACGGTTTAAAATTTGCAAACTAGAGCGATTTTTGGAATGGCTAAATTGCAGTAAAATACGGTATGATTCACACATTTAGCACTTATACACCATCAATTGTTTTTAGGAGAATTTATATACCTGAATTGTTTAAAATTAGAACTTTAGTACTATACGTTATCTAAATTAAAAAAATTTCGCACGAAAGTTCCTCTATAACATTCACATATTAATTTTAGAGCTTTTACTAAAATATTTGTTAAATTTACTATTAATCCTACCCAAATTCTAATTCAAACATATTATGGTTCTATTTGAAAAATAAAAGTCGGATAAATTTAGCAGTAACTTTAGGAAATTTAATAGTTAGAAAGCTCTAAAATTAACACGTGAATGTTAGAGGAGAACTTTCAGATAAAAATTTTCACGTTTGCATAACAGAGGGTACTAAAGTTAACTTTAAACCACTCGAGTATATAAATGCTCCGAAAAACAATTGAGGATATATTAGTGCTAAATTAGTGAAACATAAGATATTTTAGTGCAATTTAGCCTTTTGGAATTGGTCATGAAGTCTTTTTCGGACAACCTAGTCTAAGAAGCCCTTAATTTTTTACCTCTCCTATCTAATAAGCCCTCAACTTTTGATTTTTAACAGTAAAACCCCTAACTTTTATCACTTTCTTCTAAGAAGTCTTGGAGTTTCTTTTTTTGACAACTAAACTCTTTTAAATTTAACCCTCTTTTCTAAGAAGCCCCAATCTTTCTTTTTTTTTATTATGATAAAATGTCTAAGTCAACAAGAAAATATGGGGGTTTGTTAAGGAGAGGAGTAAAACTTAGGAAGTTTATTGTTAAAAAAGGGAAAGGCAAGAGCTCCTTAGAAGAGAGGAGCAAAACTTAGGGGCTTAGTTGTCTATAAAAGAAAATTGAGGACTTCTTAGAAAAGAGGGGTAAATCTTAGGAATTTATTTGTTTAAAAAAAATTTCGGGCTTACTAGAGAAGCGGGTAAAACTTATCGCCTTCTTATACTATATTCTAGTCATTTTTGGGTTTTTATGAGATAGGCATAAGGGTATTATGGGGATTTCTTAGTTCTTTGTAGAAGTACAGAATATAAACTTTTTGTATTCTTCAATTTGGGTCTAAAGATAACCAAACTTCGAATTTTTTAGTTAAGGGAACATATTGAATTAAGTGTGTTTTTTTATAAATGGGAGTAAAACTTTGGGTTTAAAAGAAAAACACACTAAACTTTAATAAAACTACTTTTTTATTACTTGATTTTTATCCCTCCTTTGTATATAAGGGGCTGTTTGTTTCGCTTAAAAAACATGGAAAGTGAAGGAAAGTGAAGGAAATGGAATATATTTTCTATAATTGGATGTTTTCTTGCGTTTGGTTCACTTCTTTGAAGTAGAAAGGAGATGAGTTGTCAC
>JBAKGM010000365.1:29007692-29021695 GCA_037177215.1 Asparagus racemosus | reverse complement strand
AAGATTATTTTTTGGATGGTCTTTTGATATGAATAGATTTTGGAGGATATTTTTCACATGTTTAGTCCGACGCCAATGTTCCTTCAGGTTTAGAAATTGGGGTCGTGACAAATATACGCAATGGTGTGTACACGCCCAGATATTTCATAGGCGGTTAGTGTCGTCAGTAGATTCATGGAGAATCCGGGAAAGACGCACTGGGAAGCAGTGAAGTGGGTCCTGAGGTACTTAAAAAGTACCGTTGATACGAGTATGTGTTTTGGTGGAGAAACATGTCAGATTGATGGGTTTGTAGATTCTGATTATGCAAGCAATCTAGATAAATGACGATCTACTACTTGCTATGTATTCAGGATACATGGGGCTCCGGTTAGTTGGCGATCGATATTACAAGGTATAGTGGGACTTTCTACTACAGAGGCTGAGTATATGGCCATGACAGAGGGAGTGAAGGAAGCATTATAGTTGTGGGGTCTTCTAGTGATTTGGGGATTGAGCAGGAGAACGTGAACTTGTGGTGCAACAGTCAGAGTGCGATTCACTTGGCAAAAAATCAAGTTCATCATGTTCGTACTAAGCATATCGATGTCAGGTACTATTTTGTGCGGGATGTCATAGAGGAAGGCGATATTTCTCTCATGAAGGTGCATACAAATGAGAATCCGACAGACATGTTAACCAAGGTGGTCACAGGTAACAAGTTTAAGTATTGCTTGAACTTGCTTCATATCAACCCGTGTTGATCTGCCCAAGAGCGCATGACCCTTCGGAGCGGTGATGGGGGTGAGGTGGAGATTATATGGAGAATTACAGAATTACGGTTAGCTTGATCCCGGTGGAGGGCGCGTAGGCAACCATGGTATAATGGTGCAGCTGGATTAGTTTGGTTTGGCTGATGGAGATTTCTCTCGTAATGTTCGCGGCGTTATTCTGGTGTTCGTTCAAAATTTGAGGTTTATCAAATGATGTACGAGGTGGAGAATTGTGAACCACCTGGGGGTGGGGGCCACACCCCATGTTGTTCACGAAACCGCGTGGGTTTCGTGAACGAAACCGCGTGGGGGCCATACCCCACCGTGGGTTTCCTGTGCGTGACACAGCGAAATGAAAAAAAATATATTGTTATTTTCTTTCATTTTTATTTTCTTTCCCTATAAATAGGAGACTAAACCTAGGGTTTTCAAGCAGGTTGAGTTTGTGGGAGAAAAAGACTAGGTTTTTTTGGCGGTGGCTAAAAAGAGAGAGATCTAGGGTTTTTCTAAGAGAAGAAAAGAGAGAGCTTGGAGAGATCTTACAAGAGAGAGGTCAATTTCTTTTGGGTAAAAGATCAAACCTTTATCTTTAGGACGAGCTTGTGGATTGTACAAGTCGTCGGTGTTCTTCTTCATAATTGAATCTCCCATCACCCCTCCCTTGGATGTAGGTAAGTTTGCCGAACCACGTAAATCTCGTGTATTTGCTGTTTACTGTGTGATTTGCCTATTGTTTGTAGGTTCTCAGATCCACCGCTTGGTCTTAATCTCAGGGTCCGTGTGTGACTTCGCTTGGTCGATTTCACCCACTCTGACGATTATCTCCTTCGTGAGCTAATCCCTGTTGGCGATTATATTTCCTTCGTGAATATAATCAGGACCTTCTCTCAAGTGATATCGCTTCCGCGGCGTGCGGGCGTGACTCTGCGCCCAACACTTTTACTTACCTACCTTTTGTAGTCTCCCATTCACTTTTGCTTTGGGGGCAAAAAATGCAATGAATGTCTTACTTGAAATTTTGAGAATTTTGCACGTCCTTTGGGAAAATTTTAGCATGAGTGAACGATGTTAGTTATAACCAAGATAGTTTGACAAGTTCGGTCGGTTTTGGTTGGTCAAACTGAATCGAGCCAGATTAGATTTGCGGTTTGGTTTAGTTTGTTCAGTCTGAATTTATACTTATTAGGCTCGAGAATTTTCAGCTAAAAAATGAAACTATTATTTCATCAAACATTTCACTCGTTTTATATCCCAAATTGAGTAGCAACTTGTTAAATCAACTACTGTACTAACTAAAATAAAATACATATCAATTGAAATACATGAATGTATTAATATAAATTAGTTATTCACTTTGAAAAGCGCATGAGTTTTGGACAATTACATTGAAAGATATCGGTTCGATTATTTCAATTTCAAATATTCTAAAATCAAACTGAATTAAAATTTCTCTAATAACTGCCCAATATTCCGTTGGTTAGATCGGTTTAATCAGTCTGCAGCGCACAGTGCTCATCCCAAATATTTGTAAGGGCTTTTTGCTCGTAAACCCAAAGATTTACTAGGACTTATTTTGAGCCCCATCCACTTGTACTAAACACTCTGACGACTCATTTTCAAACCCAATCTGTACAATGCGCCAACTCAAAACTCCTGCAAATCCAAAAATGTCGTCGTCATTAATCCTCTCCCTTAATCTGAAGGCGACGGCAGAGTTTTGGGAAGGAAGGAATCTTGGCGCTGCCCCTCAAAGCAAAAGGAATTTTCTCTATCCCACTAGTTTTATGGGTTTTGGGCGAATTAAAGAGACGCCCACCTTCTGTTTGACAAAATGTAGAATAGACCAGTGAATGCTTATTTTATGCAAATTCAAGCATTTTTCCATCTCTTTACTTGCAGAAATAAGGAACTTGGATGAGATTTTGAGGAATAGAGGCAATCTTATTAGGCTTTCTCTATGTCTACCCTCCTCTTTCAACTCTCATTCCATCTTCTCAAAGCCTCTCAAGAAGTTGCTGTATGAAATTCACAACATATTCTCTATTTTATTCCTCTTATGGGTTCTTTTTCTTTTCAGGAATTTTTCCAGCTTGATTAATGGCCTCCAATAGAATAAGGTACTTTGACATTTCTCCAAAAACCCAATTAAAAACAAGTTAAACTTTCTTTTTAGTTGAAATGTTACTCTTGTTGGTCCACTGAAATGTTTGATTGACTGTTTATCTTATTGAGGCCAATGTTAATGAAATGTGGCGTTTTTCTTGGTCTTATCTTGATATCTTATTCGAGCTTATTTCTTTAAGCCCCTCTGGTTTATGCTTAATACTCCATAGTGACATGTCCCTTATTTTTGGCTGTAATGTGGATGTTTGGAATACTTTAAAAAACCTCTTATGCAGTTGAAGGCTGATGGAGAAAAAAATGGTTCTATTTTCTTAAGACGTTGTGTGGTGATGACCCTTCATGAGTTTCAGTTGTATCCACCTTCATGATGCTCAAATGAATTTGAAGTATGAGAAGAAAACTGCTTTCGAAAATTTCGAGGATTACACTATAGATTGGGTAACACAAGGAGCTAAAAAGAAAATCATTTGCTACACAAATATAACCAATTCTGGTTGAATGTTTCCTTCACTGCAGAAGGAAGAATTAGAGGGAAGACCTTTCACTTGAAGTGGAAGTTTTGCTATCAGTTAAGATAAGACCATTTTGTAAAAACTTATCAGCTTTGAGTTTAAATAAGCATATAAGGCATAATATGCAATCGAATAATGAGAATGACAAGAAATAACTTTCAAACCTATCAAGGGCCAACAGCTGTGTAGATCGATTAAAGACACAAGAAAAGACAGGAAAGTGTTGGCATTAGGCGTCCATAGTCCAGTTGAGTGCATAAAGTGTACAATTTAGAGTTGGGTTATATCAAATGCATCCCAAGATAAGTTCTTTTGAAATTAGATGTCTTGCATCCAATGATCCAATTGAGTGGATAATATGAATGATACTTACTAGATGGATTAATCAAAACATGGAACAGAAAGAAGATGGTTATGTTGTTAAATATATACCCAAACGTCCAGTAAAGGATATCCGATATCCCTTATGGGTCATAGAATTTAGATTGTTCCTGACTCCTAAGCCCTAAAGCTCAATACTCCCATCACGGTTGCAATTCTATAACTATTAGATATCCACAATCAGCATCCTGTATAAAGAAACTAGGGGCTCATAGAAGCCACTGTTTAGGATATGTAGTTAGCACCCAGTTATGTGTGTTATGGTCGTCCTTCATAGATGACTGAATCTCAAATTTCCAACGATATACTACAGAGGAAGATATCCATACCCTAACATGGTTCACACATCAAGAAATGGAAACTAAAGAAACCCTCAAAGTTTATGTAGTGAACTTTCTCATTAATGGAAACCATGGATCTGGAAATACCAACTGTAGGCTCTTTCTGCTTGTTGTGCCTCAGGAGAATACCCTCCTTGAAGCTCTACGAGACCTAAATTCTTCTATTCCCACCCTCTATATGATCCATACAACTAGACTGGTGTCTCATGCAATTTTAACTTGACACCTTCAGCTTCTCAACACTCCTTTGATCAATCTCTGGTAGAACTTAACATCCACAACAAAACATATTTCTTGTTGTTCGTGGTATCTGCAACATCAGTGTAAGTTTATTGCAATTTACAGTTGATTCACCTGAACTGTTCCGCCTAAGATCAAGTTTCTCACAATCCGTTCCACCTCATATCTTTATTAAAAAAATTTATTGGTACCACTTGATGTGAATTTTCATGTATTAAAGTACAGCCATCATGGATTTATTTTTCGACTTTCTTACAGGCATATAGCTAGGCTTGCTACTCCTGAAGATTTTTTCGTGAACCCATAATGTACAAATATTTTTTCACAATTAATGCCCTTTCAGCATATTGAAAGACGTAATTTATGTACTTTTGTTCTCCCATCATAATCTGCAGAAGAAATTCTTCAAGCATACTCTTTTTTGGAAGATTAAAGTTCAATTTTAATGTTTGTTGTTTTTGTCATCATTCAAGAAAAACCTCACCAAATTTGTGTCTTTTGGAAACCTTATTATAATTAATTTATTCCTCCATATTAACTTACTCCATATACCTCATATATCTACTGACGTTTATTTCACTTTTTTGAGCTTAATAACTTCACGAAATTACTGCAGTTTATATCTACTTTTTTTTTGTTTGACCCGTATCACATTTAGTAAATTCAGCCATATTAGACATGTTCAGAAATAAACTGCTCATTTGTTGTATGTATTTCCTGATCATGCCTTCAATTTGACCAGTGCCATGACTTCCATATCCATAATTTTATTTATAATCACACAGATACACCTTGAATATCTTTATATCACCTGCTCATTTCTATATCTTAATAAGTTCATGGATATCCTGCAGACTTAATCTATTTTTCATTTGGCACATCAGGAAGTTAGTAAGCCTGTTTCATAAATGGAAGTCACGCATTACAGAAACCTTCCCTCTGCCCTTATTCTGCTACCAGCCTCATTCCTTTTCATTCTTGTAGCCTCAAGTTGAGCTTCCAGAGTTCTAGGTAACCAAGAGAAAGCTCTGCTCCATTGAAATCCACCCTCCTAGCTCAAGAGCGTCTGAATTCTTGGACGTCCAAGATTAATCCATGCAACTGGACAGGAATCACATGCAACCCTCGATGTATGGTCATCACAGAAATCAATCTACACAACATGAGCATAGAGGGGACTCTCGACTCTTTTAATTTCTCAGCCTCCCCTTCCCTCACCAAGCTCAACCTCGGGTATAACCAACTCAATGGAACCATCCCTCCTATCATCCGCTTCCTCACCAAACTCACTACCCTTAGTCTCGTGCACAATCAACTCAATGGAACCATTCCGGCTGAGGTCAGCTTTCTCACAAAACTTACCAGCTTGTACCTGTATTATAATTACATTTCAGGTGTAATCCCATATGAACTCCTAAAACTCACAAGTATATCTGTCATGGATTTATCTTCCAATTTCCTTAGAGGAATGATTCCTCCAGATCTGAGAAACATGACCAGGCTCAACTTCCTATCCCTCACTGCCAACAAATTTTCAGGATCTATTCCCGATGAAATTGGAAATCTCAGAAACTTATCACTGCTAGCCCTGAACAATAATGTTCTTACAGAGTCCATCCCCGCATCCTTAGGCAACCTGACCAATCTACAGTACTTGTTTCTATGTCAGAATCATCTATCTCATGGGGGAAATCCTTTCCAGTTTGGGAAACATGACCATGGTTAATTTCATGTTACTGTTTGATAATAACTTGACCGCTTCAATCCCTTCATCCATCGGCAACTTAAAATGTCTCAAGACACTATCATTGATTCGTAATTCCTTTCACGGTCCCTTGCCTCAAGAAATGTCGAACCTGACCAGTTTGGAGGACCTTCAATTGGCCAGAAACAACTTTACAGGCTTCTTAACTGACATTTGCAAGAGAGGTGGGGGGGTGGGGGTCTCTTCAGATAGTCTCAATATCAACCAACAATTTCATCGGTCCAATGCCACTGAGTTTTAAAAACTGCACCACATTGTACCAGTTTTATGGCAAAGGAAACCAACTCAGCGGGGATGTCTTCCAGCAATTCGGGGTTTACCCAAATCTTGAAGTTATTAATCTAAGCAACAATAGTTTTTATGGCAGGCTTTCACCAAAATGTCATAATCTTACAGATTTGCAAATCTCTGGTAACCTTATAAGCGGAAGGATTCCCCCTGAATTCAGTAAGCTACGTATGCTTGGAAAGCTTCATCTATCCTTGAATCAGCTACAAGGAGAGATACCAAAGGAATTAGGAGACCTTTCATCTTTATTTAGCTTAAGTTTGGGTGACAACCAACTTTCTGGAAGAATACCTCCCGAAATTGGGAAAATGCATAACCTACAAAATCTTGATCTATCAGAGAACCACTTTGTGTGATCAATACCTGAGACACTTGGAGATTGTTCTCAGCTTATAACCTCGAACTTGACAAAGAACTTCTTAAGTGGAAGCATTCCATCACAAATTTGGAATCTAGTTCGGTTGCAAGTTTCACTAGATCTGAGCCGAAACTTACTTGCAGGAAAGCTACCAAATGAACTAGGAAAATTGAGGAGTTTAGAGAAAATGAATCTCTCCCATAATAAGCTGAAGGGTTTTATTCCCTCTTCATTCAGGGGCCTGCTGAGCTTGTCATCTATATATCTATCATACAGTGAATTCGGGGGTGCTGTGCCTGATACAAATTTTTTTCAATTATCACCAGAGCAATCATTTGCTCACAATAACGCTCTCTGTGGTCAAGTGCGCGGACTACTTCCCTGCAATGCATCTTCCACTGCGAAAGATGGCACAAGAAAAAGTCAACAGGCCAAAATATATATACTATTGTTCCAATTGTTATAGGCGTTTTGATTCTTCTGTTCATAGTTTTCTTAGTGCTTTACAAGAGGAAGAGACATATTAAACAAGATGCAGCAGAAGTGATTAATAAGCGTGCATTTTCAGTGTGGAACTTTGATGGGCAAATGTTATATGAAGAAATTATCAAGGCAACCGAGAATTTTGAGGAAAAATATTGCATAGGAAGAGGAGCATATGGAAGCGTGTATAAGTTAACGTTGCCAACAGAAGAAATGTTTGCTGTTAAAAAGATCCATACTGCTGAAGCCGAAACATCGCTGGAAAATGAAGGATTCAAGAATGAGATCCAGGTACTGGCTGAAATTCGACACCGGAATATTGTTAAACTTTATGGATATTGCTCCTTCCCCATCTGCAAACTTCTCGTATATGAGTACATGAGTAGAGGAAGTTTATCAAATATTCTGAAAATTTTGGAAGCTTCGAAAGGGTTGGATTGGGTCAAATGGCTAGCCATTATAAAGGATATTGCAAGTGCTGTATCTTAGATGCATCATGATTGTTCACAGGCTATTGTTCATCGAGACGTAACTGGCAACAACATTCTGCTGGATTCTGAGTTCAGGGCTTGTGTGTCATACTTTGGTATAGCAAGACTATTGAAGCTTTGATTCATCCAATTGGACTAGTGCTGCAGGAACATATGGATATATGGCACCCGCTTAGTTCCGACTACTTTATTGTTGTTGTTGTTTTTGAAATAGTTTTTACTTCCTCTCATCCTTTAATTGAAATATTAACCACTTTTAATTGAATTAGAGATTGTCGAATATAGTAGGGTATATGTTAAATGTAGTAGGAAATATGAAAGTTAGAACATGTGAAACACTAAGAAAAGTATGACTAAGAAAATATGATTTTCATCATTGCTGAATCATGCATTTTCATTTGCAGACTGCATTTTTTGTAGCCAAATTCTCTTACATGAAATCATCTACAAGGAACTCAATTGTTAAGACACTTCAATGAAATTCTTCTTCGCTATTAAACTTGTATTCTAAAGAGAGTATAGCTTTTATTCAGTAAATTTAGTATTGAACAAAATGAAATCCTTTATGTACTTTTCAAATGCTTAAGATCAATTGCGGTAAAGATGTATACATGATTCTTTATGGTTCTTTCTTCTATTAAATTGTAACTTAATTTTATCAATATGATTGATTTGTGTAAATGTGGCATACAACAAAAAATCGTAAGAGTTAGTTCAACACTAAAATCTCTTATCTTGTCCCTTCAATGCAGAGCTTGCTTATACAATGAGGGTGACTGAGAAATGCGATGTGTACAGATTTGGAGTAATCACATGAGAGGTGCTATTAGGAATACATCCAGGGGGTATTCTTTCTTCAGTATCATCAACAAGAGATCAAAATATATTACTGAAAGATGTTTTAGACAATCGTATATCACTTCCCACTGCCGAAATTGCGGCTGTTATAGTTGAGGCAATTGCTGTAGCAATCCAGTGTGTGGATGCAAAATCGGCAACGATGCTGCAGGTATAACAAAGATTATCCGTGTTTGAGCCACCATACCCTCAACAAGATCCACATAGAATTCTGTTTTCAGAGGTAAAAAAATGATAAATCTAGTCAACTTTTTGGAAGAACCACGTATTTTAGGTGAGTGTATTTGTTTATTTTTGCTCCAACCAGATACCTGATAACCAAACTCTCATATTTCCTATTCACCCCTGAAGCGATATCCCAGCAGAAGGGTGGAGTAATGAGAGCAACACTGAAGGGCGCTCAAGTGTGTCTAAATTGATGTAAACAATTGCCTGAAGAGCAAAAAGCAGGAATCAAAGTGGAAGAGTTCTTTCAACACAACTACGTAAATGAGACTGTTCTGCATGCGATGAGAATGAAGAAGAACGAGCATACACATACAGACAATCATGTGTGTGTGTGTGTGTGTGTGTGTCACTTTTGGATTTGCTACTCAGGTGTATTTGAAGATTCGTAGATAGTTTGTAAGGTAATTTATTTATTTTTATGCAATTTATCTTCTCACACTTTACTGCTCTTTTTACTGCTTTCCAAGCAGTTTGGCTTTGAAGTAAATTCCCTATTAGATAGGAGTATACGTAGGATCAACTATTTACTAGTTTTTGAGCTCAGTTGCGCAGCTTTTCCCTTTGTTTAATTTCGGAGCAGTAGGAGTAATTTGCAGGGGTAATTTAGAGGCACAGTTAAGTTCCGTCATATCGCTTTGCTTGTGTCATTGGATGCACTTTCTCTTTATCCCTTTATCGACCGTGATTTAAGCAGCATTACCTCTCTTCGGAGTGCATTCCTCTACTGTCTAAGTTGTCACTAGCTATCAGCTTTGGTCGATTATACAGCAAACCCATGCCTGTTATTTCATATTTTGTTTCTGTACATATTTGTCATAGTGTATCACATTCATTTCTCCCGTGATCAAATTATATGATAACAATTTTCATGATCAACAAAAGTTCCAAACATTAATCACAGAAATTTCCATGACCATCAGAGATCCTAGTACAGCACGCATGTCACAGAGTTCTAATCATATAGAACTTTTCATAAGAATCCTCGCATACAATTACAAGTTATAAATGGCAGCATGCTCATCGCCTCAATTCTCAATCATCCTCAACAACATCATCACCTAAAGTTCTTGCTTCCCTCGTACGTCTGCCCAAACTGCCAATACGGAGAAGTAACGTTAAGAGAAGTGCACTTGCGCTTATCGCCGGTCTTAACCCTAAACGACAGAGATTGCCCGGTCAAATCTTCGCCTATCGACCACCGTTGTCCCCAGTTCCGTTGCAACGGGGTCCACCTCCCACTGCTTCCTTTCACAAACACAGCATGCACATCTCCAGACCCCGCGACGTTCCACACCGTCACCTGGTTAAAATACTTGTGCCCGTTGATAGTGAACTTAACCCCCCCTTGCTTCATGCATGGGACTCTTCGGTAACTCACAGGTATAATGCCCGCTTTGTATTCCCCAATCTGAAGAAAAGCAGGCATGCTGAGATCGAAATGCTCCCTCGGAGGATTGCACCACCCGCCGTTGTCAGTGGCCTGTGCATAGTTCGGGGGGCACCAGTTCGTGGCAGTGACTACAATCGACTGCTGTCCTGGCTTGCACGCTTGCGGGCTGCCATCACACTTAATCTCATAGCAGGCTCCGCAGGTCTGGCCGTCGTTGTAGAGAACGGAGCTCAGGGCTGCGGTTTGAAGGCCGTAGCCTTGAGCCGCTGTGTCTTGGTATCCGCATGAGCCGCCGGTGGTCTCGGACCCGTCGGCCCCGCCGTAAAAGGTGGCGTGGGCGGAGGTCCAGGGGCCGGGAGTGAATTTTCCGTGGCTTCGTTTGGGAGCGGTGGGGACTTGTGAGGAGATAGATGTTACAAGCAACGTCATTACGAGCCCCCAAAGGAGTTGAGAGCTCGTATACGTTGCCATTTTCGGCTGCCTGAATGTGGAAAGAGAGATTTGTTGATATATATAATGTATGGGATTGCCTTGGAGAGAGAGGTTGGGAGTGATCACAGGAGTTTTTGATAAAAATGGATATTGACGGAGATATACAGGCCATCACTTTTTGTTTCTGTTGTTGATTCTAACTAATTTTCCAAATAATAAGAGGTGATTAATCGATGGAGATTGGATGAATTTGTGATTATTGAGATTTCTATAGAAATTATTGAGATTTGCACCGTAGATTGAAATAGAGTTAAAACTTCTAAATATAGGAGTGTTATGATAGAAACTGCACTCTTGGACCATAGCATTCCTCTTTTAAGAAAGTAAGAGATGCTTTACTAATAAGCTAATACATATGTATACTCTTGTACGCATGTGATGCATGTGTTTCGCATTACCGGCAGATCCCTAAAATTGGTCGTGGTTTTGTAGCTGACGGTAGCAGGATGAAATGTAATTGGAGGAGGAAAATATATCGTATTGATTTATGGGCTGGTTGTTTGGTTCACCTATTTTACAGAAAAGTTTTGGGAAAACGCCTGACAATGATATTGTCATAAATAATAGCTTTCTGTAGATTTTTATAAATTGTGCTTGGTTCTAAAAAACTTTATAGAAATATTGTCTGTAAAGTAGAGAAAAGTGCATATTTTATAGAAGTCAACTTCCTCTCTAAATGGGCCGAAATTGTAAGGAAATCTGACATTTATATTAAAATAGTAATAAAGCACACCCGTGCCACTTTTCCATAAAATTTAAAATTGCCTATTTTCCTTGTATGAGTTTCACTTTTCCATAAAAATTTTTTATCTAACCAAACAAAAGAAAAAGAAAACAACATATTTTCTATAAAGTTAGGAACTCATTTTCATGTTTTGAACCAAACAAATAAATAACAATAAGCAAGAAAATAGTACTTTTAATTTTTATAGAAATACAAGAAAATTAATTTCTTGACACCTTTTCTTTTCCATTTTTTATAGATAGAAATCGAACCAAACAGCCCCTTAAAATTTCTTGGCTCTTACCAACACACAACGAAACATCCGCATGTACAATATATAACCATGACACACTAGGACTTCCTATCAAAACTCTTACACTTTCTACCAAACTCAATTATTATAGATTTCCTCGGATTATCAACTGACTTTCCAAATTCCCGTGTCGTTAATTATTATTTTCAATTTCTATATTCTCCCTTAATCTTGATTCATCAATCTTCCCGCGAGTTTTGCTTTGTAATAAAGAGAACACTTCAAACTCCAGCGGTTTCGTAAATATATCGACAACTATCTTTTGATTTCATATAAATCATGAGTTAAACTTCTTCGCTCCAGACCTGATCTCGAATGAAATTATAATGAGTGCCTATGTGCTTGTTTATTTCATGATAGAGTGGAATTTTTCAAAAGTGCAATTGTCTATTAACATAGATCTTTGTTGTATTATCTTATTAAAATTGAAGATCTTGAGCATATTTCTCAACTAAAGTGTATGACAGACTCTCGCTAATGCAACAACATATTCGGATTCACAAATTGAGAAGGTAACAATCAACTTTGACGACCATGTGAATGCAATATTACTTATAAAGAGAACATGTGTAATGCTAGCGATATGCCGTTATGACATTCCCTAAAATATGAAGAGAAGTGTAAGAACAAAAGTGATATGATATTATGGTGTGGTTTGAAGAGGATGGAGAAACAAATTAATATGGAAAACTAAAAAAAATAAAAAATAAAAACAGATTTGAGAGTTCTAGCTTTTTATCATCTAGATTTCGTCTAAGACATGAGATAGTTTGAGAGACTAGGGTGTGTTTGGCTATTTTGTAAAATTGGGCCCGGACTGAACCTGTCTCAATTTTGTATTGTTTCTTGTTTGTCAAAATTTTGGGTTAGATGTGGCCTCATTTTTAAAGCACAAATAGTGCCACTAAACTGGTTTTCATTTTGACAAAGGGGGGCTGGCCCACATGAAAACCAGTTTAGGACAAACCTGGGCCAGGACCGGTCCTCGCCCAGTTTTGTGCAATTTGCCAAATTGACCCTAGAACTCTCTCTCTCTCTCTATACAAATATGACAAAAGTGAAATAATTAATACAATAGTTTTAGTTTTAATTTTTATCCAGTTTTCTAGCTAATTAACACTGTATAATTTTAATTTTAATTTGGTTTCGATTTGTTGGCCACCGGATATCACCCCCACGCGCATTTTCTTTCCCCCTACATTTTTGTTTGGTTTAGGTTGTTGACCACCGGATATTTCGTGATTTTATTTGCTAGTTATCAAGTAAGCTATTTGTTCTTTATTGGGAAGAGTACGAGGCTTACATAAACAGCCTTATGCATGAATAACGAGTTCCACGTGTCTACACCCAGAATATAACTTTAGATTTAAATGATAGATAGATGTCAATTTATTTGGCAATGCAACATTTGACGGATTACTTGTCAGTTAAAGATGAAAGCACGTGACATGACATATACTATTAGAATTAAACCTTGTACTTGAGTCAAAAAGATATTATAAATTAAAGGGTTAATTGGAGAACCCCCAGCACCCCCAAAAGCTTTATTCGTAAGTTACATCACATTACATTAATAAATTCATAACATCATAATGGGTTCACACACGCGCAGTAGCAAAATATTTCGATTCAACGTCGCAGGAGACCCAAAACAGACTTGTCCTTTAACCTGTTGTTCTGTTGGTACTCCAAAAACTCCCCATACTTCATCCCCCTGAATTTAGCTGGCCTGTTGCTGCTCACGAGCTGCGGAGCTGGGGCAACAACCGCGTCCAACGATGGACTGGCAATGGCCAAAATGGACATCCTCGTGCTCTTCCCGTTCACCACGGCCCGGTGAAGAACGCTCTTGTACTTTCCATTGCTAACAATCTGTAGACATTTTCATTCTAAATAACAATCTCTTTCAATTGTTTGCTCAGGATAATATACAATTGTAATCTCAATTATGTTAGCCAACACTTCGAAGTTTTGGTACGGTAAAAGTTTTTAAAGATCCCGCCAAAATCAACTCAGATCGAATCCTATGGAACAGACATTGAAAATGGATTTTCGAAAAATTGAGTAGCATGGATTTGGGTCCTGCAGGTTGGGAATATTGTTATAATAGAAATATGGCTAGAGTATTGAATTTATATAAACCATCGACATTTTGGTCCTTGAAAAATGTTCTCAATACGCAATAAGTGTTGAAGTTAATCCTTATTCTAAAAGGATTTAAATTAGTTATCTTTAGGAATCATAACCACACTAGGATTTGGGT
>JBAKGM010000365.1:28982647-28993647 GCA_037177215.1 Asparagus racemosus | reverse complement strand
TTAAATTAGACTTAACATTATTTAAATTAGACTTAAAATAAGTTAAGTTAAAATAAGTTAAGTCTAAATTGGGTCATATTAGGCCTAGGAACAGTCCACATGTTAAATGAATGGACAACATAAGAGCATTTTGGGATTATTCATTTATTTCTCTCTCTATACTTAGTTGGCATGCAATGATGACTAAAAAAGGGGTGCAGCACATTTTGTGACAAGTCTTGGGGTTAAAACACATGGGAAAAAGTCAAGGGGGCACAGTCACATTAACTTTTTGCTTTTGGGGCCTTAACACAATTTTCCCTATTAAAAATTAGTCTCACTTCCATAAAAAACTTAAGAAGTGAAAAATTACTCTCACTGGGTCTGGAAGGCTACCCCAAAACACCAAACCCCACTACCCCCTCCATCATACCAAATCTAAACCCATCCCTTTGAGAAAATGTATTCAATCAAAATCACAATGAGATCCTCGCCATCGCCACTGCCATCTCCATCTCAACCCAAAATCTAATAATGGACATGAAGCGAATCAGAACCCAGAGGCATCCATCACCAAACGCCCCCCTCGATCTTGAAGAATCAGACAGCGCCGCTGCTCGAGCTCCAATGGAGAAGAGACCCAATTTAGGAAAGCTGCGTTTGATCATCCTTTTGGTTGGATTCTTAGTCCTTCTCCCTCTTCTCGTCGCTATCTCTGGGTTCCATCGAAGTTTGCCCCTTGATCAGCTCCAGGGAGCAGCTGAAAGGGGCAAATTTGAAGTTAGAACAGAACAAGGTACGATTTTATGATGAATTTTAGGAGAATATTGCAATGAGGTTCTGGCTATTGTCATTTTCATTAGATTTTTTATGACCTTTTCTGGATAGTATGCACTAATATATTTTGCTGCGTATATATGATTTTTGTTAGATTTATATGTATGATGGCGTTGCAAGTTTTCTGCGTAATGTCATTATAGTTAGATCTGTATGATTCGCTGAGTTCGCTCTGGTTTGAGATATGGCAAAGTTTTCAGATTATCTTTGATGCTTTTGAGATCTATTATTCCATTGAGTGAAGTAGGTTAATGCTAGGGTCCATTTAGTTCCACACTGGCTAAATGGGTAGTCAGTTTGGATTTATAAGGGGTTTGGTTTCCCTCCGTCAAACAACTAGCTTTTACGACTGGTATCAGAGTCGACCCATCTTTTCAGTTGCAATCAAGTTACGCTGGTGGTGATGCGGTATAGCCGTGTGTGCCCAGGTCTAGTCTAGTACAAAGCCAAACGTGCGGCGCTAGGATTGCAGTGTTCGATGAGAACTTGACTAGTGCACTGCCAGAGCGCATAGGCATCGGGACTGTGGAATCGTGGTGTACTATGTTAGGGTCCATTTAGTCCCACGTCGGCTAGATGGTGAGTCAAGGTGCGGTTTGGATTCCCTCCTTCTAACAGCTAGCATTTAGGGGTGAGTCCTTCTCTGAGAGGGTTTGTGAAGACTGGAACTAATTTTTGAAGCAGCATCAAGGGAAAATGAAAAGAAATAAAAATACTTTTCTACGAGTTGCAGGAAGATCAGGCTAGAAAAAGCTGCAAGTTTTGATAGCCTTGAATAGGGATTGACATGTCTCTAGTAAAAAAAATTTCTTTCATCTGTGTGGATGTAAATTAAAGGATTATTTTTGTTGTTTTTGTTTTAGCACCTTTTTTCTCTTTCTTTTCTTTCTGGATTTCCATTTGAACCAAATGTTTCAAAAACCTTGCTGATCTACTCATTTTTATATACCCATTCTTTAGAAGCAACCTCTTTTTCTTGCTTTTCTTTTATCTGTCTAAGAAACTCCTACAAGCTTATATGAACGTAGAAAGAGACCTCGAGAATGGAGGAGTAAAACTCCCATCACGAAGAGACACTTGGAACGGACCTCTTGTTATGCATATAGGAGGGACACTCAGTTATGGAACTCTTGTTATGCATATAGGCTGCCAACAAGGCTTCACATAGATCACGAAAAATTGCTTTCACGTCCCTGATTCCTCATTTTGAAATCAGTCCGCTTTAGTATGTCCTTACATATTTATCCAAGAAATTTCTTCTCCAGAGCATATCGAGAGCCTGATTTTCTAATTTCTTGGCTCAAGCTTGATGGCATCAGCATGTCAAAACATTAATTACTCCTATACATGAAAAATTGGGCATCTACTGTTTTGTTTGTTGTGTGCCTTGGAGTCATGTCCACCAAGGTTGTTAGCTTTCTATAGGAGATTTTATTTTCTTCTACTCGACTATAATATGCTTGTTTAGCCTATCACCATTGAGCTTAATATGTTCAGGTCGTATTTTAAGTAGTATTTCTTAGCAATAATCACTCAGTATTGTACAAGAGAATAATTCGATGCAAACCTGGTAGAACGCATTGCAAGTCTTTGTGGCATCTGAAAATGTAATTCATGCAAATAATTCTCAAACAGCTTTTGATCTTCTCGCCATAACTCATAAGAATGTTGCACTAATCGGTACAGAGACCCATGCCTCATCTTCTTACTTTACGCTCCTGGCTGTCAAATCTACCAGTTTACTTACTAGCGATTGACCAAATAATAACAATAGCTTCTTTGTAGATTGTTATTGTTTTTAAACATCACTGTCACAGTTTTTCTCTTCTGTCATTTCTAGCAGCACCTATAATCTATTTTATGGAATTAACCACTGCAAATGTTACTGTAGAGACACCTTAAGGTTTTGTTTTATCACAAATGTCAAATGGACATATGTCAAGTGTCAACTTTGTAGTGTCTACTGCGAGAACCTTCAAAAATGGGAAACAGAAGCACAACTTGCTTTGTAAGTGAATATGCAAATATATCTCTTCTACTCAGATTCAGTACGACCTGTTCAGTCAAAATTTGAGAAAATTGGCTAACGCTTCTACTTCATGTTGACTCAAAATCTTTCATGTGAATAAATGTTGTAAACATGTTTTGGATTATGCATTTGGTCTGGGGGCGGATGATTCCTCTTTTCCTCCTCTTTTTTTAAACCCTAACTACTCCTCCTTCCTTTCACCTTGTTATTTGGTAGCAAAACCGAAGAGATCAAACTATTGCAGCAATGATATCACTCTAGACTTCAAGATCTGTCCACATTAAAACAGTATCATGTTCACTAAAGGATTGTTTCCCTATGTACCCCCCAAATCATCCATATTTGCATATTTAACACCCACTCTTTATAATTGCAAATATTCCCCTCAAATCTTTAACTTTGAGCTGTCATACCCTCCAAATGCAGCAGAGTTTCTAAATTAACGGTAGAAGGGTCAATTGACCAAATTAACCCCTTCCCACCCCTCCCCTCCAAATTGGAAGCTGTTTCTTTTTCCCCCAAGACCTCAAATCCCTGGCTGCAACATCTCCAAGATGATATGAGACGAACTACATACATTAGTATACTATCTCAAAGTTAGCCATCAGTGAGTAACTTTTTAAAATCTAGCTAGCTATACAATGCTGTAGTTCTCCTTAAGGCCTTGTTGATGCCTGACCAACACAGCAATGTCCTGTACGACACTTTGGTGTGATAGAAGAACGAGTTCCCTTCTCTACCCCTTCTCCAATGCTGCAATGAGGTTGCAGTTCTGTATCTTGCAAAGTTGATAAACGACAACAATAGTAGTCCTTCCAACCATTACTCTCTCTGGTGCTTCTTAAACTAGTTTCTCAAAATGGTTGTCAAGCAATTTAGTTAAACTGAAATTTGTGTGATTAGGCGAGAAGGAGAAAGCTGGGAACTTTTGGTAGCTTAATGAGCTAATGGGTGAGAAGAAGAAGAAGAGTACATGTGTGAGAAGTAGAAGGCAAGGGGGTTATGAGGTCAAGAAAAAGGATGAGAAGAGCATTATTTTGGAATAGAGATTCTAGAGGATTTCAAGAGGAAGAAGAGAACAGTTGGGAATTTTAGACATTTTAACATGATAAAAACATAATTAATACTTCGGGGGTTCTTTTAGCCATTTTTACCTTTCATCTAATTATTTAATAGAAAAATAAGGATTATTCTGGGAATATTCCGTCAGTTAACTGATCAGGGGTCTGCTAAATCAAAGTTGATAATTTGGGGGATACAATTTTCAGTTATGAAGATTTTGTTGGGTGGGTGGTTTGTGTGTCTGTGTGTGTGTGTTTTTCTTTTTCTTACCTTTTTTTTCTTATTATTTTTTTATTTTTATTTATTTTCGGGTGGCGGGGGGATACTAGGGGCAAATAACCCTTCGCTAAAATACCTAGTACAGTTCTGCCTTTGCTTTAGTACCAACTACAATAGCTATGATAACAAAACGGTGTGCACTTTTTTGAATACTAATTTTGTTGGTAGAGAGTCTAGTATTTCTCTAATTTGTATTTTAGATTCAATCTCCAGTACAATAGTTCTACAAGGTGTGAATTCTCAATAGAGGTGTGAAGCCTTGTTCTTTTGTCCTTGCTTCTTTTCTCTCTAGTTTCTTATTGCAAGTCCCAGATCCTTAATAGTCATTACACTCCTCTCCTTATCTGCTCTCCACTACCTGGGGCTCATGAAGTTTTGGGGAAATGGTGAGGTGATGCATTATGTAAATTGCCATTCTGTATTGTGCATGATTGGAGATGCAAAAGTTTATAGAAAAGATCTTACAATTCACCATTTGTAACTAATTGATCCAAGTTCAAGAACTTGAACCTCATTAGAATTTTGCTTGACAATGGTAAAATTAATTGATTACTTCTTTTCCTAGTTTCTGTTTTTTCCTGTCTTATATCAACCTCTATATTTTTTAAAGATTATGGTGTTTTCTCACTCTGGTGAAACAGTTGTCACAAAACAAAATTATGCATCCTTTTTAATGTCTTATGTATATTTGGTTTTAATCACAATCAGACTCCAGCCTTAGACATTCATGATCCAGTATAATTGATGACAGCACTTGCCCATTTGGCTTATGATCAAATTTCATCTGTTTGGGTAATTGTCTTAATATGGAGCTGTGGCTCATAAGGGGTGTCAGAAAAATGCAATTTATATCCTCAAACCTTCTATTTTTCCTGTTTTTAACAGTTTTAGAGTGTTATGGTGATTTCATAATCTAAAATGTCAATGGTTTTATGAAGTAATTTACCTTTTTCTAGTGTGGTTTAACTTCCATTGCCAGATGCTATTGCTTCTCGCTACTATTATATTACAGGTTTGTGTAGTATTTCCTCCTTTGACATTCAAATCCACCCATCATTTCTTAATGGACCCATCTCTCTTGGAAATACTTTATTTGTGTGTGCACAAATTTTAGCATTGCATGTTTCCTTTACTCCTAGCAGAAATGATGAGGCTATGATGGACTTGAGGCTGTATGCTATGAGCTAGAATAGTAAATAACTGCATTCATATCCGGTTAGAGATTGCTCCTATTGAGTATGAAATGAGAGAAAACCGATAGAGATGATTTTGCCAAGTGCAATTAAGACCACAAAATGCACCGATTGGAAAAGTGATAAGATCATAATTAATGGAGTAAGACGGACTAGAGATTTAGGCCTAAAGAGCTTGGAAAAGTGATAAGATCATAATTAACGGAGTAAGGCGGACTAGAGATGTAGGCCGAAAAGAACTTGACTTAGTGGAAGAAAGAGTCCTTAGTAGAACAGAAGGAATAACACGATTCATGTAGTCGACCCCAAAATTTGAGATAAAAGGCTTTGTTGTTGTTGCTGCATGTTGCCTTTTCATCCATGCTAGCCGCTACAGATTCCTTTAACAATCTGAGAGACAAAATTAGCCCATTTAAGGTGTAATTCATCTTCTAGTATTTGCCTCACTGGTAATTGATTTGTACTCGGGTATTTGCTTTTTAGTTTTTTAAAATTAAGTTTGCAGTTTACTGTTGTCACTTATGTTTCCTTTCTGAATTTCCCGTCCTTTCCAATTCTTAGGTTCTGAAGAAGCTTCTTTCACTCCTCCCAAAACCCCAAAGGACACACTTCTTGGTGGCTTACTTGCTCCTGGATTTGACCAAGATTCGTGCTTGAGCAGGTATCAGTCTGCTTTCTACCACAAGGCCTCAAAATATTCACCTTCTCCTTATCTCTTAGAGAGGCTACGAAAGTACGAAGCTCTCCACAGAAAATGCGGCCCAAACACCGAACTATACAATAAGACCATACATAAGCTCAAGTCTGGTCAGTCGACCGAGACAACAGAATGCAACTATGTGGTATGGATATCTTACAGTGGCTTAGGAAACAGGATACTGACTCTAGCTTCGACTTATCTGTATGCCCTTCTCACAAACAGAATCTTATTGGTTGATCGAGGTGCTGACATGGCCGACCTCTTCTGTGAGCCATTTCCCGAGATCTCATGGCTACTCCCTTTGGATTTTCCTCTGAACCCTGTTAACAATTTTAATGAAAAATCGACTGAAAGTTATGGAATCATGGTGAAGGATAAAAATCTTAGTGGGAAATCTCCACCTTCTCATGTCTATCTCCATTTGGCTCATGATTATGGTGACTTTGATAAGCTCTTCTTTTGTGAAGCTGACCAAGATTTCCTTGAAAAGGTCCCTTGGCTTGTTATAAGGTCAGATAACTACTTTGTTCCTTCTCTTTTTCTTATACCGAAATATGACGAAGAACTGCATAGACTTTTTCCACAAAGAGATACCGTATTCCACCATTTAGGGCGTTACCTTTTCCACCCTACAAATATAGTATGGGGGTTGATAACTCGATACTACAAATCTTATCTAGCCAAGGCTGACGAAATTTTGGGCATCCAAATCAGGGTGTTTGATATCGGCACTGGCCCATTTCAACATGTGCTTGACCAAATTCTCGCATGCACTCAGAACGAAAAACTATTACCAGAAGTCAATAAGAACAATATAGCAATTCCAACCACACCTGTGAAACGATCAAAAGCCGTTCTAATGACCTCTTTGAGCTCCGGGTATTTCGAAACGATAAGAAATATGTACTGGGAGAATCCAACATTCAATGGGGAGATAGTTTCTGTGTACCAACCGAGTCACGAGGAGTACCAACAGACAGAGAAACAAATGCACAATATGAAAGCATGGGCTGAAATGTATTTGTTGAGCTTTTCAGATTCATTGGTTACGAGTTCTTGGTCTACATTTGGCTATGTTGCTCAGGGACTCGGAGGATTGAATCCATGGATTTTGGTGAAACCAGAGAATAGAACCACACCAGATCCACCGTGTGGAAGAGCTATGTCAATGGATCCTTGTTTTCATGCTCCGCCGTTTTATGATTGCAAAGCGAAGAGAGGGATTGATACTGGAGATTTAGTACCTCATGTGAGGCATTGTGAGGACATGAGTTGGGGGCTTAAGCTCGTTGATAAGGATGAGTGGTAGCTTTTTCTGTAGAGGGATATGTTTAAGTTGTATACTAGAATTAGGCTTCAGAGCTTTTAGCTGTGTTGTGTATTAGAATGAGTCTTCTCTGAGTAGTAGTTACAAATTGATGCATAAGTTGTGATGTTGAGATCCATTGTGCGATGTAAGGGAGTAATCTTGTATAATCAACATTTGGCAGAATTTTTGCTGCATATTAGCTTTGAAGTTAATAAGCCTATTTTTGTCGTTTATTTATCGAATTTTTGTGGCTAGATCTTGCGAAAATCTTTGAACTGCTTGAATATATATGAATTGAATACTAAGATAATCATGTTTATATTCCTTTAAAATCTTCGAGCACAAATTCAAATTTAAATTCTATTCTTCAAAATTTAATTGGGTTATGTATGTCCTTTGAATATTTGTTGAATACCAGAATAAAATTGTTTAACTTAATATTGTATGCTTGCCGATATGAAGTCTTGATTGAGGACTTTTCTTGTGGGAGCATTTTTTTTCCTTGTGGGATCATTTAAATTGCTAATTAAAAGCTATTAATTTTTATTGATGATGTATAGCTTTGTAATTTGAATTTTAAGGTTAAAGAATTAATTTGGAACTCTTAAATGTCTCAAAATAAGTATAGAATCTTGATTAAAAATATAAAAGGGATCAGCACGTAAGATTGTGTATGTAATGTTATAAGTTTAAGAGACTAAACCTCAATCAAATTCTTGACTTAACATTTGATAATAAAACAAATCATATATGTGGATGCTTAAATTATTTGATTTCCTTCAAACAATCTCCCATGGAATCAAATATTTGATTTGATATTTGATAAAGAAACAAATCATATATGTGGATCCTAAAAATTGTTTGATTTCCCTTACACAATCTCCCGTAGAATCTGAACAAATAATCAGACAAATAATTGCACCATGATATATAGCGGAAGAGAGAAAACTGGAGAATAGTCCCACATCGGATGGGCTTTGGAAAGAGTGAGGTTGTGTCCGCTTTAAAAGAAGGCGTTAGGCAACTTGGTGAAGTATCTTTGCGCTTGGGGCAATGACGCAGCTAATGAGGTTATAACCGAGGCGCGTCAATTGCTGGTTGAAAACTATTTCCAAACCCCCTCCTTGGCTCTCGGTTTAGCCTTGGGCCGTCGAGAATTTCTGGAAGGGTACCCTCTAACCCAGGGTAAAGCCCTACAATTCCTTATTTTTAAATGTTTTTTATTTCTAAGTTAGTTTATCATTTATCAAATTATTAATACTACTTCTTAATCCTCATTGTTAGATGCCATTTAGATTTGGGGAATATATTATCAAACTGAGCTTTTATTTCTTCAAATTATATCCATTTCTTTAATTATATGTATGGCTAGATTACCATATTGGCATTTTTTTCTTGACCCTTTTTATCACTTTTTTTTTTGTTCCGACATCATCTCAATACTTTGACTTGGTCCATTGTGCAAATCGACCCAAAAGTAAAGTTGGTTGCTGGTCAAAAAACCCGCTAATCGCTGACGTGGAATGTATTAAAGAGTAATTTTTTTTTATGATTAGAGTTAGTTAAGGCACGTGAGAAACACATACTCCTCTCCTTTTTAGTTTCATCCAAAACTAGGGCAAGAAAATAGGTTATGACTAAATCAAAGTTCCCCCTTTTCGATTTCACCTTCTTCTTCTCCAAATTTCTTCAATATTCAACATGCCCTCTTCAAGTGCAAGCTGAAATTCATAGAGAGGTGGATTGTATCAAAGAAATTCTAAGAAGATGAATGTGAAATTGAAAAGAAAAAATTTTGATTAAAGTCCTAACCTAAGTTCGTCCCATAATTTTGAATGAAATTAAGAGGGAGAGGACACGTGCTTCTCACGTACTTTAACTAACACTAATCACCAAAATAATTATCTTTTAATACGTTCTGCGTCAGCGATTCGCGAGTTTATTTGACCGACGGACAACTTATGGATCTATTTGCACAATGGGCTAAAAAAAACTAAAATAACGTTGGAGTAAGTAAAAAAAATCAAAGTGGTAAAAAGGGTCAAGAAAAAAATACCAAACGGGAAACTTAGCCACACTTGTCTTCCACATACCCACTTTACAACAACTCTTTGTCCTTCCGTAAGAGAGAGTATTTGAAGGCAATGAGAAAGGTAAATATGAAAAACCCCCATTCACTTGACTTGAAGATATCTAGGGGTGGCAATTTTGGACCCGACCCGTCAAGCGGACCTGACATGACCCAACCTGACCCGACCCGTTTGGGTCATATACGAGTTAACCCGACCAACCCGTTTATTAGTTGAATTACTTCGGGTCTGACCCAAAGCTACCCGTCTAACCCATTTATGACCCAGTTATGCTTAAATGGGTCAGTAGCTAACCCATTCCCCTCTTTCTCCTGTGCTTTGTTTGCGAGTTCACTAAGGGAAGGAACGGAAAGTTAAATAATGGAAGGGAAAGGTAGGGAAGGAGAGTGAAAAGATAAAATGTTGTTTAGGAGTTTAGTAAGGGAAACAAAAGTAAATTTATTTTATGTTGTTTGGGAGTTCTAATAAAGAGGAGGGAAGTGCAATAAATATATTTAAAGTTACATAAATACCCTTACATATTATTAAGATGATGGTATATCTTAGCCATTAATTATAATGTCATAAAGGTATAATTGTCTTACCATATTGTGAAATTTTATTCTAATTTTCATTCCATCCTCTCCCGCCCAAATTGAGGGGAAGGAAAATTTAGGAAAATTTAACCTTCCATTCCATCCTCTAACCCCTCAAAAAAATCCCAAACAAGGTGAAAATGAAATTTCACTTTATCTTCCATCCTCTAACCCCCATCCAAGCACACCCCTGGGGTTTCTCCATGATCTATTAGGGATTTCGACTCGTTCAAGGGATATCTACAAACTCGACAAGGTAGCTCGAGGGCGCTGATGACAGAGTCGATGATCAGCAACGACAAGTGGAGGCGACGAGCACCCTGGGTAGTGGATCTTAGGGGCACAAAGGAATTCTTCAAGAAATGGAATATTTGGGCAAGCACTTAGAGATGGAGTAAAATTTTCATTTTCTCAAATCTCTATTTAGCTTTGATGGGTTACATGTATGTGATTGTTTGAGCAAGCACTTAGAGTTAGGCAAGCACTTAGAGATCAAGTTCAATCTATATGTTTGATGTTTGCCCGTTTGTTCTTTACTGATTTGTTTACTGTTGCCTACATAAAGTTGGAATCTTTCTTCAATTAGTGCGTTCAATTTTGTTGATTAATTTTCAATTTTGGGTTTAGAAATATGATTTTCTTACTTGGTTAACTTCTTATCTAATTTTTTTTGTGTTATATTAGCAGTAGCTGGAGCACTCTTTGTAACTTTATAGCTTTTGATCATTAGTTGACAAATTTTTTATTATTAGTTGATAGAAATCGAAATGATAGTTCTGTTGTGTTGATCTTCAAATAACTCTGGGAGAGCTTTGAAAACAATAAACGGGTCATTCGGATAACTCAAGTCGGATTGGGTAACCCATTTGATAAATGGACATGGTAACATTGACCCGTTTATTAGACAGGTTGGGTCTGGTCAAGCTTATACAGGTCGGGTCTATCCC
>JBAKGM010000365.1:28968745-28981207 GCA_037177215.1 Asparagus racemosus | reverse complement strand
TCCATTCCCTACCTTTCCTTTCCGTTACTTAACTTTCCGTTCCTTTACTTAGTGAACTCCCAAACAGAGTGTTAGAGTCTTAGCCTGATTAAACGGTCCACAACAAGGGTCTATGTATATCTGATTTCGAAATTAGAGGTATGCATCAGAATTGGGGGGAAAAGAAAGAACAGGGGTTTCATATGGAAGATATGATGGAAGAGCAACAAGAATAGTTAAGACGGTTAAATTTAAAATTAGTCACATGACACTGATATGTTAACTAAAGTTAACAAGTTCAAACCCATTATGCATCTTTATGAGGTGTAACTGCAAAATTCAGAAATCGTAGGCAGAGAAGCCCTAATAATAGGAGGGTCTACGTGCAACTTACCCTTTTGTTTTTATTTTGCGGGAATCAAAAGTCCTCCAAATTTGCGAATTTGCGTCGCTCTTGACGGTAACCCTTGCACGTCCTATCCAAAATCTCAACAACTGTCCGAAACTACAACAAAATAGAATCACATAATAAACTCCCATCTAAAAGCACAAAGATACTAAGAAAATAATTTTAGAAAGAGCCTGAAGCAAGGAATAAATGGGCCCCATGTCCACAAAACTAACAAGCAAAGAATCCCCACTTGAGCTGGTCGACCCTCGCTTCTCATCTTCCCTTCCAATGTTTCTCCTCTTTTTCCTCTCTGCTACCAAAACCAATTTCAATGGCTTTCTTTTAGCCATGACATTTTTCTTAATTACATTACAATGTCTCACTTTTCAATCTTCAAACTCCTCTTATTCCTCCATTTTGGCTTTCTTTCATACCCTTCCTCTCTCCATGCAACAACTTCTACACCTCCTCCAAGAGGTAACATTCTTCAAATATTTTCATTTGTTTAAAAGATGTAATCTTAGTCATACTTTTCTTCTTTTCTTGTTATAGTGGGTAATGATATAAACTATCTTCGGGAACATAGAAAATAAGAACAAAATTAATGTCCATACGAAGAACAATGCAACACATTGTGTTCCATCTTCTCTTCGAATTCTTCAACGTAGAAGATGGGCTATAAGTCTACGAAATTAATTTGCATTTCTTTCTTGACTGTTTTGTTTTCCTTTTAATATTACAGGCTTCCACATAAACTGCGGTTCAAATGAAAATACTGTTATCGGAGGCATAGATTGGATTGCCGATGAAGGTTTCATCAGTACTGGAAACACATCACAAATCAATACTCCAAGTGTCACTCCTATACTGTCCACCGTCAGGTATTTCCCTGAAAAATCAGCCCGAAAGTATTGCTACGTAGTCCCTGTATCCAGAGGCTCAAAATACCTTATACGTACGACATATTTCTATGGTGGATTCGATGGTGGCAAGGATCCACCGGTTTTTGATCAAATCGTCGGTGGGACAAAATGGAGCACTGTCAATACAACAGAGAACTACGCGAAAGGCCTTAGCGCATATTTTGAGCTTATCATGGTCATACAAGAAAAGACATTGAGTGTGTGCTTAGCTAGAAATGAGCACACCACCTCAGACCCATTTATATCTGCTCTTGAGATCAATTACTTAGAGGATTCAATGTACAACCATTCCAATTTCACGATGAATGCTCTCGCCACAATTGCACGAAATCAGTTTGGACATGACGGCCAACTCATTAGGTATAAACATTTTCATAATCGTAAGAGGTTGAATTATATATGGCTTGTTGAATGTATTATTTTTCTTGGATAGAACTTTCTTTCGTCATAGTTTTACTTTCTCAGTAGATCTTTCTTTTCATTGGACATTTAATAATTAGCTTGTAGAAAAATCATCTAGAAGGCCCCTAATAGAAAATCATGTAGATAGGAAGAAAGGGGATAACATAACACAAAATTTGATGCAAACATCAGTATCAACTAACAATGCAGTCATACTGCACGTTGCTGAAGTCGCTATAGATGCAGACAGTTTGAGGTGATAGACATACGTGCATCAAAACTTGTGCTAAGTCACATATCATCACAGCCGATCTTTCCACATGATTTTCTATAGAAGGCCCTCTATAAGATTTTTTTCACCCCTAATATTTGTATTTATAAAGGGTATCACTTCTCCGATAATTGAATAATGAAAGATTATTTTTCTTAATATGGCTAATTCCAATGAATTTATTTTCTACACTAGTTATCCAGATGATTCATTCAATCGATACTGGGAACCATTCCAGGACAAAAACCCTGTTGTCAAGACCAAATCGAACATATCCTCATCGGACTTCTGGAACCTTCCACCTGCAAAAGCATTCCGAAAAGCTCTAACAACAAGCAGAGGCAAAGAACTTGTAATTCAATGGCCTGCAAAGGTGCTCCCTGCCGCGAACTACTACTTGGCTTTATACTTTCAGGACAATAGAACTCCAAGTCCATTCAGTTGGAGAGTGTTTGATGTTTCAGTTAATGATGCTGCCTTTTATAAAGGCCTGAACGTCTCAACCGCAGGAGTGATGGTCTATGCAACCAGTAGGCTTCTCTCTGGCCATACAACGATCAAGTTGACTCCTGATTTGAGCTCGAAAGTTGGGCCAGTGATCAATGCAGGAGAGCTGTTTCTTGTGGTTCCTCTAAGTGGAAGGACAGTGACTCGAGATCGTAAGTCATTAATTGCCTTAACTATGAGGAAGTCAAAATCAAAGTCGAGCTTCTGTTTTTGGTTGAGCTTATGTGAAATTAGATTAAGTTACTAATATATGGATTATCCACTTATATTTACCTATTAATTTGTTATTAGCTAATCCATATGAAAAGCTAAGAAATTTCATAAGCATTTGATTTAGTATAAATGGAATAGTTAGGGACGAAAAGTCTGCAAGCGAATTTTCTCAAGTAATCCTCTCTTTGATTAGTAATTAAAATTCTCCTTCTTGTCCTTATCTTTTGGACATAGGTCAAGGTATTCGTCGAAGAATGTTTTGTGTGTCATTCTAGTTTTTATTGGCGAAGACTGTATACTGATAAATTTCAAACCTATGACATATTCTAAATTTACTACAGTAATTGTGATGGAAGATATTGGGAGAAGTTTGAGCAATAAACCTGCAGATTGGAGTGGAGATCCGTGCTTGCCTCGAAAAAATTCTTGGACTGGAGTTACTTGCTCGTTAGGGAAATTCCCTCGAATTGTCTCACTGTAAGCTTAAACTAAAGCTAAAATATCGCTATCAATTTCGATAATATTTAGAAAATTTTGGACATGTGTGCTTCTATTGCAGAAATTTCACAGACTATGGCGTCTCTGGATCGCTACCAAAGAGTATAAACAATCTTACTGCACTCTCAAGCATGTAAGCTTCTTCTTGTTTCTTACTTTGATTCTGCTGCAGAGAGTTTGTAAATTGATATATTTTTCTTTTGCAGTTTTCTTGGTGGCAATAAAATCTCTGGTAATATTCCAGACGTGGGCTCTCTCAAGGCATTGGTCTATTTGTAAGTTTCACTTGTTTCTTTGACCTTCCCAATTCATGATTGGTTTCTCTAACATAATCTTTTAACTTATGGAAGGCATTTGGAAAACAATGAGCTCAGTGGGTCGGTACCTTCATCCTTAGGACAGCTTCAAAATTTAAAAGAGATGTAAGTTAATTTTATCTTGTAAATGATAAAAAAGGGTTGTATGATTAATCTCATATTTTGCAGTTATTTTCAAAACAACAAACTTGATAGACAGATCCCGGACAGCCTGAAGAACAGAACAGGGATCATTATACGGTAAGAACAACTCTTGATAATATTCAATGGCTTCGATCAAAAAAATGTAAATAATATGACATGATGATGTTGATGATTCCATAGGATATGAGCTCACGGGAATCAAATTGAGGGAGACAGGGATGAGATCAAAGAGGAGATACAGAAGAGCGCAATTGCGATCTCGCCAAAGAATCTGAAAATTTTGCTCATTGCAATGAACAAGTATTAAGCATGAAACTACCCACCCGATCAAGTTGCATAGCATCTGCATTGTGTTCCTGAATTTTTTTCTTTCTTTCGTTTTTCTTGACTTATAGTACAAAGATGACAGTGTTATGTTGTTTCTGAATGATCATATCGCTTTTGATTGTAACTCTTTAAAAATTTGCCAATTTTTATTACCCATCGAGTCTAGAAAAGTTACAGTAATTTATATTCATTTTACTTTTTTGCATTACATATGTTAAACATTGTGCTACCAATTATTTCGTTGCTGAATCTCGTGTCTCATGAATAACTGCAATAAATAAATAAGTAAATAAAAATTGTATATAGTCGTAGGCTTCATCTTTTATGCCCATGAAACAGAATTTCCGTTCACCATAAGCAATATGTACAATAGCACCTCAGGTACGCCCGAGTAATAAAAGATACAAACCAGCTTATAGGGAATCAATCCACCCCAAACAAGTATTGAGCTATGATAAACAAAAGCAAGAAGACAAGTCTAAAACTGCTTTACAATCAAGTATTAACTCCCTACATCCTTATGCAATCTCACATTCCTTTCATGCCAAATGTCATACCAGAGGGCAGAAAGAGCAATCTTTCTAACCAAATTAACATGAGATTTTCCCTTCGCATGAATAGCATACCATTGTAGCACCTACTTCCAATCACAGTTTTCTACAACTGTAACCAAGCCAATCACAATACTGTTCAACACTTCACCAACAATTTGAAAGAGAAGAGTAATTTTCTCTTTCTCTGAGGGTAAAGGAGTAAAAAAAATTCATTCCGGGCCTATCTATAACAATAGAAGTAACAGGGGGTCTATCCACAATTGGGGGTAATAGTGCAAAGGGTTTATCTGCAATTACTCCTTTTAAAAATAAAATGAAGTAAAAGGGGGTGAAGAGAATTTTGGGAAAAAATGAGAGCATCTTTTGTTATCTTTGACCATCAACTTGGAAGGTTCACATATTTTTGGAAATATCTGGGAGTGGAATCATTTTTTTTTACTTCTCTAAATTGTATATAAGTTCATAAATTATGATGCATATAGATTATTTTTTACCAAGTTGTTAGAATATAAAAATATAATCCTCAATTCTCATAATAACTTTAGAGTTTTGGTGTAATTATTAGAGACTAAAATGGTTCAAATCCCAACAATCATGAATTTAAAGTACATTTTCTAAAATTTATTAATCCTGTGCGAATCCATGTTTTGACCCATAAAAAGGATGCTCAACCCGTAAAGAACATAATAGAATATAAAATATAACTCTAACCACAACTTTAGAGTTTTGGTCTAATCATTAGACTTTGAGGCAAGACAAGAAGTCTGTGCAATAGAAATGAGTATCACTTACATAAATCATATATTATATATTTCTTTTTCATGATTTACGAGTATACATATGAATAATTTTGTTTTATTCAACAGTATTAAAAAAGTTTTTCTTCTTCTCCAAAAAGAGTTTTTCTTCTTCTCCTTTTTTGATCTTCTCTTCAACTTGTTCTTCCAAAGAAAGCCTAAATGGAAAGAAAGGGAAGAGATTCTTATGCTTATGCATTAGCTTTAGCTTTGTATCTTGGCAAAAGCTCAATCCTGATTCTTGCTTGCCAAGTGATCAATTCTTAGCCCACTAAAGATAATCCTGGCGTACAAAGAATTCCAATCTTTCTGCTTCAAGACAAGAATCTCTAGCCTATAGATTTTAAACCTTTATAGCTTACAAAAATTAGAGAAAATTTTTTCCTTCCATAAAAATGTCGAAGCTCAAAGTCTTAAACTTCCAATACAACCTAATGAAAAAACTCCCTCTAAAGCCTGTAAAATGGATACCCGTAAAATGGCTATCCATCAAAGATAGGCAAGTCTCTGACTTACAACTCAGGTTTCATCCTGATGTTAACGAAATGAGACAAGTCTTTCAAAAGATTGACACAAACGGTGACAACAAGATCTCCCCTGAAGAACTCACAAACCATCTAGAGGTTTTCGGAAAAGAGGATGCATCTGCAGAGGCAAATTTGATCTTTAGGGTTGTCGATAAAGATAACGATGGATACATAAGCTTTGGAGAGTTCATGGACGTGCACAACAGAGGAGTCACTGTTAGTGATATCAGAAGCGCATTCTGGGTTTTTGATCAGAATCAAGATGGAAGGATTGATGCTGAGGAGGTGATGGAGGTGCTGAGGAAGCTTGGGGAGAGGTGTAGTATTGAAGAGTGTAGAAAGATGGTGAGGCAAGTTGATAGGAATGGGGATGGGTTGGTTGACATGGATGAGTTTATGGCTATGATGACATGCAACATGAAGCTTATCTGATTGAGTGCATTGTAATTAAAGAGTTATAATAAATGTTTATGTTTACTTGATTGCAATTTAATAATTCTATGACATAAAACCTGTTAGGCGCAGAGTCACGCACACACACCGCAGAAGCGATATCACTTGAGAGAAGGCCCTGGTTACCAAACTCAAGCCAACCTCTATATTCCTGTTTCGCGAAGGAAATAAGAATAGAAAGTAAATATCTTAACAAAGTGAGATATCCACTCTTCATCTCAACAGGTCTAGGAATGAATCAAGGGAAAAAACTTACAAACAATAGTCAACACATAGGAAACAGTAAAGACACGAGATTTACGTGGTTCGGCAAACTTGTCTACATCCACGGGAGGGATAAGGGGAGATTCTACTATGAAAAAGAACACCGACGACTTGTACAATCGACAAGCTCGTCCCAAAGATAAAGCTTAATTTTTTACTCTCTCTAGCCGTCGCCAAAGCCACCCTCTCTTTTTCTTCTTTTATCTCTCCCCTACAAAAAACTCTATGTTTAGATACCTATTTATAGAGAAGTAAAAAACCCTAGTTTTTATTCTTTTGTGTCGCACAGGGAAACGGAGGGGGGGGGGGTTCGTGCTGTCGTGCAGGGAAACAAACCCAGGAGGGGGGTTTGTGTCGCGCGTGGGAATATGGCCCCCACCCACGTTCCACGTTCACAACGCGTGGGAATGTGGGTGGCCCCCACCCACATTCCATGTTCACAATTCTCCACCTCATACATCATTCGATAAACCTCAAATTTTGAACGAACACCAGAAGAACATCGTGAACATTACGAGAGAGATCTCCATCAGCCAAACTAGGCCAATCCAACTGCGTTATTATACTATGGTTGCCTACGTACCCTCTAACAGGGATCAAGCTAATTGTAGTTCTGCAACCGCCATATGATCTCCACCTCAACCCATCACCGCCCCAAAGGGCCATGCACTCTTAGGCAGATCAACACAGGTTAATATGAAGCAAGTCCAAGCAATGCTTAAACTTACTACCTGTGACCACCTTGGTTAACATGTCTGTGAGATTCTCATTAGTGTGCACCTTCATGAGAGAAACATCACCTTCTTCTTTGATATCTCGCACGAAATGAAACATGACATCGATATGTTTGGTACGAGCATGATAAACTTGATTCTTCTTCAAGTAAATTGCACTCTGACTGTCGCACCACAAGTTCACCTTCTCCTGCTCAATCCCCAAATCATCTAGAAGACCCCTCAACCACAATGCTTCCTTCACTCCCTCTGCCATGACCATGTGCTCAGCCTCTGTAGTAGAAAGTGCCACTGTAGCATGTAGCATCAATCGCCAACTAACCGAAGCCCCTTGTATCCTGAATACATGAAGAGTAGTCGATCGCTGTCTATCTAGATCGCCCGCATAATCTAAGTTCACAAACCCATCAATCTGATATGTTTCTCCATCAAAACACAGACCCGTATCAACAGTACCCTTTAAGTACCTCAGGACCCACTTCACTGCTTCCTAGTGCATCTTTCCCAGATTCGCCATGAATCTACTAACCACACTAACTGCCTGTGAAATATCTGGACGTGTACACACCATTGTGTACATTAAGCTGCCAATTGCACTAGCATAGGGAACACACTCTATGTGCGCCTTCTCTTTCGCTGTAGTGGGAAATTGTTTACTAGAAAGCCTAAAGTGTGGAACTAATGGAGTCACCACCAACTTAGCACTTTGCATTCTGAACCTCGTGATCACCCGCTTTATGTAGCCCTTCTGGCTCAAGAACAATCGCCAGTTCGCCCGCTCTCTTCTAATCTCCATATCCAATATTTTCCTAGCAGCACCCATGTCCTTCATCTCGAACTCTTCACTAAGTTAAAATTTTAGCCTATCTATCTCCACTCTGCTCTTAGAAGGAATAAGCAAGTCATCCACATACAAAAGGAGATAGATATAATTACCTCCACGAAGCTTCTGAATGTAAATGCAACAATTATAGTCGCTTCGAGAAAACCCATGCTTTAGCATGAAGGAGTCAAATCACTTGTACCACTATTGGGAAGATTGCTTCAATCTATGCAGTGACTTCTTCAAACAACACACATGATGCTCCTTATCCTCAACCTTATAGCCCTCAGGTTGATGCATGTAGATCTCTTCATCCAAGTCTCCACGCAAGAAGGTCGTTTTAACATCGAGTTGTTCCAGCTCAAGATCACCATGAGCAACAATACTCAATAGCACCTGAATAGAAGTGTGTTTTATCACTGGAGAAAAGATCTCATTGTAATCCACACATTCTTTCTGTGCAAAACCCTTAGCCACTAGCTTCGCCTTGTAGCTTGTATTGCCGAGCTCTCAAAGATCTTCCTTTCTTTTATACACTCATTTATAACTAATAGCTTATCTTCCTGTGGGCAATAGGACCACCTCCCATGTTTAGTTTTTCTGAAGAGATTCCATCTCTTCCTCCATCGCAACTAACCAACTCTCACTATCCTTGTCCCGAATAGCTTCCTTGAAGGAGACCGGCTCGTCCTCCTCCACCGAGAGTGTGTATTCAATCAAATTAATCTGCTCATAGTGTTTCAGGGTTTGATCAACCCCCAGCTTCAGTACCTGCTTGTATGCTCGTTTTGACCTAGTGGAAGCCAAATTATCCACGAGCTGCTGTTGTTGTAGTGCCTGTGTATTTTTCTGCTGAACCTCGTTGTACTCAAGCTTATCATCTACCTGACTTCTCACTTGAACACGGCTAGAAACTGGTTGGTCTTTAGATTCTATTTTGATAACTTGAGATTTAGAAATCGCGTCAGTTCTAACACCATCATACTTGGGCGTCCTAGCAATCATTGATTTCTCATCAAAGGTAAAATTCCTGCTGATCATGAACTTTGAATCTTCTGTACACCAAAGGTGATAGCCTTTTACGCCCTTTGCATATCTCAAGAATATTGCATTCTTGGCCCTCACATCAAGCTTTCCCTCGTTGACATGATAGTACGCGGTACATCCGAAAATTCTGAGCCTATCATAATCTGTATGCTCCCCTAACCACACCCTGTATCACCATCCAATGTAGAATGTGGAGATCGGTTCACTATATAGAAAACTGTAGCAATCGACTCTACCCACCATTCTTTACCCAAACCCGCATAAGATCGCATACTCACTGCTTTCTCCCGCAGTGTTTAGTTCAGTCTCTCCACGACCCTATTCTGCTATGGTGTAGATCTAACTGTCTAGTGTCTGGCAATGTCCTCCTGATCGCAGAACTCCTTGAAAGCACCATCTGTATACTCTGTAATGTTATCAGATCTCAGTATCTTCAATTTTTTTCCCGTCCTATTCTCAACCATTGCCTTCCATTTCTTGAACGTCTCGAACACCTCATTCTTATCCTTCAGAAAATAGATCTAAGCATATCTAGAATGATCATCTATGAAAGAGATAAAATATCTGAAACCACCCATAGAAGTTGTCTGAGCCGGACCCCAAACATCCGTATACACATAATCTAGTATCCCTCTGTTCTTAGACTTGCTTCTTAGTAACTGGACCCTGTGTGCCTTTCTATGCACACAAACCTTACAAAAATCCATGCTAGGTTTGTTCAAATTCTTTAACAGACCCTCTTTATTGAGCAAAACTAGACCCTTCTCTGACATGTGCCCAAGCAGCCTATACCATAACCGTGTGTGCTCACATGGGCCTCCCCCACTTCCTTCAGTTCTAACCGCTACATCTCTCGTTACCGTCGTACCTGAGAGAGTATATAGATTTCCGTGACGAACACCCTTCATCACTACAAGTGAACCTCGAACAACCTTTTTCACTCCATCCTCCATCACAATCCTATAATCGCCGGAGCCTAAAGCACCAACTGTGATAAGGTTCTTTCACAAGTCGGGAACGTGCCTCACATCTGTTAGGGTTCGAACCACTCCATTATGCATCTTGATCTTGATGTTACCTAGCCCCACCGTTTTACAAGCATGGTTGTTCTCCATCAATACGGTTCCACCATCTATGCCTCTATAGGTAGTAAATCACTTCCTATTTGGACACATGTGGTAAGATCAACCAGAATCAAGTGTCTACTTTCCAGAGATATCCTCGCCACCCGTAACGACATAGCACTCCTTATCGCTCCCCTCCTCTGAAATGTAGCTCGCCTCTTCCTTGCCCTCTCTTCTCTCAGTTTTGTTGTTGTTCTTCTTTCCACCTACTCTCTTATTTGGATAGTCGACCTTGAAATGCCCAACTTCATTGCATTTGAAATAGGATTTCCCTGCAAGAGATTTCGATTTAGATTTAGATCTTCTTTCCTTATCTTTTCCTCGCTCATTGCTCCTACCTCTAGCAAACAATGCTTGCGCTTATTCCCTGTTGCCACCAGTAACCATGTTACTAGTTGCGACCTTTCGAAGATCATCTGCTAGAAGCGCCATTCTAGTCTCATCCATCTTCAAGGTATCTCCCACAAGTATCAGTGTTTGCACTAGCTTCTCATAAGACTTTAGCAGAGATAAAAGTAGTAGAAGCGCTTGATCCTCGTCTTCTACTTTCACATCTATATCTTTTAAGTCTAATATGATCCTATCAAACTTATTGATGTATTCCTGGGTTGATGAGCCCTCCTCCATCTTGCAAGTATACAATTTAGATTTTGAATAGATCCAGTTCGTTAGACTCTTCGTCATGAAGATACCTTCTAACTTCTTCCACACGCCCGCAGCCGTTTCCTCTCCATCTACCAAGAAAGCTACATCCTTTTCAAGGCATAGGATAATCGACGCTCGTGCTTCCAGATCCAGCTCCTCCCAATCCTCATCAGACTTATCCTTGGGCATCTTCTCTTTTCTATCCAAAGCCTTGTGTAACTTTTGCGAAATCAATGTGCTTCTCATCTGCATCCTCCAATAAGAAAAATCGTTCTTCCCATTGAACTTTGGAATCTCGAATTTTTCCACTTTGACTGTTTTACTTGTTGACGCCATCCTCTGCTTGTATTAACAAATTTGCTCTTCCTCTGAAATCACCGAACACTTCCTCAAACTAGAAACTAGACCACTTCCAATATCAATACAGCTCTGATACCAATTGTTGGGCTCACGCCAGTAGCATATATCTGAGAAACTACCGCAAATAAGTAAACAAGTCAGGCAAGAATATAATAAAGCAGTAAAGACACGAGATTTACGTGGTTCGGCAAGTTGCCTACGTCCGCAGGGCAAGAAGGAGGAAATTTTACTAATGGAAAGAGAGAATACAAGTTAGAGTTACAAGTTTTCACCACCAAACCCTAAAAAACAAACTCTCAAATCTCTCACAAGATCTCCTCCCAAAAGAAACACAAAACTCTCTCAAGGGCTGATCAAAACCGAGTTCAAGAATAGCCTAATTAATTAGGTTTAGTGTTATATATAAACTCTAAACGAACTGGGCTTAAAATTAAACCCAAAATAGACCCATATTTGAAATCTGCCCAGCGTAGTCGACTACTTTGAAGTAGTAGTCGACTACTAAGGTCCAAACCTGAGCAATGCTTTCTGTCTACTGTAGAGTAGTCGACTACTACTTCAGAGTAGCCGACTATTAAGGCCCAAGCTACAAACTGTCTTTCTGTCGACTGCAGTGTAGTCGACTACTAAGCCTGAAAACTATGTTGTGCATGATTTTTTGTGCATGTTCTTCAGAGGCAATGGGTCAATGTGTCTTTTGAGTCCTATGTTTGCTCCTATGCTTTTTCAGAATGTTGAGGCCCAATAAAGATGGAGCACAAGGGAAGTCATTTATGAAAACAACGTAACCTGATGTACCATATTAGGATTTGCTTACGTGCACGTGATGTCAAATTTTCCTATAGTATTACTGTGTTAGTCCCCCAAGTGTTAAGTTGGGAACCATCTCCAATAGCCATTTGTAATGAACTGGAGTTCGAATCGATTGGATCCAAGTCAATGTGGGGATTCTTTTTGGATTGTTCGCATCTAATCAGTTTGAGTGTGGGTTTAGCCAAGCGAAAGGCACGTTATAATTTGGGGCGGCTCTAGGTACTCTAGTAATTTATTGCCTAGCTTAATAAGTCCCCTCCCAAGTTAAGAGCTAATAAATTGATAGTACCTGTTAAAAGAAATAGCAGGCCCAAAGGCCCACTTTTCCAGCTGAGTTAGAGGCCGGCGG
>JBAKGM010000365.1:28941272-28961436 GCA_037177215.1 Asparagus racemosus | reverse complement strand
CAAGCCAACTCATCCACCTCACAACCATTTCGACAAACAACACATATGTCCCAATATCCTCATTATCCTCATCCTCCTCCTTCATTACCCACTAGATATGAGCCTTAACCCTAACCTTCATCTCATTTACTTCACATTGCCATGGATCTCACTGGCTCGATGAGCTCGATCTCTCCTTCCTTCTCTCCTACTCATTCTCCATGCTCCTCTCCATCCATTTCACTGTCCGCCTCTCCTTTTTCTCTAAGCCTTCTCAATACTCGCCTAAGATGATGTGGTTGGAAGGTACGCTCGGTGGAGGCAGAGGAGGAGCCAGGTGAGGAAGATATCGGGATTGGAGGGTAAGAGGAGTAAGAAGGAGAGAGGGGAGAAAGGTAAGGTTAGGGGAGAGGAGGAGGAGAGGAGCAGAGGGGAGGAGGAGAAAGGATCTATTCTTTTGGATGAGTTTCCATGAAAAGAGGGCAATTTCAGAAGAGGAGCACAAATACATTAAATACATGGGATTTTGGGGTTGGACCGTATTTTGTTGGGTCTTTTGGGGCTAAACAACATGGGGAAAAGTCCATGGGGGCTCGGCCACATGAGTTTTGTTCTTTTAGGGCCTTGACACAATTTTTCCTTAAATTAAATCTTTTTAGAATTAGAAAATTCTAATTATAGACAAACATTCGATAGTTCTAATCAACAAGACTGAGCATTATTCGGTTGTAATCGAATGAACCATCCGAACCGCCTGACTTTTAGTGGTTCGATGCAGTTTGAATATTGACTTTGGTTTCATCGGTTAAGCCATTGTAAACTCACTCCGAATTGAACCGACCGACCCTACTCGAAGGATTCATAGTAATACTTCATTCATTCTAATCCTTTGTGGGTCCCACATACTACACCCATTCAAAGTCTCACCGTTACACCATTCCCAAGTCCGTAGGCCCACTCAGTGCATAATTTAAAGAGCAGTGATATATGCATTATTCTTTTTCTACTACTTTAGCACCATACAAAATAAAAGAGTGGGGTCATAATGACTCATCATTTTTTCAATACAACTTTCAAGAAAGGTTCCCACTCTTTTAATTATTGCAGTGTCAAAGTAGTAGCGAAATTGTAGTACACTTATTTTTCCCCCTAATTTAAAGTTCCACATTAAAACATCTCTTACAAATAATTTCAAGCTGTCCCTTTCATCACAAAAGGGGAAAAGGGAATATTGCAATCTGTCTCCAAAAAAATCAACTGGAGAATAGAGAGAGAGGAGCGCGCCTTCAACATTCCTCCCATATATCAATAACAAACCCATCATCATAACTGTTATGGTCCTGAACATTTTTTCATTAATTAGCCCTTGGTTTCTGAGGGGAATACCAACATTTAAGGTAAGAAAGCGAGCTTAGGCCACTCTAATTCGAATCCCCAGGACGACTCGGGAGATGAGATCAGTCGTCCTCCTAGTCGACTACCCTTGTGGATGATGCGAATGGTGGTACTTGCCGTCCTCCTCGAATCTTCAATCGACCAACCATCGAAGGGCGACTCGAGAGACGAGACCAGTCGTCCCCCTAGTCGACTACCCTTATGGACGACGCGAATGGAAGTACTTGTTGTCCTCCTCGACTCTTCAATTGACCAACCCTCGTAGGGCGACTCAAGAGACGAGACCAGTCATCCCTCTAGTCGACTACCGTTGTGGACGACGCGAAGGGCGGTGTTAGCCGGCCTCTTTGATGACACAACATTCTCCACTCGGCCGGCTTAAGCCCTTGCCCCCAGGCGACGGTCGTACGAAGTTTGGAACTGACAGCACGTCGATATCATATTAATTGGATCACCGGTGCCTTGATCCCCCATCTCACACGGTAATTAAGGAACCTCGAACCTCTCTGGCTGCGTGCATAACTAATCCCATCCCCGTTAATATAAGAGAACAGTGCTAATTCCCATGCTAACTCCCAATCGACACCTGTCAAGGATGTCCGACACGACTTCCACTATTTGTTTCTATCCCATCATTGGGTCAACATACGTAGGAATAGGGCATCCTTGCGCCTCAGCTCAGCACCAGCTAGAATGACCAAAGTACCCTCCGACTCCCATACAAATAGAGAACCAAACAGTAGCCAAGGTAAGCAACCCTAAATCAAAAAACTTCGGCTCTGCTTGTAATTCAATTCCTTAAATATACCCATACTGACTTGATCGTCGGAGGGACCATCGGAGATCCTAACTCTACCCTTTTCCACAAGTACTCCCCTAGAGCAGGAGAACCTTCCGACGCACTCAACCACCAGGCATTAGGAGAGGAATCAGCCCCCACTCTCCTAAACTCTAATCCAACAGAGGTTAGTGACTGTGTGATCCGACCATCAACAATAACTTATTCCTCAATCACCTTCTGGGTTCTTTTTAAATCTCTAACTTATCTTTTTATCTTGCATTTACCATGACAGTAGGAGACTAGGCTTAATGAATTGCAAGAGCCTGTTCTTGCAAGTGGCTTCATGGTGGTAGAGCAAGAACCAACTTAATTGAACCAAAACTGGTCGGTACGGTCTAGTTCTGTTTATCCTGTGGTTCAGTTCAGATTCGGGTTGCTCCAAGATGGTCAAAAACCAGCTGAACCGATCGTATGCTCTCCCCTACTAATCAAACCATACTTATCCATAATTTAAAAAAACTGTAATACATTTTTAATTCTTTTCTCTTTTAATCTAGTAATCATATTTTTTAATTCTCTTCTGTTTTATATATAAAGAATGAATTTGTTTACAATTAGCTTTATATCTTAAATAATTGCCACACGTCTCTCCTCAATTTTTAAAAGATAAATTTCCATGAACCTCTAATAAATTTAATTGTTTGACACTAAGCCTACAAATTTTCTCAAACCCCTAATAAGTTTGGAATTTTATAAAACTACCAAAATATTTTGAAATTTTGCACTTAATCTCATAAAGACATCACCACATAGTTTTACGCTGATGAATATTATCCCTCAAGGCTAATATATAAGCCTTCAAATTACTCCTATTTGTAGTTTAATCTATAAAATTATAAATGACTCCAAAAAATGCAAAAAATATTAGCCCTCTCAAAAATATGCAACTACAACCAACCTATAGAAAAACCAGAAAAGAACAAACAAGTCCTTTGCACTCTAAAAATTAAAAAGAACCCCCTGATAAATTTAAAAACTGCAAACAAACCCCCTAAAATTCTAAAAACTATAGATAATCTCGTTTAAACTCCACAAACTACAATCAGATCCCATGAAAATACAAAATTATAAACAACCCCCTAAAAAATAAAAAATTACAACAAGGCCTCCAAAAAAACTAAAAATTCCAAGAAGACCATAAAAATTTTTAAAATAGAAAAAACTATTCTTTTCCTACTACTTTGGCACTATACAAAATAAAAGAGTGGGGTCATGATGACTCATCATTTTTTTCAATATAACTTTAAAGGAAGGACCCCTGCTCTTTTATTTCTTGTAGTGCCAAAGTAGTAGCAAAATTATAGTACACTTACTTTTATTCCTAATTTAAAGTTCCACATTAAAACATCTCTTCCAACTAATTTCAAGCTGTCTCTTTCATCTAGAAAGGGGAAAAAAAAAGGAAAATTGCATGCTATCTCCAAAAAAATCAACTGGAGAATAGAGAGAGGAGCTCGCCTTCAACGTTCCTCCCAAATATCAATAACAAACCCATCATCATAACTTATTCCTCAATCACCTTCTGGGTTATTTTTAAATCTCTAACTTATTTAATCTCCTATCTATCTTTTAATCTTGTATTTACCATGACAGTGGAAGACTGGGCTTAATGAATTGCAATAGCCTGTTCTTGCAAGTGGCTTCATGGTGGTGGAACAACAACGGACTTAGTCAAACCGAAACTGCTTGGTTCGGTACAGTTCTATTTATCCTGTGATTCGGTTCAGATTCAGTTTGCTCCAAGATGGTCAAAATAGGCCGAACCGACCGTAAGCTCTCCCCTACTAATCAAACCATACTTATCCATAATTTTAAAAAATATATAACAATTACATTTTTAATTCTTTCGCTTTTAATCTAATAATCACATTTTTAATTCTCTTCGCTTTTATATATAAAGGATGAATTGGTTTACAATTAACTTTATATCTTAAATAATTGCCAAATAGTTCTCCTCAATTTTTAATAGATAAAATTCACTGAATCTCCAATAAGTTTAATTGTTTGACTCTAAGCGCACAAATTTTTTTCAAACCCCTGATAAGTTTTGGAATTTTATAAAACCACTAAAATATTTTGAAAATTTGCACTTAATATCATAAAGGCATTACTACGTAATTTTACGCTGATAAATATTATCCCTCAAGGCCAATATATAACTCTTCAAATTACTCCTATTTGTAGTTTAATCTATAAAATTATAAATGACTCCTAAAAAATACAAAATTTATTAGCCCTCTCAAAAATATGAAACTACAAACAACCTACAGAAAAATCTAAAAAGAACAAACAAGCCCTTTACACTCTAGAATTAAAAAGAACCCCCTGATAAATTTAAAACTACAAACAAGCCCCTTAAAATTCTAAAAATTATAGATAATCCCGTGTAAACTCTAAAAACTACAAACAGATCCCATGAAAATACAAAATTACAAACAACCCCCTAAAAAATCAAAAATTACAACAAGGCCTCCAAAAAAATCTAAAAATTGCAAGAAGACCGTAAAATTTTTTAAAATATAAAGAACTAAAAAATTTTAATATTAAAATTAGCTCCCTCCAAAAATAAAAAATTACAAATAACCCTTTTTAAAATCTAAAAATTATAAACAACCTCCTGAAATTTTGAAAATTACATACACAACCCTGAAAGTAATAGATAAACATTATTAGGGTTTTTCTACAAAAAATTGTTAGGGATTAAGTGTCAAATTACAAACTTATTGGGTGCTTTCTTTCAAAATGTATTGGAGGTATTTTTATCATATGATCACATATTAACTAACAATGTTAATTTTGAAACATTCTGCCGAACATTCTTTGTGGTTTAGTAAGAGTTTTAGAGGTCTTGGGAGTTTAGTGTCAAATGCCTAAACTTATTATGTGTTTAAGGAAATTTTATCATATTTTAATATTTATAGAGAGGATGGATATTAGTAGTTACCCATGAAGACCTTACATCTTTTGAAGAATAGATTAGGGGTTTATACTGTTACAATATACATTGGTTGTCAAATTAAGATGGGAACTAAAATCTTAAATGGACAAGATAATCAAGTGAAAGACGTCACAAGTAAAGAAAATTGTGATCTATTATTCTTGTAAGCGGGAGGATAAATCGAACTACTTAAAAGAGTAGTAGAGAAGGAAAAAGAAATGACTTAAATTCCCCTTCATGTGTAAAAAGAAATTTGTGATTTACTATTAATCTTACATCTAAAAAAACTATCATGTATCTCTCCATAATTTGAATTTAAAAAATTAAAATAAAAACTATCCACACACTTATTAAGTAAGGTAGTGTTTTTTTGGGATATTTATGAAAAAAAGAGGGATATTATAAAGGAGGGATTAGTGGTTAAACCATATAATTTGAATTTCAAATTTTGATATAAAATAATCCACATCCTTATTTTGTATTTCCTTTATGAGGAAATAAAACTTTTGGCTCAAGTTATCAACTTTTAAAGGAGTAGCAGTCCAAAGTAAAAAAATTCAGTACAATTTAATTTTTAGAAGCAAGAGCATTAAAAACTCAAATATAGAAAAAAAAATCAAATATACAAATCAAGAAACCAAAATAATCCATGCGTGCATGGGTATAATATTTGTATAGTGAAGATAGGTACATTCACATTACTGTGAATAAATCATAAAAGATAAAAGACGAGTGAAGGGGATCAGCAGGGGGGCAAGAGAGGATGTTGTGAGTGGGATGGACGGGCTAGGGTGGTGGTGAGTTGGGGGAGGGAAGGGAGGGGTTCACTTGGTTCTACAAATTTATAGGGTTAGTATTTGGTTCCTCGATCATGTGAGACTATGATATTAAATCTCATTTCCACGTTTGGTTAGTTTATGTTGATGGGTAGTTTTTATGAAACCCCTTCAAATATGCCCACTTATTATGAAATTTCCCAATGTTAATTTTGATTATAAAGACCTCTGATGTTGAGAGATCTGTCAAGTTTCAGTTAAAATAGCATGTGAAATGCTCACATGTATTTTTATACTCCAAAATATCCTCTTCTTCCTTTTCTTAACATAGTTTCCATTATTTTTATTTCATTTCATACAATACATTTCAATCTTCAAAAATTTTGGATGTGAGCGAGCACATAAATATACTTTCATTTGTCATTTTCAAATGCTACCTACAACATAATTCTCATGATCAGGACCAAACAACATATTTAAAGAATAAAAGATTTCTCACATTCATCAGTCCTATTACATTACATGGGCAATAAGTCTCTTATTAGAATGAAAAATTTCATGGGTAGCAAAGAAAACAAAAAACTTAGCAACTCTTTTATAAAAAGAGAGGGAAAAAAAACTAACCAATACAAACTCTTAATAGCTCTTTTAACGTAGCTTCATAATAAGTGGACAGACTTGAAGAGAGCTTCATAATAAACACCATATATACGCCCATTTCCACACATCACATCTGGACACAGTATACAAAAAATCAAGAGACAATGAACAAGTACACATGAGAAATATCTAAAAACGTCTCAACTATAAAATAATCAAAAGCCCAAATGACATCGTGTCAACAACGAACTACATAAAACTCCTTCCTCCACAACTAACTAATAAATCTCTCAAACTGAACTAACTAGTACAAGTCTGATAATCATCAAAAGTAAACAACTAATAAATATTGTTCACCCCAAGCCAGTGCGAAACTCCATAAGCAACTCCTACTGGCAAACTTCCTGGCTAAAGAACTCCTAGTTCGGGTCCTGATCCCGATATACATGTTCATCAACTGGAAACAATACCATGTCCTTAGATGGACTGCAGGGTTCAATACAATTTCAAATAAAGAAGAAATACAAGCATACAACATATATATAGATATACAATAAGCACTCTCTAATAATAGGAATAGTACTTTTTGCAAAGCTCTTTGAATGCAGTAGTAAAACCAATTTGTGATACATGCTATGCCTTGCAATAATAAACAATAACGATGCTCTTGAGCAATAAAGAGAACAGTAAATAAACAAAAGTTATATCAAGTGTGTTGTCGACTAGATGTCAAAAAATTATGCCAATTATGTGTTATTCGCGTTTGCCTAGAGGCCATTTGACGTGCGTCTTTATACATGGGTACTCTTTCAAATCCCCACCTTGCCGATGAAACCCACCTAGCTATCCCCTTTAACCTCCATATTATATTTTATTAACTTAGAGACTGCATATAACACGTTATACATTGCATCTTGTTATCTCGAGCAACTGGGAAATGGCTCATCGTCACTGATGTACACTATCGGCATTCCTAGCAGCTGCTATCACACCCCGTACATAGGAACGTGGACAATGAGTAAAAGAAGAAACCCCTTTCATATGTATAAATGTACGTATGTATGAATGTACATACATACATACATTTATATATACATATATACATATGTACATTTACATTTATACATACATTATGCATACATTTATGCACACATACATACATACATTTATAACATACATACTGTTGCTGTCCGGGGAGTCAGCAGCGGGATTAGCGGGTAATCCCAAATCAGCGACGGTGCTCAGGGTTGACACGGAAGACGAAGGTACCCCCATCTCCTCTAAGCAATCGACCCTCTATTTAGATAAGAGAGCTGTAAAATAGGCACGTTAGAGGACCGGAGTTGAGTTTTCCGATGATTCATCCGACGGTCAAGTCAGTATTTGAGCTTGAGTGGAGAAAAAAATCAATGAACTGCTTGAGTTCCGAGTCTAGGTGTGCAAAAATTGCATACATGTGGCCCTAGGGGTCTCTGGAGGTGATCCAGGATTAGCCTAGGATCCAAGAAGAAGATCCTCCTTTATCAGTGGGCGATGAGCCCATGAACTGAAATAGTTCTCAATGTGTAGAAATTGTATTAGTTAGCCAGATATGGCGTGCCTAGCCCCGATAAATGGCTTGGGGGGGGGGGATTGGATCTCTTCTAGCGGTAGGCAATGAGCCCATATTTATTTCCAACAGATGGGAGTAGAAGCGTAACTCTGGCCGAGTCTAGGCTGGCAGCTGGATAGGCAGATAGCTTCCAGGTGTTAGCTTCTGAGAAGGATGAGTCACCATAGACTTGAGTGATGGTGATTGAAGTGGTATGTGCTAACGGAGGGTGATGAATCATGTAGACTTTTGAGGCTGGAGCAATGATGATGATGGATAGCTATTGGCGAGGATTTCGAAGACAAACTGCCTTTCGAGTTGGCTCCATGAGAGGGATGATAAGTACCGTCTTTTTTGTCGACCTCGCAAGTTGTCAACCCGACCTAAGAATGAACGTGTGGGGTTGACTCCAATAATGCGATTGGGTGAGAGCTGGTCTCAACTCGACCTTCCTCGAGAAAGGTCAAGTGCTTGTGCTACCCGAGTCGTCCCTGGCTAGGGAATGAGCTGATCTGATGATTAGTGCTGATGTTGGACACATGTCAACTCCAAGAGGAAGATTATCACTTGGTGTAATTATTGTTATAATATTGGCCCCTTTTGCTTGGACTCAGGGTAGCCAAGTCTGAGTGAAATAAGACTGTAGCTGGCCAAGTCCCGAGGTGCATTTATGAGGGGTGCTGAAGAGTCGCTTTTGATGTGATGTTATAGGCATTAGAGGATAATTCTGGGTGGCTGCTGCCTCGATTCTTGTGCGAAGATTGTGGACTAATCACAGTGAGGGACGCTTCGATTCTGGAGTGGTCACCTCATATTCTGGGAATGATCCTGACCGTTGGTTCAGAACTAAGTTAGCCATTGCGATCTTACCACCTGTCGGTCCTTCTGTTTATAAGTACGGCTGTTCTGATGTAAAAGACTCTTCTGTGCACACAAATCTTGAATTTCTTCGACTACGAAAAGAACTTCAATCTTCAAATCTTCTTCTCTGGCAATCTTTGGAACTAACTTGATGGAGTCTTCAACTCTGGTAGTTAGGCATGAGGCCAGAATCAATCAGCTGCGGAAATTTCGCTCCAAGGTGCCGTTGGCACAACAGGAGGCTCTCTACGGCAGGTTCGACATACCTAGGGCATTTGCCCTGATGGCACCGGTGAAGTCGCAAGCGGTCTCTGACCACGGCAATGATCTGGCTCTAGTGTATCTCAAGCACTTAGAGTATGGGTTACACTTGTCGCTGCATCCCTTCCTCTGTCAAGTCTTTGAGGCGTTGGGGACATCTCCGTCAGAGATGAAGCCAAACTCTATCACCACTCTGGTGGGGTTTGTGGTCATCTGCCACTGGCTCAGAGTTGACCAGACTCTGAGGCTCCTCGGCCACCTTGTTTGTGTGAAGGTGACCAATCACGGGCCCACTTCTACCTCCAAGTCTTGGGTGGAAATAAGATCGTTGCCAACGCTCCCAGGTCCAACAAGGACTAGAAGGAGAAGTTTGTCTGGGTGACTGGGGACAACTCGATTCTGACTTGCTCCAACTGGCCAGAGATCAAGAAGGTGGCCCTAAATCCTGGGCTGCTGTCAAGCGCTGAGATGCAGGTGCTCAAAATGATTAAGCCCTACATTGGCTCTCGCCGGATCGAGGATCTCTTCAACAACTCAGTCCTGTGAGTTGTCAGCATCTCTTCCATGCCTCCCACTGTAGAGGATGAAGCTTGGGTGCCTACTTTGACGCTGGATTCAAATGAGGCTAAGATGGTGCTGGCGGCTCCATCTTCCCAAACTCAGGGAGGACCTTTGACTAGGCCAAAGAAGCGCCTTGGCCCTGATCTAGCCCCTGAGAAGGTTGAGAGGGGTCTAGGCTCATGCGACTATGATAGCTGCTCAATTGGCTGGGTCGAAGGCTGCTACTGCCCAGGTCGAGAGGGCTGAGAAGAAGAAGAGGTTAAGAAAAGTGGGTAGCCAAGGCCCTAAAAAAATGACCGAAGCTGCTATAGAGGCGGACGCCTCTTCTGCTGCTCAGGGGATGCTCTAGGCCAGCCACCTGTGGAGATCCCTCCTCCTCAAGCGCAGGAGGCTGCTGCTACTCTAGCCCAAGAAGTTGAAGTCGTCATCATTGACGACAGGACCCCCGCTAGAGAAGGGCGGGCCAATATCCATACGGCCAAGGCCGAGCAGGCCAAGGTCCCAGCAGAGGGAGAGGATGCTTTGGATACGCCTGCCGAGTCAGTTCATTGACAGAGAAAAGAACTAGCCACTGAGGGGGTGCCTCCTACTCAAAGGTTGGGTGGCAGTTTCCTTACTGCATTGATGAGCTCAAGGTGGAGGAGTGGGATCAGCTGAGAATGCTTCTGGTGGGATCTTTCAGAGTCAGTCCCTACTTCGATAGAGAGCCGTCTGAGGAGTTCATATATGAACCTAGGAGGCATCTTGACAAGAGGGGGTTTATCTGGAGTCGTGACTCGCCCAAACCTGAGCAATCGAGCAGTTCTATCTTGATCTCAATGACAAGATCCTTGGGGAGATGTCAGATGTCGGCCTCCACCAGTGCCTGAAGAGCTATATAGTCCGAGGAGCTCTGGTGGAACAGGAGCTATTCGGCTGCTATGAGCGAGTTCGAACCTCCTTCCTCAAGCTCCAAGGAGAGTTGGAGGCCCAGAAGGCTAACCTCAAGAAGGCTCTCCTGTCGCTAGCTACCAAGGAGGAAGAACTGGTCATCTGGAAGAGGGGCAGGGACAAATAGCGCCGAGAGGTGGAGATGAGGGAGAAGATGGTTGACGGCTTGAAGACTTCGAATAGCAAGAAGTCGGTCGAGATCAGCCAGCCCAAGGAGGACCTCAGCCATCTCGAGCACGAGCTCCATGAGCACAATGATAGAATAAAGTATCTATCCGAGGAGGTCATGGTTGGGAAGCGAGAAAAGACTGATGCCTGGGAGAGGGCTCAATTGATTGCCTGGCCGCCTAGAGCCTGCGGATTGAGCTGAAGGAGGAGCAGATAGCTCTCAAGAAGTTCAGGGAGGAGAGCACTCGTGCTGCGCTGGAGGTCGAGTGGCAGTGCTAGTCATCCCTGGCTAAGATCTAGGCTTTGCAAGGCCACCTCGCTCATCTTGAGTCTGAGGCCCATCGGTTTGAGGTTGTTGAAGGCTATCGCCATAGCACTCTTAGAAAGGTGGAGGTGGTGCTGGCTTGCAAGGCTGGCTATGACTACCTCGATGCGTAGATCCCAGTTGAGATCAGGAGTGACCCAGACAGCTTCCACTATCCTTTGAGGGTGGCCACCTGCCTTGATGCACTTCAAGAGATTAAGAAGCAAGGAGGGGGGCTTGAGCTCAATGGCGAGAGTAGTGACAAGGACGACGAAGAGTCGGTCAAGGAGGAGGCGATGGCTTAGCTCTCGACAGATAGGAGGATGAGCGTGGAGAGGGAGAAGGGGAAGAGGTCGAGGTCGAGGTCTAGTAGACTCATCTGCCAACTTTCGCTGCAGCTACTCCTCCGAGTCTGACTCCTGCTCCCGGTCCCGATCTGCCCACATCTCTTAGTTCTGCTTGTCTACGGAGTCTGACCCCTTAGGGGCCCCAATGTATCTCTTCTTTTTTTTTTGCAGCACCTTTTTTGTACTGTAAATAGCTTCATATATGTGAATAAAAAGATATTTTGTCAATTTGAACTGTGTACCTTTGAGATGCCAATGTCTTTTTGTCGATGGCGTGCCTTGGTATTACCCTGAAAAGGTAATAAGGTCTTGGTGTTGGAGTCGACCGAGTTGATGATGTGCCTTGATTTTACCCTGAAAAGGTACCAAGAGCGTTGTATATGTATATCTATATACATACATACATACATACATACATACATACATACATATATATGTGTGTGTGTGTGTGTGGGTGTGGGTGTGGGTGTGCGCGCGCGCATGTATAGTGGAAAAAATGTATATGAGTTGACAGCCCATTTTACGAAATGGGTTGTCAAGTCAATGCCATGTGAGCCCCCTTCTAGTCACATCGGGGTGGGCTCACATGGCAGCGAGCTGACAGCTCATTTTGCAAAATGAGCTGGCGTATGTTTGTATATATGTATACACACACATTACATCATATGTATCATATATCATATCATACACCTTATAAAAGTGTGAGTTTGGAAAAAACTTTCTGTGGACAAAAATAACATTAATCCTTTTAGATATTACATTTTTTCCTATCCTAATTAAAATAAATAACAATAATGAGGAATTACAGTAAAAATATTTAAATATATAGTAATTCCAGATAAAAGATAAAGCATTAATAAGATTTATTTTTATCTTAAATTTAATTATTTATTGTAATTAGTAAAGAGATAATGCTAATTACACTATAAGGCCATACTATTATACTAAAAGTAGCATGTGAGTGTTGCGCTAGAATTTTCAGAGCAAAAATCTCACGATTGCATCTCATTTGGTATTAAAGTGCAACTTTTAAAAAACTTTGGAAATTTAATGGTAGGAATTTAAATTTTGGGTATTTTGGTTCTATATCAAGAAAATTTGGATATTTAAATGGAGGGTTTTAAACTTTGAATATTTTGGTGTAATATCAGGTAAATTTTTGATATTTTAATGTAGTTTTTCCTAATTCCAATTATATGTGAACGACAAAATTATTTAGATACTCTGTTGTGAAATCAAATAAGAGAATAACAGATATCAAATGACATATAAGATGATTCTCTCATATATAGCGATTTAATTGAATCTTGGCTAAGTGAATACTGCAAAAAAAAAAAAATAATTACTAAATTCAACCCAAGTCACCTGGCCCACTTTTGCCTGATATATGGAATAGCACCTTTTGTTTTATTTAAATATCTATTTAGTCTTAAACAAATGCAAATATATTCACTAAATAGATGGATTGCAGAGGCGTATGCAAGCGTTCTATCTACTGATCATCCTTTTTGGTGGTAGAGTTTGATGAAACAATCTTTCTTCTTTTAAGAAAGTTCATATATTCTTACCTACCACAAAGAAGATTATGACCATCAAATGTTCCAATACTTGGTAACCGATCAACAAATCCCATCAGTCTCACAAATTAATAAATAAATAACAATCATTCATTATTCATGGATGATTATGGTTTATAAGGATTTTTTCTGATGTATACCCTAAAATTATGGGTAATTCAAATTTGACCCCCAAATCATTCCAATTTTAAAGTTTCCCTTCAAATTGTTTTCTACCACCAAATTTCCCCCTAGCTTATTTGGTGTTAAAATTCTGACAGCTTTAAGTTAAAATTACCTTAATACCCTATTTTAATTATTAAGGATAAAGAAAATCAGAAAAATACAGTATAATCCGTTAGAATCCAAAAAACCTGACCTAATACAATCAAAACCAATGAAATCACATCCACACACGTGAGAGAAATAACTCACATCCTTAACATCAAATCTATTGTTTAGACGTCTATATTTTTATCTGAATTTTTTCATGGAAACCATCTCTAAAATATGATTATTCTATATGTTGAAGCTGTTGATGCTAGGAAAAACTCACTAGATTGAGTCTGTAAGATTAGACTCATAAAAATAGCCCCATTAATCAACTTAGATGACTAGAGAGGATTTTGGTGCTGAGATCTTCTTGAATTTTGCTGCATGAGCCCGTGATACACAGAAAAAATGAGATTGATGATGGTTGGCTATCCACCAATTCCCCCCCCCCCCTCCCCCTAAGTCAGGCTCTTGCAAACAAGAGATCAACATAGAAGGTATTTAGGCTAGGTTTTTTAGAAGAAGATGATCATTAACCAATGTTTGCGGTGGCAAGCCTAGGTCCAGATCTGATCTTGTCTAACCTTAAGTAGGAGAGGTATTTATACTGATTGCCTAGGACAGATCAACCTCTACATGTGTCACCATCATGATGACAGAGGTTGTTGTGGTATATTCCTGGCCCTTAAGGTATTTGCTTGACCTACAATGTATTTACCTGGGTGACAAGTGTGACCATGTGATAGTACCTCATGGGTGTAGGATGGTACAACCAACGTTTGTGTAGATTAGGTAGTTATGGAACTCGACAAATAGAGAGATTAGATACTCAATTAGTATATCTTGACATGATATTTTGACGATGTGATATTATTCTAATCAATCATCTCCAAATAGGACAAACCGCCATAAGGAATAGGCCAGGTTGAGATAAGGCATGGTAACCAACTTGTTAAAACCAGTTATCATGGACCTATATCATTGCATTCCGGGCTTTTAGATCAGGTCCGTAGGCCGTGACAGGGTTATAGGTTGAATGCAAATATCCCACACTATAATGAGTTAAAGGGTGTGCGTGGTTAATAGAGTCAACATTCTATCATGAAGTGGTCTAGCTAACCCAAATGTCTAATCTGAGTTGTATGCATAATAAAAGCTACCTTTGATTTTCAATTTATATATAAACTATTTTAAAGCGTTTTTTGTTGCAATCAACAACATGGAGTTAAAGGTGGTTAGCATTTAGAGTATGTTTGGATGACGGGAAGCACTAAAAATAAGAAATAGATCAAGTAGGAAGTAGCGAAAGCAATAATTTTTTTATTTGTTTCACATATTTTCGAAATTAGTAGCTATAGTTCTTCTTCTTTTTTTATTTAGTTTTTTTGTCTGAATAGAAATTAGAAACATTATTAGAAAGAGAGATAGAACACTTTTTGAGATTTTATTTAGATTGAAGGAATATCCACGCAATAAAAAAACAAATTTTATTCATAAAATAGTTCATATTTCAACTACTTCCGAGATACTTTTGAGCCGTGAGGGATAAAAAATATTTAAGAAATAGAATGCTTTATAAGCATCATGCCACCATTTTAGGAAGTACTAGAAATGGCTTTTCTAGAAAAACAAATAATATTTTTTACTTGGAAGTAGCAAAAATAGCTTTTACTTCCTCTACTTCTACTACTTTGTGTCTACTTACGTGCAAACAAACACGGCCTTAAAGTTTGATTATGTATATATTAAAAATCAAAGGTGGTTTCTGTAGAATGGCCATATTTTAAAGGTATTGTCTAGGGAAAAAACTATATCAATGTATTTATGATAAATGTATTTCCAAGTCCAAATCTAACATTTGGTTAGTTGCAAAAAGTGATTTTGGTTTGCTTTTTTTCCCTGTTGTAGGAAATATATTTCCATTGCAATCAAGTTTTTGTTTCTCTAAAAATGTATTTAAAAAGTCTATATTTTTGAGTTAGAATTCAATTAGTTAAATGATGTAGCATGAGTTTTCCTTTTTTTTTTTAAATTTAATGCAAGAACTTGCAATATTTGTTGCCCCCACATTAGATACAACAAATGATGTAATTATTTTTATGAAATATAAATCCAATTACCATTTTTAACAAACTTGTTCCAAACTAAACATTAGAAATAGAAATCTTGCAGCAAAATTTACAGTTGTAAATTCCATTTCACGTCAACCAAACAATCCATAATATTTCATATTTGTGTATTAATAATATTCTATTAAAATTAATTTTTTAATTTTATAATTTAATTAAGAATAAGTTAAACATTTTTGAATAAAATTATAGTTTTTAAGAGAATATATATTCTAATTTTATTTTGTTATATGTCAAATGCAGATAAAAATAATAGCAATATCAGGATAATTTCTTCTTCTTTTGGATGATGACTTAAAAAATACTTAGATTTGAAGAGTATATATTGGGGAAAAAAGTTTTGCTTCGCAGTTTGGCTAAATTGCACTTAAAATCCCTATAGTTTCACTAACTTTGCACTTAAGTGACCTCTATTTTAAAACCGAGCAAGTAAATGCCTAAAAACATTGCACTTAAAATCCCTATAAGTTTCACTAACTTTGCACTTAAGTGACCTCTATTTTAAAACCAACCAAGTAAATGCCTAAAAATATTTAAGTATTACATATAAATTGTCAGAACGTTGTTCGCATGTTGTTCATGCAATATCTCTTGTTTGATCAATAACAAACTTTTTTTTGCTATTGATATGTTTGTGAGATGATATATGTTAGGTATAAATAGGTACAAGCAAGTTGCAAGTCAAAATGATGTAAAAATCAACACGAACATTGATTTCAGCCTTTGAACCATCGATGGTTACGAGGCACCATCGATGGTCAACCAAATTATCGATGGACTATAGGAAGGAATCAGAGGAAATAGAAACCAAAAATTGAACCATCGATGGTCCACAGTTGACCATTGATGATCACAAGGATCATCGATGGACTACAGTCAACAACTAGAGAAATCTAGAAACCAAAATTTGCACAATTGATGGACTACAGTTAACTATCGATGATCATCAATGGACCATCGATGATCATGACTCACCATCGATGTTTATGACGTGTTTTGGAAGATTTCTAGATTTAATCTCAGCCGTTCGTTGATTGATTTGATCTCCTATTGAAACTCTAATTATAGTATCTCTTTCATATTCTATCAAGGTCTATTTAAGAGGAGTTAGAGATCATATTTGAAGTGAGACAACAAGAAGAGAGAGAGAGAGAGAGAGAGAGAGAGAGAGAGAGAGAGGCAACAAAAATCTTGGGTTTTAGCTCATTAGTTCGTGAATTTTGTCTTTTGGAGGATAATAACCTATGGGCCAAAACAAATAGAAATGGTCAAAATAGTGGGTTATAGCTCATGAAATCGTGAATTTTAGCCTTCGATAAATTATTTGCCAACAGGTCGAAACCACTGAAAATAGCCAAAATCATGGGCTGTAACTCATGAAATTGTGAATTTTGGCTGCCAGGAAATTATATGCCAAAGGGTCAAAACCACTAAAAATAGCCAAAACTCATGGATTATAGCTCATGAAATCGTGAATTTTAGCCTCTAGGAAATTATTTGCTTGGAAGTTGAAACCAATAAAAATGGTCAAGATCATGGGTTATACTCCATGAAAGTGTGAATTTTGACCTTTGTGAAATTATTTGGAAACGAGTTGAAACCACTAAAAATGGCCAGAAACTGTTGGTTAAAGCTTATGAAGTCATGAATTTTAGCTTTCGAGAAACTAGCCTCCTATAGGTTGAAACCACTAAAAATTATTGAAAATTGAGGGCTATAGCTCATGAAATCGTGATTTTAGCCCCTGAGAAAGTATTTGCCTACATTTTGAAATTTATTTAAAAAAGGCCAAAAAACTATGTATTATAACTCATGAAATCATGAATTATAGCTCATAAAATTATTTGCCAACAGATTGAAGCCACAAATTATGGTAAAAACTAATAGGTTGTAACTTATGAAATTGGGAAATTTGGCCTCTAGGATATTATTTGCCTACGGATCTAAACATCTAAAAATGGCCAAAAAGCGTGGGTTATAGCTCATGAAATCATAAATATTAGCCTTCGGGAAATTATTTGCCAACATGTAGAAACCACTAAAAATAACCAAAAATCATGGGTTATTGCTCATGAAATCATGAATGTTGGTCTTTGGGCAATTATTTGCCTATAGGTTGAAACCACTAAATGTGGAAAAATAATGGAGTATAGCTCATGAAATTGTGAATTTTAGCCTTTGTAAAATTATTTGAAAATAGGTCGAAACCACTAAAAATGAGCAAAAATCGTGGGTTATAGCTTATAAAGTTATAAATTTTAGCTTCCAGAAAATTATTTATTTACAAGTCGAAATAACTAAAAATGGTCAAAAATCATGAGCTCATGAAAACGGGGATTTTTGCTTCTGGGAAATGATTTGCCTATGAATAAAAAAAACCAAAAATCATAAAAATTTGTGAGGTGCAAATGAAATTGTGAATTTTGGCCTCTGGGAAATTGTTTGCCTTCCTGAAGTTATTTCGTAGCTGCTTCTGACCACAAAAAATGGTCAAAAATCATGCATTATATCTCATGAATTCATGGAGTTTTCCCTCTAGGAAATTATTAGCCTACAGGTGCAAACCACTAAAACTGCCAAAAAATTAAGGGTTATAGCTCTTGAAATCATGAATTTTGGTCTCCTCAAAATTATTTGCCAACATGTTGAAAACATGAACAATGACCAAAAATCATGGGTAATAGCTCAGGAAATCAAAAATTTTAGCGTCCAAGAAATTATTTGCCAACAAGTTGAAACTACTAAAAATGGCTAAAAATCATGGCATATAGCTCAAGAAATCATGAATTTTAGCCTGTGGGAAATTATTTGCCTATATGTTGAAATCAATAAAAATAGTCAAAAATCATGGGTTGTAGCTAATGAAATGTGAATTTTGGCCTTTGCGATTTAATTGGAAGTGGGTCAAAATAACTTAAAATGGTAAAAATCATGGGCTATAGCTGATGAAGTTGTGAATTTTAGCTTTCAAGAAATTATTTGCCTACGGGTCGAAGCAACTAAAAATAGTCTAAAATCATGGGTCATAGCTCATGAAACTGTAAATTTGGGTTATGGAAAATTATTTTCCAACAGGTCAAAACCACTAAAAATGACAAAAATAAAGCATGGGTTATAGCCCTTAAAATTGTGAATTTCGGCCTTCATGAATTTATTTTGCCAAGAGGTTGAAATCACTAAAAATGGCCAAAAACCGTGAGTGATAACTTATGAAGCCGTGAACTTTGGCTTCTAGAAAATTATTTACCAACGGGTCAAAACCATTAAAACCGGAAAGTAGTTGATGAAATCGTGAATTTTGGCCCCATGAAATTATTTGCCTACAAATCGAATGCACTAAAAATGGTCAAATATCATGGATTATAGCTCTTGAAATCTTGAAATTTTGCCTCTACAAAACTATTTGCCAGCTCGTCCAAACTACTAAAAATGATGGGTTATAGCACATGAAATCATTAAATTTACCCTCTGCGAAATTATTAACCTATAGGTCAAAACAACTAAAACCCCAAAACTTAGGGGTTACAACTTATGAAATCATGAATTTTGGCCTCCTCTTAATTATTTTCCAAGTGGTCAAAACCTCAAACTATTTCCATAAATTGTGGGTTATAGCTGATGAATTAGTGAATATTGGCCTTCGGGAAACTATTTATCTATAGGATGAAACCGCTAAAAATCGTAAACAATCATCAGTTATGGCTCATGAAGTTGTGACTTAGAAACCGTGGGTTATAGCTTATGAAGTCGTGAATTTTATCTTCCGGGTACTGGTCGAAATCACTAAAAATGGCCAAAAAACGTTGGTTATAACTGATAAAATTGTGAATTTTGCCCTCCGAGAAATTATTTGTCTATTTGTGGAAACCACTAAAAATAGCATAAAAACCATAAATTATAGCTCATGAAATTATGAATTATAGCTTCAGTAATTATTTGCTGACAGGTTAAAACCACAAAATATGGTAAAAACTCGTGGGTTATAGCTCATGAAATCGGAAAATTTAGCCTCTGGGATATTATTTGTGTATTAGTCGAAACTACTAAAAATGGCCACAAATCATGGGTTATAGCTCATGAAATCATGAATTTTGGCTTTTGGAAAATATTTTCCTGCAGGTCGAAATAACTAACAATGGCTAAAAATCATGTATTATAGCTTATGAAATCATGAATTTTGACCTTCATGAAATTATTTATCAACAGATTGAAACCAATAAAAATAACTAAAAAATCGTGTGTTAAAGCTCATAAAATTATGAAGTTTGTCTTTTAGAAAATTATTTGCCAACGGGTTTAAACTACTAAAAATGTGGGTTATAGCTTATTAAATAATAAATTTTAGCTATCTAGGGGATTATTTGCCAACAGGTCGAAACCATTAAAATGGCCAAAACTCATGGGTTATTATTACTTATGAAATCCTGAATTTTAGCCTCTGGTGAATTATTTGCCTATAGGTTAAAACCACTAAAAATGATCAAAATACATAGGCCATAACTTATGAAAAATTGTGAATTTTGGCCTTCAGAAAATTGTTATTCAACAGATCGCAACCACTAAAATGGCCAAAAATTATGGGTATAGCTAATGACATCGTGAATTTTGGCATTCAAGAAATTATTTTCTAACGTGTCAAAACCTTTAAAAATGG
>JBAKGM010000365.1:28929959-28941172 GCA_037177215.1 Asparagus racemosus | reverse complement strand
TATATATATATGTAAGAAAAGTGTGTGATTTCAATATGACCTTTGTTAAGTAAATGATAGATCTCAGGTTCGATTCCTTCAAACTTTCATTTATTTTTTTCCATTACTTAAAAATGCTTTTCAATATAGCCCTTTAATAGTTTGAAACTAATCACTCAAATCATGAAAATTGTTATTAAGTCCTATAATTCTTAATTTATTTTGAGATTGATCCTTCAAATCATTAAAATTGCTACTAGGTTCCTTAATTCGTAAAACGTTATTTTTAAAATTATTCCCCTCAATAGAAAGTAGAAGCCACAACTCGAGAGATTAATTTAAAAAACAATTGCGAGAATTAGAGGACCTAATAACATTTCTATTAATTTTATTAGTCCTTTAATTCTTTCATAATGGTGAAAATTATTATTAAGTCCTATAATTCTAAGGCTAATTTGAAATTGATCCCTCAAATCATTAAAATTTCTTTTAGGTTCCGTAATTCTTAAAAGTTATTTTGAAATTATTCCCTTTAATAAAAAGCAGAAGCAACAGCAAGAGAGATTAATTTAAAAAGGATTGTGAAAATTAGAGGACCTAATATCATTTCTATTAATTTGAGGGACTAATTTCAAAATAATTTTAGAACATGAGAACACAATAACTATTTCAATGATTTCTAAACCAATCTACTTAAAAAGTTTTTTGATACAATTTTTATATGTTAACTAATAAACTCAAAGTTTACCCCCATTTATTTTGAAACCCGCCTACTCAGCCTTTTTTACAGTATTAGTGTCTTACCACTTTTATATTTTGAAGTAATCCCTCAAATCATGAAAAGTGCAACCATGTCCTGTCGTTTCTAAACTCACTTAGAAGTTGACCCCTCAAATGATTAAATTTATATTAGGTCCTTCAATTCTTAAATCATTTTTAAATAAGTCCCTCTAATCAAGATTAGAAGTAATAACTAGAGTGATTGATTTGAAAAAGATTACAAAATCGAGAGACCTAATAACAAGTTTAATGAGTTGAGGGGCTTATTTCAAAATAACTTTAGAATTTGGGAATCCAATAGCAATTTCAATTATTTCTAGATTAATTTCAAAAATATGAAAGATTTAAGGGATTAATATTGAAAAGCCTTAAAGAAAGCTTTTTCTAGCTACCCCAAAGTTTTATCTTTTTTTTAGCTATAAACTCAAAATCTTATCTCATTTATTTTAAAGTCATTCCCTTCATTTCTAAAGGTCTTTTGTCTACTAACTAAAATTTTTACCCACATCAACTTTTAAACCAACCTATTTCGAAAACCACTCTTCGATCAAAATACTTCACTGAATTTCGGTTAAATTCATTTTGTACTTTAGAAGTTTGGAATACATGTTAAATGCTATATATTTCTGTCACTTGCTTTAATTTTTGTGAGTGATTATGTGTAGGATATAACCAAAGGCTTTAACCATTATATTTTGGCTTTTCATGCTATAATGTCATGAAATCATGAACTGTTCATATTATTCATGCCTATTGTTAGAATTGGGATGCAAGCCTAGAGAGGGTCAATAGGATTGCTACAATTTTTCGACTAACTCAGAATAAGCACAGGAAATAAAATACATGAAAAACTAAAAGTAAACCAATTCAGGAATACACGAGATTTTTTTTATAGTGGTTCGGATCAAAATACTACGTCCACTCGTCCTTATGACCAGAGTCCACCTGAATCACAATCCAATTCTATAGGCTTCAAAGACTGCACCCTGAAATCTACCCGAAACTAGTCGTCTAACCTAACTCTTCACAATAACCAGAAGAAACCTAGCCCTAGCTAGCCAAACCCTCAATTAACCTGGTTTGAGTACGCCAACCCTCAATTACCTCGGCTTGAGTATGCCGTCAAACTTACAAGTTTGAATACAACCAACCAAACTAATTAGAGCACTAAAAGAACAATCTTACCGCCTGTTATTAAACCATTCTTCAAATCAATGAAGATGAAGATCTGTGAAGAACTAGTGTAGGGAGAAAGTGTAGGGCACTCGTTCTCTTTCAATCAAACTGAACAAGGCTCAGGGGATTAAATCAACTCTTTCCCTCTAAAACCCTAGAAAAAGGTCTCTCCTTTTTATGCAATTTCCTCTCTCTCTCTTCTTGTTGTCTCTCTTCTTCAAATATGATCTCTAACTTCTCTTATATAGGCCTTGATAGGGTAGGAAAGAGATACCCAAATTTGAGTGCAAATAGGAGATCAAAAGGTTTAAAACACGGTTGAGATTAAAGCTTCAAATCTTGCCAAAACTACACAAACGCGTCCTAACCATCGATGGTGGGTCATGATCATCGATGGTCCATTGATGATCATCGATAGTTGACTGTAGTCCATCGATTGTGTAAATTTTTTAGTTTCTGGATTTCTCCGATTGTTGATTGTAGTACATCGATGGTCCTTACGGATCATCGATGGTTGACTACAGACCATCGATGATTCAATTTCTGGTTTCAATTTCTCTTATGCTTTCCTGTAATCCATCGATGACTTGATTGACCACTGATGGTGCCTCTTGACCATCGATGATTCAAAAGTTGAAATTAATGCTCGTGTTGATTTTTTACATTGTTTCAAACGGAACTTGTTTGTACCTATTTATACTTGAAATATATCATCTTACAAATATATCAGTAGTAAATAAGAGTTTGTTATTAATCAAACAAGAGATATTGCAAGAACAATATTCTGCACGAATAACATTCTAACAATCTCCCCATTTTGATAATAACAAAACTCAAAATTTAAAAAACAGAATGTAAAACATGGTGAGATATATATTCAGTACACATAATATATTTTATGCAAAAAGTTATATGATATGCAAAGCGCCCCCTATGAAGAGGAATACATGAAAAATATATAGATTTTTTAGAAACTCCCTCGAAACTAACCAAACTCCCCCTGAAACAAAGAACTCAGATTTTCAAAACACAATTTGCAAAACCATGATGAAAAAGTTTCAAATTGCACCTTTTTGTCCCCCATTTTGTTATTAGCAAAAGAAAAGCACACCTAGGATATGCAATATACTTGAAAATTCAAATAAAAATTACAAAGGTGAAAGGAAGAGAAATATATACGGTTCACAAAAGAATTTCATAGAAAATAGTAAGATACATATATAATATCAAAAGAAGTGAATCACGATGATAAGTCATATTAAAATTCACACGCAAACTATGAAGGTAGCAATAAAACGTTTGTAAAAATAATAATAAAGGCAATTATATTAGCTCATAAAATAAATTCAGATATATGTTATCTAGTTTGAGCCACTTTTTTGTTACACAACTTGAATTATCTCAACCTTTCAAAAATGTCCAAAATTTGTATCTATCACCTCAATCATATAGGAATTTTTAAGAGGAAGAACGATAGTGTTTGGAGGGTGATGTACACCATCTCTAAATATTGAAAGTATTTAGCATAAGATGGATACCCTTGAGATATTGCATAATCATATCCACGAGTGCGAGTCTTTGACCATCTTTTGATAAATACACTCAAATTTTTCCGTGGATTTATAGAGTGTAGGCCTTTGACCATCCTTTTCATGAATACACTCTTTTTGCTTGATGTTTTATAGCACATATGTACTTTGTACATGTGCAAAAATTTTTGGTTCTGTATTCAAGTACAGATTGAGCTTAAAAACTTTTTGATATATCTAAAAACAATTCTTGAACAACACATAAAAATATTTATTATTATTTTTACAAGACTAAACATGATAATATAATACAAATGTGTGAAATGTAATATGAAACATATCTTGAACCATCATGTTTATCAACCGAACATGTATGACTATGTGTGCACATATAATATAAATAGATGCGAAAAATATGTGAACCAATATGATAAAGTCATGCCTAATACTAATCAGATAATCACATCTGAATATTTCATGTAAAAGCATATACATAGGTATTTTCACGTTTTTTTATTTTATTTTTTAAAAAATAAAGAAAAAGAAATTTTTGTTTTGTTTTTGATTTTTCATAAGAAAACTAAAAGAACGAAAAGGAAATTTTTTTTAATATATAAAAAATCAAATAAAAACCAAAAATCAAGAAAAAAAATAAATAAAAATTAAAAAACAAGAAAAAAACATCTATGTACATACAACATGTCAGATCAACATGCTAGATATTAAGAGATAATATGCCTAAATCTTATCTCAACCTAGTGAAATGAACTTTAGGCAAAAGGTTTGTAAAAATATCAACAAGTTGGTCAGATGTAAGGACAAACTCAATTTGAATATTCTCTTTGGCAATATGGTCCCTAATAAAATGATGAACATCTATATGTTTTGTGCCTAATAAATAGGATTATTGCTCAAATCAATAGCACTCTTATTATCACATCTAAGAGAACTTTTAAAGGTAATGCCATAATCCTGAAGAGTCAAAGATATCCACAAGGCTTGTGAACAACTACTACCTAATGCAACATACTCGGCTTCCGTAGTAGACAAAGCTACACAGTTTTGTTTCCTACTAGACCAAGCTATATACTAAAGAATATCCTGAAGATGAATAGTACCACTAGCACTTTTCCTATTAGTATGACATCTAGCATAGTCACTATCAGAATATCCAACCAAATCAAAAGAATTGCATATTGGAAACCATAATCTGAATTTTTGCATTCCAATCAAATATCGAAAATTTTGTTTTACAGCTTTCAAGTGTGATTCTTTAGGATTTGCTTGAAATCTAGCATCTAGCATATAAACATATAGAGAACATAATATTAGGATGGGAAGTAGAAAGATATAAGATACTACCAATCATTCTTCTGTACCTCTTCTCATCAATTGGGATACCACCTTCATTTTTCGTAAGCTTTGTTGAAGGGCTCATTGGTATTGGAGCAGACTTTAGACTATAGATCCTGTTAATGTCAGTTTTTGAACAGGGGGTTTATATGTGAATTATAGTGGTGTTAGGGTCCTCAAGCTTTCACAGACGACTGATTCTGGAGCATGTTATTCTCTCCTACACGTGAAGAGTTCATGAGAAGCCAGAGTTGAGTTTCTCCGGTCGTTTCTCTGACAATCAAGTCAGTAGTTGAACTTGAGTGGCAAGTTAAAAGACTAGTGAAAATTTGCTCAGAGTTGCATGAGAATAGAAGAAGCTACCTTGATCAGCACTACTTCCTTTAATAGTAGATCAGAAGGGCAGATAGGTAACTTTGGCCGAGTCCAAACAAGCAGCTAACTCAGCAGACACCTTACAGGTGTTGGCCGCGGAGGGTGAGACATCTGACATTTAATGCAAGGGCAACATCAGGTGCTTAGTACTGACTAAGTCCGATGAGTCATAAGATTATGGGGACTAGAGCAATGATGATTCTGACAGCGCATTTAAGGCGAGGGTAGTTGGTTGTCGGTGGGGGGTCCAAGGACACACCACCTTTCGACTCAGCTTTTGTGAGCTAGACAATAAGTACCACCTTTTTAGTCGTCTTCTTAAGTTGTCGGCTGAAATGGTAGGTCGAGTTCGGATGCTCGCAGTTTTGATCTGGTCTGGCGGCTAACAAACACCGCCTTTTTAGTCGACCACGCAAGTTGTTGGTCTATTGGGTCATCCGTAGGAGTAGCTCGAGTCATTCATCTTCGAGTACATCTAATTAGGCATGGAACGGGACACGTATCGGCCTGCCAAGGAGGATTAACACTTGAGTTATTCGTAGGCTATAACACATCCCAAAACATTTTAGAAGTTCTTTCACATACTTCTCTTGTGATATAAGCATTCCATCTTTTGTCTGCTTTACCCAAAACCCTAAGAAATATTTAAGCTCTCCCATCATGCTCATCTCAAATTCATCCTACATGAGTTTCTCTAACTTATGACAAGGATCCTTATTAGTAGCTCCAAAAATAATATCATCCACATATACTTGTACAATAAGAATATCTTTTTCTACAAAATGAACAAATAAGGTATAGATGGCAAACCCCTTTTTAAAATTGTGTTTAAGAAGATAAGAACTCAAATGATCATACCAAGCTCGAGGTGTGTGTACCGTATAAAGCTTTATCTAACTTATACACATGATCTGGAAAAGCATGGTCAATAAAACCAGGGGGTTGTTCTACATAGACTTCTTCCTTTAGATACCCATTTAGAAAGGTACTTTTCACATATATTTGATAAAGCTTAAAGCCTTTGTAGCATGTGTTGATGTCCTGAGAGACGCACCAGTGAGATTAGCGGGTAATCCCGAGTGTAGTGACGGGGCTCGAGGTCGATATTACCATATGGGTCCCCTCACCTCTCTTAGACAGCCATCGCCCTGCTAGGATAAGAAAGCTACAAAAGAATGCACGTTAGAGGAACACAGTTTTGTTCTCTGGTGATTCCTCTGACAATCAAGTCAGTGTTTGAGCTTGAGTGGAGAAGATACCAATGAACTGCTTGAGTTCTTAGCCTAAGTGTGCAGAAATTGCATACATGTGGCCTCGTAGGGGGCCCTGGACATGGTCCAGGGGGAGCCCAGCACAAGAAGAAGAAGAAGCCCTCTATCAGTAGGCGATGAGTCCATATAAATACCTAGTTGATAAGGGTAGAAGCGTAACTATGGTCAAGTCCAGGCTGACAGCTAGATCGGTAGAGTTGACAGGTGTCAGCTGCAGAGAAGGATGAGTCACCATAGACTTGAGTGATGGTGATTGAGGTAGTATGGTGCTAATGGAGGGTGATGAGTAGTGAGGACTTTTGAGACTAGAGTAATGATGATGATGGAAAGTTGTTGGAGAGGATTTCAAATAAAACCCCCCATTCAAGTTAGCTCTAGGAGAGAGATGACAAGTACCACCTTTATTGTCAGCCTCACAAGTTGTCGACTTGTCCTTGAGCTAATGAGGGGAGTCGACCCAAATGATGAGGTCAAGTGAGAGTTGGTCTCGACTCGGCCTTCTCCTGAAAAGCGATAAGGGCTCATGGTGTTCAAGTCACCCTGGTTAGGGAGTGAGCTCGTCTGATGATTAGCATTGACCTAGGACACGTGTCATCTCCTATAGGTTGATTAACACTTCATGTAATTGCTGCTATAACACTAGCCCCTTTTTCTCAGACTTGGGGTAGCTAAGTCTGAGTGAAATAGAACTATAACTAGCTGGGTCCCAAGGTGCTTTTATGAGGGGTGCTAAAGGGTCTTCTCTGATGTGATGTTACTGACATCAGAGGATAATCCTGAGAAACTATCGCCTTGATCCCCATGCGAAGATCATGGGCCAATGGCAGAGAGGGATGCTTCAGTTCTATAGTGGTCACCTCATATTCTAGGATTGATCTCGGCCGTTGGTTCAAATTTTAATCGGTCGTTACAATCTTGCCACATGTCGGTCCTTCTGCCTATAAGTACGGCTGCTATGATTGCAGAAGATTTTTGTTGTTTACACACAATCTTTGAGCTCTCAATTTGTAAAGAAAACTCTGATCTTCCTCTGCTTCTCTGGTGATATTTAGAACTATTTCGATAGCATCTTCAATAGTTAGGAATGAATTCCATCTTGGACAACTGCAGAAATTCCACTCTAAGGTGACGTCATCACAGTTGGAGATGTTGTATGAGAAGTTTGACAACCCCAGGGCATTTTCCTTGACAGCACTGTTGAAGTCGCAGGCAATCTCTCATCACGACGCCAGTCAGACTCTGGTGTATTTGAAGCACCTCGAGTATAGGCTACGCCTCCCTCTACACCTATTCCTCTACCCCATCTTCGAGGCATTGAAAGTCTCATCGTCATAGATGAAGCCAAATTCCATCACTAATTTGGTGGGTTTTGTAGTCATCAGCCATTGCCTGGGAGTCAAGCTGACTCTAGGAATACTCGGCCACCTTGTCTGCATGAAGGTGAGCCAGCAGGAGGAGGGGCATTTCTACCTCCACATCTTGGGGAGCACAAGATTGTCACTAACGCTCTCCCGAGTCTAACAAGGACTAGAAGGAGAGGTTCCTATGGGTGATCGGGGATGACTCTAATCTAGCCTGCTTCAACTAGCTAGAGATCAAGAAAGGAGCTCTGAAGGCAGGGCTATTATCGAGCACCGAGAGGTGTGCGCTAGAGTTGATCAAGGCATACACCGGCTCTCGGTAGATCGAGGACCTCTTTGACAACTCAGTCTTGTGAGTTGTTAGCGTCTCTTCTGTACCTCCAACTGTGGAGGGTGAAACTCTGGCTATAGTGCTAACACTGGGCTCGGATGAGGCTAGTGTAGTACTGATGGCTCTGCTAGCTCAAGCTCAGGGAGGGCCCTCAACTAGGTCACAAAAATGTTTCTGCCCAGATCTGGCCCCTGAGGAGGCTGATGAGGTTAAAGTTCATGCGGCTGAGATAGCCGCTCGATTGTCGAGGTCGAGGGCACTACTCAGGTTGAGAGGGCTAAGAAGAAGAAGAGGTTGAGAAAGGTGGGTAGTCGAGGCCCCAAGAATATGATTGAAGCTGTGATGGAGACAGGAGCATCCTCTGCTGTTTAGGGGGACGCCTCAGGCCAGCCACCGGTGGAGATCCCTCCTCCTCAGGCAGTGAAGGAGGCCACTACTGCTGTAGCTACTGCTATTTTGGCTCCAGAATTCAAGGTCCTCATTATTGACAAAGGGTCCTCTGACAGAGAAGAGGGGGCCAATACCCATATGGTCGAGGTCGAGGAGGCTGAGGCCCAAGCAAGGGGCATGGAGGCGCTAGAGGTATCTACCGAGTTAGGTCGTCAACAGGGGAAGGAGCCGGCCATCAAAGGGGTTCTTCCTACCTAAGGATTCGGGTGGCCATTCCCTCATCAAGTCAATGAGGTTGAGGCGGAGAGAGGGGATCAGCTGAGGATGCTCATGATGGGTTCCTCAAGGCCGGTCTCTGATACGACAAAGAACCAGCTGAGGAGTACAGATAAAAGCCCATATGGTATCTTGACAAGAGGGGGTTAGTTCTAGAGTCCCAACTTGACCAAACCCGAGCGGTCAAGTAATTCTACCTCGATCGCGATGACGTGATCTTGGGGAAGATATCGAATGTCGGCCTCCATCAGTGCCTCAAAAGCTACATGGTCTGCAGAGCTTGGGTGGAGCAAGAGTTGTTTGGCTGCTATGAGCGAGCCCGAACCTCTTTCCTCAAGCTTCAGGGAGAGCTGGAGGCCCAGAAGTCTGACCTAGAGAAGGCTCTCATAGCACAATCAGCCAAAGAGGAGGAGCTAGGCATCTGGAAGAAAGGCGAGGAAAAGCAGCGTCGGGAAGTAGAGATGCGGGAGAAGATGGTCGACGGCCTGAAGGCCTCTAACAGCAATAAGTCAACCGAGATTGGCAAGCTTAAGGAAGACCTTGGCCATCTTGAGCAGGAGCTCCTCGAGTGAAATGATAGGATCAAGTACCTATCTGAGGAGGTCATGGCCGAGAAGTGAGAGAGGTTTGTTGCCCAGGAGCGGGATCGATCAGATCATCTAGCCACTCAGAACTTGCAAGACGAGCTGAAGGAGGAACAACTAGCACTCCAGAAGCTTCGAGAGGAGAGCATCCAGGCTACTCTAGAGGCCAAGCAGCAACGCGAGTCGTCCCTTACTGAGATCCAGGCTCTATGAGTCCACCTCACTTTTCTGGAGTTTGAGGCCCATCGGTTCGAGGTCATTGAAGGTTATCACCACAGCACTCTCAGAAAGGCAGAGGTTGCACTGTCTTGTAAGGCTAGATTCAACTATCTCGAGGTGCAGCTTCCAGCAGAGATCAAAAATGATCCCGACCGCTTTCACTATCCTTCTCGAGTGGCCAACTACCTTGGTGCACTCCAGGCGATAGAGAAGCAGGGAGGGGGACTTGTGCTCAATGGTGGGAGCATGTCTGGAAAATAGAAAGGCAAAAGGGCTGAGACTGAGGTTTAGCCAACTTCCTTGCCATCCGCTGCAGCTACTCCTTTGAGTTTGACTCCTGCTCTTGGCTCTGGGGTCGATCTGTCCACTACTCTCAGTCCTGATCATCTTCAGAGTCTGACCCCTTAGGGGCTCCAGTGTATCTTTTCTCTTTCTTTTGTTGTTTCTTCTTTTTTGCATAGCACTTTTGTACTGTAAAAATCTTCATATATGTGAATAAAAAGATTTTTTTTCAATTTGAACTGTGTACCTTTGAGATTGCGTTCTTGTATTTAAGAGTTTACAATCTACTGTGTTTAAGTTCAAGTTTAATTTTGGGTTGAGGCAACTCAGCTGTGGCGAGTGGGGCAACTTGACCTCGTGTCGTGGGTTTACTCATGATGACACCAAGGTCTTGGGGTATGTGGCCTGGGCTTAGTAGGATGCCAAGGTCTTTTTTTTGGATGACATGCTTTAATTTTACCCTAGAAAGGTACTAAGGTCTTTGAGTCAGAGTCGACTGAGTCGATGAAAATTGAGCACTGACAACTACACATAGGTACGTAGCACAAAACATATCTTGTATATGAGAGTAATTATGAATTTGATTACCTTGGGAAGCCAGAGGTCGCCAAGTCGATGAAGATAAAATGGCAAGAGCTACATATAGGTATATAATGCAGAAATATCTCATATATGAGGGTAATCATGAATTTGATTAACTTGGGAAGCCAGAGGTGGTCGAGTCGATGAAGATCAAATAGCAAGAGCTGCATATAGGTATATAATGCAGAAATATCTCATGTATGAGGATAATCATTAATTTGATTACCTTGGGAAGCCAGAGGTGGCCGAGTCGATGATGATCAAACGACAAACGCTGCATATATGTATATAATGCAAAAATATCTCATATATGAGGGTAGTTGTTAGTTTGATTACCTTAGGTGGAAACCTATGTGCCCTGGTCTTAAACATGAGAATGATGCCAAGGTCATTGTCTAGCTTTTTAGTCTTATGTAATGGTAGCTTCTTATCTCAAAGTTTGAGCACAAGGGGTTGTCCGTTCTCTTGCAAAAAAGAGATGAAGAAACCTCACGGTGGATGCCAATGTTGATGTCCGGAGAGACTTAGCAGCGAGATTAGCGGGTAATCCCAAGCATAGTGATAGGGCTCGGGGTTGACACTGATCATACGTGTCATCTCACCTCCCTTAGATGGCCATCTGATTATCACATTTTAATTACAAATTAATACCCTCATTATCCATTTTATATGAATAAATAACATGCTAATAACTGTTTTTATCTTAATTTGCCGGTTAATGGAGA
>JBAKGM010000365.1:28881445-28905268 GCA_037177215.1 Asparagus racemosus | reverse complement strand
TATTCTAAGTTGCCATGTAACGAGATATGGGCCAATGAATCCCAACCCATCTAGGCTTAAGTCATTAAGTATGGAAATACTTTTTAGGCTTAACTGTTCAATTAACTTAGGCTTAGTAAAATAGAATCCACCTTTGAGTTCAAGGTTTTTATTAGTACCCATTTTTCGCACTATTATTTTCAGTGTGTGCGCGCTCGCGCTCGCATGTGTGTGTAACTTGAGAAATATTTTGATCAAGAGGACTTGAGAATTTGTTATCTACTCTAAGATAATCATAAAATATATATTTTTACTTCAAATAAAGTTTAAAGTTAGAACTATAGCAAGATGTAACGCTTTGAAAGTTATTTCTTAAAAATTTATTTAGAGTTATAATAAAAGGCTAACTTGAGTATAAAACTAACTAAAAATGAGAAAGTTTGCAAATTCACCAAGTAAGTTAATTATTAATTAAGTTTATCAAATTGGCAAGTGATATTTTTTATGGGCTAAAAAGAAAGGATAAAATAGAGAGAAAAGATGACATTTTCCCACTCCTACACCTAAACTTTGTCCTCAATCCAAACTATATGATATAAAATGTAAAGCAGATAGCAAATGAAGTACTTACATTTATTTGGTCGACCTAGAACTATAATAAAATAATAAAAATCAACAATTACCTTCAATTTTGTTGGATAAGAGAAGGGCTTAGCCAAACATTTTCTTTCTCTCTTTTTTTCCTTCTTTTTTTATTCTTGTTTTTCTCTTTGGAATGAAATAAAAATGAGCTCTCCAACAAGAGAAAAGCAAATTCTTATTATTATGAGACACCGAGTAAGATGCAAACTAAGGGATTGAAAATTAAAAACTCACATTCTACATCACCACCTATCTTGTTGTTGAAAATTCTATCTCAAATTTTAAAAAAGTCTAAAATAATAAACTCTATGATGTGTTTAAATTTTGTACTCTCCGAGGTGTTTAATAATTTTTGTAGAATTTGATGGCAGGTTGGTGTTGATGCTCAAACTGGTGTTCGGATCAAACAGTCACTGATTGTAGTTGAACCAGAGTTTAGGGAAGCGAGGCTCATTTCTCCTCCTAATACGACGCCTAGCAGCTGGTCTCTACGCCGTGGAACACCTGTGGAAGGGTCGGAGTTGGGTTCTCCGGTGGCCACTCCGACGATCAAGTCATTATATGAAAGAGAGTGTGAATACTAGAAAGTAGAAAATTAGGGTTAGCCTCTTTAGCAGAGAATATTGCTTACCTTTAACACTATTCATTTTTAGCTTTTATACATGGGCTAGGGGGTATTTTCGCCATTTCGGGTGTCGGGGTGGTGTGTGTGTGCCCTACGCTGACGTGGGCTGACTTGGCGACGTGACTAGGGCGTGAATAGGCTGTTGTGCCCTGCAGCGCCGAACAGTATCGCCAGGTGTCATTATGGGAGTGGCCAGGGAGTTTGTACCGTTACGGCGGTATTAATGAAGATTGGACCTGTAGCATGGCGCGCCTTAATTGTCCGAGGTGCCTTAAATATCGTGTGAGTGGAGAAAATCCTGTACATTGATTTCCTCATTAATGAGACGTCGACGTGTTGTCGTGACTTGGGCCCAAGGCGGCCGTCCTACGTGGGAGGAGAGACGGGTCGACTTGTTAGCGCTCCTCATGTCATTCGTGAGGGCGTAGGTTAGCGTGGCGGCCGGCAATCGTTTGTGTTGGGGCCGACTAATATGGTATTTCATGTCGTCCGCGAGGTGAGCGGGAGGGCCGGATGGTGCCGTCTCTCGTGGGGCTCTTCAAGGGCGGAGCGATCTGTGCCGCCCTCCGTGCTGCCCACGTGAAAGGAGGGAACGACTAGCACCGCCTTTCGTGTCGACCACGAGGGGGTGACGGCTAGTACCGCCTCACGTATCGACCTTGAGGAGGGGACGACTGGTACCGCCTTTCGTGTCGACCACGAGAAGGGGTGACTAGTACCGCCTTTCGTGTCGACCACGAGAAGGGGACGACTAGTATCGTCTTTCGTGTGGCCCACGAGAAGGGGACGACTAGTATCGTCTTTCGTGTCGACCACGAGAAGGGGACGGCTAGTACCGCCTTTCGTGTCGACCACGAGAAGGGGGCGACTAGTACTGCCTTTCGTGTCGACCACGAGGAGGGAGCGACTAGTACCGGGGTGAGCGTTAGAGCTACCCAGGGGAGTTCTCGCCGGTGCGGTTGGTCCGTACATCACTGTCGTCTGGGAGGGGAGCATTTCTTCCTTAATCATGCGGATTATCCTCAGTGAGGGTTCAGGACCATAACATTGTTTAAACAAATTCCATTCATATAATTTTCCATATATGTTTACTTAATTATAGTTACTTTTGTTTACAAATTTAAAAGTAACCATAAGTTAAATTAATTTGAATAAGCAATTAAGAAATGAAATTATGATTATTCTTCATATACGTTAATTAACATTAAATTATTTTTAAGTTAAAATTCTATAAATAAATGATGTCACATTCTATTTTTTCGGTGTTTAGATTTCGACAAAAAGTTAGATAAGGATGCATATAATTAGGATTTTTCTTCATATATGTTAATAAAAAACTTCTATAACTACATGATGCCACCTGTTATTTTTTGTGTGTTTAGATTTCAGCCAGTGGTTAGATTAGGATGCCATATGTCAAAAAATTAGATGATACAAAATGCTAATGTGTCAAACTCTGGAAGAGTTTGAAGTCGTATGGTTTTCCTTTAAGTATACACTTAATAAAATTATAAAAGTGGATTCCATGTTAAAACATTTCTTCTAAAAATACCCTCCAAAATGTATGTACAATGTTAAAAGTCACATTCATATTCTTATGGATATCAATATAATTTGTGTCTCTTGATAAAAAAACATATATTATTTTTAGCTCAAATCGAGCAATGAAGACATCATCGTGGAGGCCTTCGCAACTTGAGCTTTGAATGAGTAGAGAAGGGATCCGATCCGCTTGCTCCTTAATTTGAATGGAGTACTAACTGTGTGTCCATAGAAATAAGTTGAGGATCTCCGCTGACTATATGTCTAGTGAAAGGTGTTGACGTCGCCTCTTTATGAAGCTCGCATCTTGGAGAAGAGTAGATCATGGTTGATGAGGATCAAAAGTTTTTCTTTTTCCCATGCGGGTTTGTTTGCAAACCTTCTTATGAGTAGTGGTTCTTGGGTGATTAGCAACTCTAGTGAGCAAAACTCAACGAAGAGGTGGTAGGCTGATAAGAAAACCCTAATGAAAAGGAGGTATCTAACTCAAAGGACCAAGGAGACCCTAAGGTAGCCCAAGGAACCCTCTAGAGTGAGAGCAACTCCACTGTAGAGGAGAGAGCTCAATCCCCAAGCAAAGAGACTTCGATAGAAGTTTGGAGCCTTCTGTTGAACAAGGAGTCAAATAGTCCTTAGTTGTAAGCTAAGGAGGGGTTATATATTGGGATAATTTGGGGCCAAGTGAGATACTTGTCCCAATGGAGCAACTTTAACCCATTAGAATAATTTGAATGAGATAAGTTAGGATAATAGGATAATTTGAAATTGTAATTATGACAATTTAAGTGGGATAATTAATGACGTATCGTCTTATTCAAATATCATATTTGTTGAACTTACCATGATTTATCATAATATTAATACTATATAATAAAATAAATTATTTTAATTTAATATTATAATATTATAGAGTATATTTGAGTCACCATGATTTATAATATTTATGTATAAAACTAATACTAATATAATATAATATTAAATTATAATTAACATAATATAGTAACAATAAAATTAATAAAATTCTTTTACTATACTATAATATAAAATATCGCATTATAATAAATATAATATATTGTATTATAATATAGTATAACATTATACATATTTATAGTAATAAGCTTAGTAGAATATAATATTATATTATGATATATTATATCATAATAAATCATATTATAACAAAATATATTATAATATTATCTATTATAATATAATATACAATAATATAATTTATGATAAAATAAGTTACATGTTAAATTATTATTATTTTATAAATAATAAAATATTTTTTGAAAAAATCATATTATAATAAATATAATATAATATATTGCAATATAATTAACATAACATATTAAAAATATAATTAATCATATTAATTGTTTAATCATTTTATAATTAGTTAATATGATTAGCATGTATATTAGTAGTTAATATATGAATATTTTAACATTATCCCGCTTATCTCAAATTGTTCCATTGTCAGAGTTGGGATAAATTTTGGCTTGGGGGAAAATAATTTTTTCGCATATGAGTTTGATAATTTTATCACATATTAGGTAATTATCTCACTAGGGCTTCAAAAAATCAATAAGACCAAAAGTTATTGTCCTGATCCTATTATCCCAACCAATAACACCAAAAAAGAGTTGTGCCAATATTTATCTCTATTATCTTCATATGACACCACTCAATAACCCCCGTTGGCTAAGAGTCTCTGTTTATAAACAAAACCTCATTTACACGGTTTTAGGGGGTTTACGCCCTATTAGATTTACGCGAGCTACTTTGGCAACTTTTTAGTATATGGATGCCGAACAGATAGCGACGTGGTGTCCTTTGCAAATAAGCTTGTAGATTTTTATCGAGTCGGTCACATGTTGCATGCACATTAAGTCAAAGGAATTCTATGCACGTTCGATCAGGTCACCTTCGCCCTTGTATTTCTTGATGTGGGGCATCTTGAACTTGGAGCAGGAGGCATTTATGATATCTTCTGAGAGAGGTATACTCCCCTAGATAACGTTGGCCACCGTGTTGAACTTTCGATCCTAGGCAGAAGCCAGGTTGGTCATAGAGGGATCGGCCTAGGCTACCAGGGTTTAGGTCGTGTAGGTGTGTCTTACACCTCACGACTTTGCCCATGCAGCCTGACTTGGGTTGTGGCTTGAGCTCTTGCCTATTGCCTCTAGATGAGGCTGGGGTTGTCGTGGATCAATAGCGAAGTGGGTTTTCTGCTACGGTGGCGAGGGGGGGGGGCGGTTTCCCTGACTAGATCCTCTTGATCTTGTCGCCGGTACTGCTCTTCATGGAGAGGGATGACAGGCGATGGGGGAGGTTGAGAGGGAAGAGCACAGTTGAGAAGTTCGTTGGCGAAAGCAAATTGCTAGTAGAGAGATTGAGCTATTCTTTAGGTAGATTCATTTAAATGAGCCTGAGTGACATAGTCAGAGCGGGAAGATTCTCCAGAATGTGTGAATTTGGAACCATAAGAATGGTTAGGATCAACCATTTCTCAAAGGAAGAAGAAGAGGTCCCTTAATCTTCCTTGATGGCTGATCAGTCAGGAGAGATTCCTGCACAGGTAACACCCGTTAGAGGGCTGGTGTTGGTTGCTCCGGCATGCCCTCCAATATTCAAGTCAGTGATAGATTAAACAAGTTTGAAAGATGCAGAATCCAGTTTGAGGGTGTTATACATCAATTTTTGCATACCAGATTACCCACTATTTATAAAGGGTCGGTAAGAGCACGTTCATTATTTGACTAGGCCGGTGTAGTCGGCTGATAGGACTACACTTGACACGTGTCGGCAGTCGGTTGAATGAGTCACATTTGCATTTAATGCAACAAATGACAGAACGACTAAAGTGATGATGTCGTTCAAGGAGTCATAACTTCGGCACAGAGAGTCATAATGACTCTGGCCAAACATTAAATGCAATGGCGATTGGGTGACAGAGTATGACTGTTGAAGCCGATCGTCATTCGAGACATTCCATAGCAAGGGTTGAGTGGAATATGCCTTTCGTCTCGGACTTGGGTTCTTTTAGCGGATCTCGGCTTGAAGACGCCTTTCGTCTTGGACTTGGGCTACCAAAAAGGTCGACGATGCTCACACCCGGGTTAGGCTTTTAGATTTATAGGACTCGGCCAGTTAATCACGATATGTGGCCGACTTTCAAGAGTATATTAGACTTAGTAATTCTCAAGATATAACATAATTATATATAAATTGACTTAGTAATTCTCAAGATATAACATAATTATATGTATTCTTTTATTTATTTATTTATTTGAGTGTTTGCACTTAACTTGATTAAAAGCCGAGTAAGAGAAAATTTTCTTGATTGAATTTTCTTAAGCAGCAGTACCCTTTGGCTGACTTTTTTCTTTAGGAAGCCCTTCTGCTGACTAAGAATGGTGTTTTTGGAGAAATTATGCGCACGTGTTGCGTTATAACAGGTTGGTGAACAAATGGGTGCCAGAATACCTAGGTTTTCGAACTTCTAGAAGGCCCCCAATGTCCTTCTCGGATTCTTTCCCGTCCCTCCGACTCCATTCTCATCTCATCCTTCAAAACTGTTTAAAGGAGAAAAAAGCCCCGAAATTAGGGTTAGGGTTTTGTATTCGAGAGAAGGATGCTGGATCTCCAGAAGAGGCGAGTCCAGCTCGCGCTTTTCATCGCAGGCCTCATCGCCCTCAGCATGACAGGTTCAATGCTTTCTTCGTTTCTTCTTCCTTATTTGTTTCATTTATTGGGAAATCAATTTTATGACGAGGGCAGTGGGATTGATTTTGTAAGCACTGAATCTTGATAATCCTATTTGATTGGTTTGGATTTTAGCAATAATTGAATTTTCGATGCTAAAATTGGAAAATATAGGGTTTTAAACTTGATGAAATGCCATAATTAGACCCTCAACTTCCAAGTCATCTTAAGAAAATTTTGATGCTGATTTGTGTTTCTTATTTTGGAATGGTGGTTATAATCCCCCCACATTTCATTAGTAAGATTTTCATCAAATATCTTCTAGTACAAGAACGGAATGTCAACAGTCCCAGTATGAAGAAAAAAATATCAATATTCTGACAAAGATATTCAAATAGATTCGGATCCTGTCCAATTAGGTGGTATTTGTAGAGGATCCAATTCATAGTACACAGTACGTGGTACATAGTGTGTCATGGTATGAATTCGGGTACGCAATTCGCCACTTACGAGCGTTGGTCAACTAGAACTTTTCAAGTAGAACTGGGATAATTGGTAAAGTGAGATGATTTTATGATACTGGGATAATTTAGTATAACAACGATGGATAATTTTTGAAGTGTGATAATTTGGTGGGACAATGGTGGATAAAATTATGAAGTGGGATAATTTGGTAGGATAATTTGGTCGGGTAATGGTGGATATTTAAAAAAAAAGTATATCTTGCTTAAATATTGTCGGACAATTTGGGATATAAAGAAATATGTGTAATTTATTTGGACAATATCATGACTTTATATGTATTACTATTGTTAATAATTGTATATTAAAAATAATATAAGATTGATTAGTAATTGATTAGTTGATTAGTAATTGATTAGTCTCGTAATAACTATCAAATATAATGTAATAGAGCATCACTATTCATTACAAATATTAAAGTATTTTAGAACTAATAGAGAGCTAAATCCTTAGAGTAACTCGACTTCCATCATCCCACATGGCCTCTTCCATAGAATTTCTCCAAGCTCCTGCAGCTGCTCGTTGAGTCTGTTGAGTCTCTAACTCGTCTTCATCAGAGTCATCATCTGTACCGGCAACATTTTCTGGAGCTTCTAGTGGAATATTAGAAATGTCCAAGGCATCATTTGTATTCTCCAATCCTAAAAAGTTGTGCAGTCCTACGCATGCAATCAACATCTTTGTTTGTGTGACATATGGAAAACCTGGAGGTTGGCTCTTGAAAATAGTGAATCTAGACTTAAAAACTCCAAAGATGCGTTAGACACAATTTCTAAGAGACGCATGCCGATGGCTGAAAACCTCTTTTGAATTTTGTGGTCATTGTTGATTGTTATTGGGGCCGAACTTTGAAAGATGGTACATTTGACCTCGGTATGGAGCAAGAAATTGTAGCCTATCAACTAGATAGAATTTATCTACAAACAAGAATAAAATTGTAAATGAGAAAAAATATTATAAAACTAAAAAATATTCTTTGATTGTATTAAAGTTATAGAATAATAGGTAAATATTATTATTTTGTGGAAGTGGAAGTCCATGAGGTCTACTCATCGCATCCTTCAAGACTTGCATCATTAGCAGAGCCCTCCCATCCAGCTAAGACATAAATAAACTTGAGATTGACTGTGCAAGCTACCAAGACGTTCTGAGAGAGAAAACTATGTCTATTTTGACCATACATCGTGCATGGTATATGAGTCCCATCTATTGCAACGATACAATCCTAAATAATCAATGTGTCAGACCATTTGAAGTGACATAGATATGTATATGTATATGTATATATATATATATATGTACATATATATACAATCTTGAATAATCAATGTGTCAGACCATCTGAAGTGACGTATATATGTATGTTCACACACACGTAAAATCTTGAGGAATGAAAATTGCCTTGAAATAAGGCCAAAAGCGAGATTCTGATTTAGCCTTATTAGGTGGATCAATAGGAGGTGATGCCATCAAGCATGATGCTAAAGTTATAAGGGCATTTAATGCTTTATTGAAACATACATTGATAATCCATTTTGAATGATCAAATCTATCAGTTGTAGCAGAGTATTGTTGATTCTTACTAGCTGTGAGGAGAAAAATAGCAATCACCTCCTCGACACTAATGTGGTATGTGTCCAGTATATGGCCCTGCTCTATCAAGATATTGCATAACTTTATGGAGCAATCTGGGTACATGCGGTAAATTCTACGAAAATCTTGTGGATGATTACCTATCTTGGTTTGCAAGTATGTGAGACCAAGATCTATAATACCACGTCGAGGATGTCAGAGACGAAGCGTATTTGCTATGAACTCCTGTGATAGAAGTCTTGATACCTTCGTGATCAGATTTGCAGTCTCAGCAGCTAATCCGATTATGCGAATCAAGAAATTATCGTTGAAGTCCTCATGATGAAAATATAAAATGGGCAAATTGTGATCTTCCTCCATCCTATTAATTTATATAACCAATGAGATAGAATCAATATACATGAAACTTATGTGCAGAGAAACAAATAAAGCACTCTATGAGCTGCACACAATGGAACTAAGCATAGTTAAAATGTGTATAGTTCATGTTATCGGAAAAATACTGATGCCTTTTAACACGTATAATTTTTATCCATTTCCCCTTTTATTTTCTTCCATGGTTTCTTTATGCATACATGAAAGATTTACCGAAAATAGTGATCCAAATCAAACATAAATCAATCATAAACAAGAAGAGGACATAACACAAAATTTGATAATATTCAGGTTGAAAGTGCAAAATTTTTTGTCACATAATCAAATATGATTCATGTTCAAAGAGGAAAAAAGATATGTTGGCATGCTTCTCTTTCTTGAAACTTTTTTGCATTTGTCACAATATTCAAGTAAGATATCTCCTATAAACTGTACTCAACTATAACCACTAGCAAATTCCTGAATAAAAGCACATGAAAGTTAATAGAGTATAGAAATAATAGAGCACTATATAACCTACAAATACGAATAGTTTCTAAATACCTTAATAGTGGTTTTGACAAAAATGAAATGGCACTGATCCTAAAAATACTTTCCAAATCTCAAAAAAAAAAAAGAAATAAAAAGAAAAAAAACATAAGAATATCCCAAATTCCTAAACTACTCAATGTAAAATAGTTTTGACAATATGAAATTGCACATAATCCTAACACCATAACAAATATAAAAAAACATAGCAATATCCTAAACTCCTAAACTAACCCCTCTAAACATCTCCAAAGAAATCGGAATAATAGTATGCACCATTTGGATCAAAATTGGCTTGAGTCCCATCCTTATCATTATTCACCATCTCATGATCAACCAAAAATGTAGAAGCTCATTGCGGTCTTTTGCATCCATATCAATAAAGGCATCCTCCATGTCCCGTGGGATATTGTGGCTTAGTCAATTCAGGAGTAGACATAACAACATCAACCCATTCTTTATTTTGACCATTTCTTATCTTTCTGAACTCATCAACTAACTCATTAAAAGCTTTACCAACTCCTACCTCTTGCAATGAGAGCTAGGAAGATGCAGAGGACGTGGCTGCAGTGCCAATTGGTCTACACCGTCATTTACCATTATTCAAAGTGGGTGGTCCAGAACCAGAAAATGGCACACTCCCAGTGGGAATGGTGCTAGCAAGTTGCATGTCTATAACAGCATCTCCTCTATCAGGAGACTCCATCTCAGCATCAGCACCAAGCATGCCCCCCCAACCACTTCCTCTAAGCGTGCTTCATCCAAGCCATCAGGACCTAAACCTATAGCTCCTCTACCAGAAGCGCCATGGTCACCACATACCATCTATATATCCGCAAAATCCTCAGACAATTTACTCTTGAGATTTGGAGTATTTGGACGGGCCTATAATATTATATATGAAAATAATTAATATTATATTCAAGTTAATATATATAAAAATAACATGACATAAACCGATCTCTTAAATAACATTCCACACTTTGTCGGGACAAGTAAATTTCTGCGTGCTAGGTCCTACCCAAAACTAAAGTTATGCTTCATCAAGATCTCTACAGGTGCAATCTTTCTCGTCAATTGCTTTATCTTGTTAATTACATGATTATATCTAAAAAAATTTCCAAAATTTTTAACTAGAGGGGTATCACATTCCTCAGAATCACATGCTTTTTGAAACTGCCATTTGCTTGCTTAATCCCGTTCTTATTTCCTCCACCAGCAGTCTAAGCAATTCCATAGCCTCTGTTTTAGTCCATGTCATATAGTCCATCCTTGCTCTTTTCTGTCTCTCACTTCCAAGACCTTGAGATATTTCTTCTTGATCCTGACTCTGTGATCCTATGTCCATCCTATAGCAAACTCGAAAACAACCTTTTCAAAATCTCAAATATGTTGTTGGATTAAAATATACATGCATCTAATCTAAAAAACACACACACACAATAATAGTAATAATTAAATGAAAAACACATGTATTAGTAATCTGAGTATACAATTATTTACTTTAATATTGAAAGTTAATGCCAATGTGTAATGTCCATCACTTGAATATCCTAAAATAACTAATTCCTATATCACTAAAGTTTTTGAAACTGACTCCTAAATACCCTAAAATTTTGAAAAGGCTTAATTGCATTTAAATGCCCAATAGTTTTCGAAAACAACCTTAATGAATTATATTCTTTTTTCCCAATGGATCCGATTGCCATATGCAACTCGCAGCAATTTTGTTTTGTAAATAAAAATGGTCACTAATTATTGAATTACAGGTTAAAGATTTCAAAATTATCACACTCGCAGATTACATTGCATCAAGATTCAATGATAAGAATTAATAAGTTTCAAAAACAATAATAATGAAGATGAAAATTAATAAAATTTTCTTGTATAATTGTAGCAATATAATCTGCGAGTGCGATAATTTTCTATCCACCAATGAATAAGAAATGGTCGGAGCAATTATCTATTCACCAATGAAATCTAAGGTACTCATAGCTCTGTAATCTGAGGTTACTTGTAGCAATTCTTTATTCGCCAATGAAATCATTGTAGCAATTCTATCCACCAATGAATAAGAAATGGCTGGAGCAATTATCTATTCACCAATGAAATCTCAGGTTACTCATAGCTATGTAATCTGAGGTTACGTGTAGCAATTCTTTATTCGCCAATGAAATTATTGTAGCAATGTAATTTGAGGTTACTTGTAGCAACTCTCTTTTCACCAATGAATGTAGAGATCCAAAATAGTGTAAAAACTTCGCATAGTTACCTAAACGATCATTTGTATGTTGAAATATATAAATGTCTGACACTCAAAGATGGAGCATGGAATTTTTATGTCTATCATATCATCATCCTCACATTTAGCTACTTGTGTTACGTGAAACTAGCATACTATTAAAAAAGAGAAAAAGAACAAAAAAGAAAACATGAAAAGTTACATTCGAAAATTGTACATACCATTGAGGAAATAGCAGCTATAAGTATCCTTAGCTCAAATTCATAGTACCAGTATATCTGTGGTAAAATAGATCATATCCAATCATATTACAATACTAGTAAATAGTATGGTTACTTTAGATACCAATTTAATACAAATAAGGATTCCATAGGTTAAATAGATGATGCAACATAAACCAATGACAAATTATGAACCCTAACAATATGAAACCAATGCCTTAATTATATGAAATCAATGGCCAATATCTTAAAACAAGATTACAATGCAAAAACCAGGGGCTAATGTCTTGAAATCATAAGGGAACATGTTCTAGTATCTTTAAACCCTAATTTATATGAACCCTAATTATATCATTCCTAATAAAAACTTGCATATATGATTCTCTTGAACCTAATTCATAAATTAAGTATGAGCGATTATTACTCTCAATTTTTTAATAGATCTAATTAGAAAAAGGGATCTGAGAGATACTTGTGAATCGAAGCGATGCTCTTTGAAAGGTCATAGTTCCACTTTTTTCCCAATTGATTCTTTGTCAATCTGTAGGATAATTTAAGAGAGGTGAACTGATGGCTATATATATATATATAGGTAGAACAAATAGTGAGATAATTTTGACAATTTATCTCAATTCTAGTTCTAGTAGAATTCTACTTGACTTACACTAGTTCTAAAAAAGTTCTACTTGACTAACACTATAAAAAATATCTCAGTTTCTAGTTCTATGTGACTAACACGTTAAAAGTTTGTCCCACAGATTATCCCAGTTTCAAGTTTGAGTTCCAATTGACTAACCCCCTTTAGAAAATTTAAATTCGATAGGGGGAAGCTTTCTTTGGTACGCAAGTTCTATCAGTGGTATGTTATAAAGGTTTTTTGGGCGTGCTTACCGGTTTCCGAAGTGTGTAGTAGAAAACTAGAAACTAGAAAGGTAATTATACATTTCAATATTTTTCATATAAATTACTTAAATGCTTCTTTTTTATGGAGTTCATTCTTTTGCTCTGTTTTTCTTTTCACATAGTTCGTGTTAGGACCATGGTTTCATTTCAGGTTTTATTAACATAGGCATTTAGTTTGATTGTAGTCATTGACTGATACATTCTATTGTGCGCAACCCTTTTGTCCATTGCGCACATTGTATTGTAATTGCGCATGTACACTTAAAGGGATTTTGAGCCTTGCATGCTTATAAGTGGTACGCCAATTTTGGGGAACTAATTCGTGTGTCAGAGGGATTTGATTCGCAAATGTACCGGGAATAGGATCTCAGGAACTATACGACGGTTCAAGCGGGGTCCAGGGGATCGCACAACTATAATCCAATTCTTTAAATCCTTACCCTCAATCTTAATTTCAATGGATAAAACAATGCCACATAGGATATCCACAATTAAAATAGTGGATTTCCCATACCATGCTAGATCTGGTGATATAGCTTTATTTATGATTAAGTGAAATATTTCTAGAAACTAATAAAAAGTAGAAAATAACTCTCCAGTTTAACTCTCCAATTAGGTGTCAAATAAACTACTCCCTCTTCTATCTTCAAATTTAATTTCCATTTGATTACTACTAAATAATCAAGCTACTGCAAGTTAACTTTGTTCAAATAGATAAAATTTGGTAAGGAAATGACGAAGCAACAAAATAATGTAATGTGGAATAGCTTTTGGCCTAGCTACATCAAATGAAGAAGATTCTATATTCATGAAATCAGTATATGAAAAATCTACTAAGCCTTGTATCAGTTAGTTAAAAATTATCAATTTCACTATTTATAAGATAGAATAATTTGGGTGGAAAGGATAAAAGATGAGAGGAGTATGTTTACCGCCTAATTGGATGGAATACAATCTAATTGGAGGGATTACAGAATACTTTTTATTAGTTTCTAGAATTGTTTGATCTAATCACAAATAAAATCATATCACCAAATCTAGTATGGTATTAGAAAATTGTTATTTTAAAGGTGGAGATCCTACATGGTGTTATTTTATCCATTGAAATTAAGATTGAGCATGAGGATTTAAAGGTTGGATACTCTCCAATTACCACCAAATTGGAGAGGATTCGGATCCCAAATGGACTCTACCTAAATGAAGAACATAAAAAATCCAGGTTGAGAGAACAAAATAGCTAGATTGCTCTAATATTATGTTGAAATCAAATGAGTGAAGGATTTTATATTTTCTTACTTATTAAGATTTAACAATGTAATAAAAGTAATCAAAGAGAAATAGGGAAAAAGAAGAGTTAATTTGCTCTCCTCTATTCAACTATATTTATAATAGGAGTCTTTATATAATTATTACATAAGCAATATGGGACTAAATACTAGTTAACTCTCTCTCTCTCAACACTCCCGCTCAAGCTGGAGTATATGCATTGTACATGCCCAGCTTGTCACAAATAAACTCTACTCATGTTATCTACAAGCTGATTCTCTGACAATACATGCTTAGCCAAAATAATTCCTCCGTTCATTTTCTCACGAACTAGATGACAGTCAATCTCAATATATTTGCTCTTCTCATGGAACACAGGATTCTCAGCAATAAGTACAACGGACTTATTATTGGCAAATAATCTCATAGGGCATTCAAGAAGAAAACCAATTTCTGTTTAAAGGTCTCTAATCCAAACTAACATACAAATCACATTCGCCATTACACGATACTCAGACTCTGCACTAGATCGAGAAACCACACTTTGTTTCTTACTTTTCCAAGAAATAAAATTTCCACCAAGAAATACACAATAACCAGTAGTTGAACACCTATCAAAAGGTAATCCTATCCAATCTTCATCTAAAAAACGCACAACTCTTGTGTACCCACAATCTAAATAGAGAATTCTCTTTCCTGAAGCTTTCTTTAGATATCTGAGAATCCTCTTCACGGTCTCCAAATGAGTTGTTTTCGGTGCTAAAAGAAGCGAGCTAACTACACTAACAGCAAATGTGACATCTGGCTTGGTTACTGTTAGGTAATTTAATTTTCCCACTAATCTCCTATATGCACTAGCATCCTCCAAAGGCACCGCCTCATATGGTAGTAGCTTATTCTTCACATTCATCAGAGCGTTAATAGTTGTACATCCCAATATATATGCCTTTGAAAGCATGTCAAGGACATAGACATTCTAGACCTAGCAACTTCAATACCCAAGAAGTACTTTAAGGAATCAAGATTTTTTGTTTGGAAATGTTGCTGTAGGTGCTTCTTCTGGCTTTTAATCCCCTCTGCATCATCTCCTGTGGTTGCAATATCATCCACATATACAAGAAGAATCCTCTTCTCTTCATGAGTCTGCCAAAATACTGAGTAGTTTTTCTGTGCTCGACAAAGACCCAAATCTTGAACAACCCATGTAAAACGCCCAAACTATGCTCTTGGAGATTGTTTCAAGCCATAAAGTTGACTTCTTCAGCTTACACACATTTCCATACTCATGAGCAACAAAACATAGTGGTTGCTCCATATAAATCTCATCTTCAAGAACGCCATTGAGCAAAGTATTCTTGATGTCCAACTAATGAAGAGGCCAGTGCAATATCGTAGCTAATGAGATAAGAATCTGTACAAAAGTCATTTTTGCAACATGAGAGAATGTGTCAAGATAGTCAAGCCCATATACCTCAGAATAACCTTTTCCGACTAATCTCGCCTTTAAGCAAGCAAGAGACCTGTCGGGGTTTAATTTGACAGTGTAAACCCATTTGCAGCCAATAGCTATTTTCCCTGGAGGAAGAGTAACCAGATTCCAAGTATCATTCTGCTCGGGGTTGTCATCTCGTCTTTCATAGCCTCAGTCTAGCCTGGAATAGATAGAGCTTTTGACACAGACTTGAGAACGGAGTGAGAATCCAAAGATGATACAAAAGACTGATATGAAGATGATAAGTGATCTCTTAGAAATCAGATGTCGAGTTTCTTACCCTTGCGAAGAGCGATAGGGAGATCATTAGTAGTTGTGGTACTAGGTAACTAATCAGTAACAGTCTCAGATTGTAAATTAGCACTTGGTACCGAGTTTGACACTAGCACAGAAGCTTGGGCATGGCGATGTGTACAAAATTGAAGAGGCTTCTCAAACGCAAATGGTTCGAAGTCAGGTACTACATCAGAATCAGATTGACCACTGACGATTTGTGTCTCACGAATAATCAAGTAATCATAATTATCCTCAGAAGTAGAAGGAGAAGATGTATATCCAGACTGAGACTCAAAGAAAGTGATATCTGCTGATGAAACATAGCAAAGTAGAATTGGACAATAACACCTACAACCCTTTTGAGTGCGAGAATAATCAAGAAAGATACATTTGAGGGATTGCGAATCTAGTTTTGTTTTCTAAGGGCTATGATTGTCAAAAGCTAATGTAGTGCTGATGCAGGCCATTTTGTCGGATGCCAACTTTAACTCATACAAGTCGTTGCGCTCACGTCCTGTGCCAATCGTCTTCTTCGTTCCAAGTGCTTGAAAAGTACAATGAGTAGGAAAAAAATATTACTGAATAGTTTAAAGCTTTAGTAATACTACTAATTGATAGTAAATTAAATGGAAATTAAGGCAAGTAAAGCATAGACGATAAGGGAAGGTCAGGTGTGGTAGAGGAGGACCAACCCCAGTGACTGGTGTCTTAGAATCATTTGCTAGGGTAACTGACGAGGAAGCAGAAATAGGAATAAAGGATGATAAGATACCTCTGTTCACAGTCATATGATCAGTGGCCCAGAGTTTATTACCCAGGTATGAGACGGAGAGCATGTAGGGCAAGCGGTTGGAGTATCTATCTGAGCTAATGTCACTGTAGCAGATGAAGACTGTGCCTGCTGATACTGCTGAAATTGTTAAAGTTAGAACTGCTCAAACTGTCTCCTAGTCTCCATGTCTGTCAAAAGTGTGGGGAGAGTAGGGTGGCTCTCCTGAGATGCAGCTATAAAGGCACTTCGGTTTGATTTGCCTTGCAGGAGGGGGCACTAGTACTTGGTATGTCCTGACTCCTTACAGTAACACTATATGGTCGAGCTATCTCCTCATCCACCACGAGCACCAGAACACCCTTCACGGTTGCCTCCACAACCTCCTCAACTAATAAAGTGGTCGTTTCGTCCCCTTCCCTGAGCAGCTAGGGCAGAGCTATTTGATGATGCTACTAGAGAAGTCGATGAAGGAGGTAAAGCCACCTTCTGGAGAAAGCGATAAGTCTGCTAGAAAATCAACAGCTGTGTTGCCCAAAATCTGAGGCCTAGATGTGGAGTACTTTGGATCAAGACCACCCAAAAAAGTCAATTAATATCAACTGCTTCCATTGCTCTAGCATCTTCTTCACGTCAGACATTATCAAGATTATTTGATGAAGCTCTCCGACAAGTGATTGAAATCACCATAATAATCCTTTAACGGCTAACCACTCCGCTTCTTTTGAAACAGCTCCTGTAAGCTCTGTTGGTATTGGTACTCCCTCCATATAACTCTAAAAATATCCAAAGTTCCTTCACAGTCACACAATGCAGTACCAAGTTTTGAGTATTGTCCCTCATTGCATTTAAAATCTGATGTAGTAAGGTAGTTTCCTATTTTGTTCATGTATCGGTCACTAGCGTAGGAGGGTCTTTTGATAGGTGATTCATCTTTCCTCGACTATACAAATAAATCTCAATCATCTGCTTCCATTGCAGGTAGTTGCTGCCATCTAACTTCTGATTTGTGATCTTTTCGATGATCACCTTAAAAAACTTCACCTCGGTCTTCGTGTAAGCCTTTGTCTTGTTAGAATCGGCCATCATGCAACAACGAATCTAAACAAGAGACCCTCAAAATACACACCCTTCTACTCAATTAAAGTACATAAAAAACTCAACAAACTAACATAAACGACCTGAGAATCAAAACAAAACAAAACAAAGGATCATATCTTTTTTTTTTGTTAGGGTTTTGGATTAGGGTTAGGGTTTTGGATGGAGGGCTGAGATTTAGTGGATAAGGATCTTTTTGTGTGGCTCTAATATCATGTAATAAAAGTAATCAAAGAGAAATAGGAAAAAAGAAGAGTTAATTTTCTCTCCTCTATTCAATAATATTTATAATAGGAAAGTCTTTACATAATTATTACATAACCAATGTGGGACTACATACTAATTAGCTCGATCTCACTCTCAACAAAGAAGAAGGCGATAATATATTGGAAAGTTCTTATGAAAGAAAAACTCTAATAAAAACAAAACATATGATGAAGAAAGTCCTAAATAGGAAAATACTATATTCAACTTAAGCATTGAATTTAAACATCTTTATTAAAAGTAACGTGTCATATAATATCTTTTAATAAACCCTCAAGCTAGAGTGTAGAGATAAGCAAAGCCCACATTGTCCTGAAAAGGCTTGAATACTTTTCCAGTATTGTTATCCTGATCATAGCCAACTACAAAGTTGTCAACATGAAAATAAAGCGGAGAAAAGAAGTTTCGCGAGTGACGCTGAGTCGGGAGAGACAATAGAAAAAAAGGTTCACAACTGTCATCGAGAAAAGAAACATCCCAAGCAAAGGTCGAGAAAAAGAAACTTTTTGAACGAACTTGTACGAAAAGAAACTTCACGAGCGACAAAAGAGGCGTGCCTATAAATAAATCTTATACAGAAGACGTCATTATTTAGTTTACTATATAAGACGTCATTATTTAGTTTTCTATATAAGACCTCTTGAGCGTAGAATTTCTTTACCTTTCTGTTCATTGATCATTATCAATGTCTTTTTTAAATGACTTCAGCCATTGCTTAACCCAGTCAACTCATTTGATCTTGAATCCCGTATTCCTCAATGTTTTTGTAACAGAATTCCAGTCCACATATCATAAGTTTTTTCAAAATCTAATTTGTGGAGAAGACCTTGTTGTTTGGCTCTCACAACTAGTTGAATCACCTCCCAAGTTGAAGCTACACAATGTACGATATTGTGACCATCACTATTTTAAAAAGCCTCCACCTAGCGTACGCTTAGGCCTAGGCGGTACCTAGGCCGTCTAACTAGCGCCTAGGCGGTACTTAGGCTGCCCAACTAGATTTTGGGAGTGTTTAGGGGAGCATTATCTGCTTACATGGACTGTACCCTTTAGACATTGATTGTGATTTTCTATGTTGCAGCCTCCACGTCCAACAATCTCCTTCAAACTCTTTTAACCTCCAAATATGAATAACGCCACTACCTCCTTTGACCTTCAGCAAAACCTCCTCGACCACCACTTAAATGAAGAAAGAAATCCGCCTAGTTACCAATCCGGCACCTAAACTTTTTATAGCATTGATATTTACTATCAATTATTATAACTAAAAAATAAAAAAAAAGAAAACCTCCTAGGCTCTAGGCATCGGGTCCAACACTAGGTCTTCTAGCGCTTTCTATAACATTGTTAGTTATTATTTTGGCTATTTGTATGGTTTATTATGGATCTAAGATTGCTATCTTTTTTTTGTTGCAAATTTATATGAATTTAATACATTTTTTATCAATTATTATAATTAAATAATTTTAAAAATAGACAAATGCCTAGACGCCGCGTAGGCGTCTAGGCGCTAGGCATTGGCTCAAACGCCTAGTCCGCCTAGTGCCTTTTGTAACATTGGTGACCATTAACAAATCCAGTCTGGTGATTATCAATAATGTTAGGCTAAACACTTTAGTCTATTTGCCAACAATTCAGTAATGATTTTAGGAGATGCATTGATGAGACTAATTGGCTCTCTGATTTCACTTTTCTTTCGAATGAGCAGTGCTGAGCATAGTTCATTCTTTAGTTCTTTCTAACTGTATATTCCCCCTTTGTGAAGTATGAAAGAAATCCATGAGATTTAACTTAATAATGTGCTAAAAAGTTTGATAAAAAAGAAAGAAAATCCATCTAGGCCTGGAGCATGAGAATTACCACACAACTCTTCTGATCTCTTCTTTTGAAAAAGATGCATCAAGACAAAAGTATTAAAAGCGGTTAGGTGTCCCTAATAAAGTGCCAATTATCTTCTACATTGTAGAAAATTTTTTGAATTTGAGAATTTGGCTCTTTATCAAGAGGGCTAATATGTGTCCCCGACAAACTATGTTAGCATGGGTTGCTTCTGCCCCTTGAGGGTGATGTATCATCCCTCTCAAATGTACCGCTAGGGATTATATCCCATGTGTTGTCTCCTCCTTTGGACAACACCAGCAAATGAGGATAACCCATCTGCCTTACATTCTCCCAATGGTTAGGAGAAGGAAGAAAAACCTCTAAAGATTCTTCTGTAGAAAATTATATAGGAAGGTTATCATTACATGTGCTAACATCGGTTTTGAACTTGGTAATTGGACTGATACAATATTCTAATTGTATTGATGTAATATTTTGACTGCACTAATCCTAATTATACTCATTGTTTTAAAATGCGGGTTGGGCATCCACCTAGACCTAGGCGGTGCTTAGGCCACCCGCCTAGGTCTTGAGAGCGCCTAGGAGAGCATGAGCCTACATGGATTACTCCAGCATAACAAAGGGGTGTATTGCATGCTTAGGCTTGTTAACAGATAAAGATAATGTCCAAGTCAGAATGGATCAGATCAAAATTCTATATCTAAGTTCATCTTAGGTAAGTGAATAATATAGGATTTTGAACCTTCGAAAATGATCCTTCCTCTTTTACTGCTAAATATGGCCACATTCCGCTTTAAGCACTTGTATAGGCACTAGGTGCCTGGTCCGGTGCCTAGAAGCACCTAGCGCTTTTTAAAACATTAATTGTACTTATATTGTGCGTCTAGGATGTGAGTTGTTACCTCACTGAGCAAAATGACTACCAAAAGATAGAAGTGGTGAGAGGTCCACACCTAATGTGAGTAGCAGGGTGATTCATTTAGAGAAATGACCCTCCACCTCATACTCATTGTGTGCGCATGTGCGTGGATGCATGGGTGCATGCCTTTTATCTATTTTTAGTTTTCTTTTGATGAATCAATGTCTCATCACTCTATTAGGTTTTAACAATATCGACAACAAAATTATCTACATTTGTTTGTGAATGGTTGCATCTGTTGAAAGTCGAGTTACTCGAGTGCTTGTTTGATGCCTAGTTATGACTATAGGACACTGATGTTTTTTATTTATTTTATCTGCCCAGTTGATTTTTCAGGATCAACAGTTTCATATGATAATTTATTCATTATCCAGTAGTCAATTTCATATGATGGATTCTTGAAAAATGATCAAAGTAGCAATTGAACTTAAAAAAATCGATGCGAATTAGTATCATAAGGGCATAAATTTCTCTATGATGAATGGAAAAAACCAACTCGAATTACCATTCCGGGTCACATTAAATTTGACCAAAAAAATAAAAAATATATATATAAAAATTTAAGAAGAAGGAGAAGCATTAGAGGCTCACACACTATGAACACGAAGACAAAATTAATAAGTGATTACAGAGGTATTTTAAAGCATGACGGAATTGTAATCTCCGAACTCAAATGGAAAAAAGAAGTTAATGGGCAGGACTAAGATATTCGCCTTTTGAAAGGTTTTATTAAAATCTTCAAGGTATATGGTAGAAGTGAATCAAGTGATAGAGACAGTTATGGAGTCTTGTGGAACACTAGAACTTGGGAGTTATACTCTGCCCTTTAGGTGCTTATTGACACATTGAAAAGATATCTTCACTTTCTTGTCCCCATCACATGCTATCTGTTCTGATAAGTTAAAAGTTGAAACTAACTGGATAAGAGGAAAGAGGATCTGGCAAAGAGAAAAATAGTCGTTTCATTCTAGTAGGTACTGCAAGCAAGCATTCTATTTGCTCCCTAGTAGAAGAGTTTTTGTGATTCTGGTTAACCAAAAGCAGAGATTGAATAAAAGTTATAGGGAAAGTAATGTAGGCTGTTGTACGTGATAAGAATTTGACACAACTATTAAAAAAAACTCATGGAGTGATTAGAGAATAAATCTTGGTATGGTTCAAATGAATTTCGTTTTGTTTAGGATTGGACTTAGAAAAGATGTCATTTAGATCATCATAAAGAATAATATAGTTTGTTAATATTACTGCCTGATCGCTTCCTGCCCTGAAACGGAGAAAAGGTACAAAGGGTCTTTTACTGTGTCCAGTTACTAAAAATTTGGGTAATCAAATGGGAAAGCTTCTATAGATGACAAAGTGAATAAGCTGCCCTCTCTGTAATCAGTTTGGAGTAAGAGTGAATCTTCTTCTCCTCCGTTGGTAGACATAGACCTGCTCTAGCTGAACTGATTCTAGAGACGGGGGTCATCATCATTATTCGATTCTTGTTATTTTTTTGAAGATCAAGGAACAAGAGGGATTCATTAGAAGAAATATCTCTAAGAGAAAGTCTAAATACATATGACATTCATTGAATATCAATGCCAGCATGAAATTTTAACCATCTGGAATCTTGAACTTGGAAAAGCTCCTTCCCTAGACAGAACTTTTCCGCTTTACATGTGAAAGCAAGGAGGAATCACCATTCTAGTGTACTGAATAACTCTGGCATCATTTTTCTTTCCATTCATCTTGCTCTGCTCTGCTCCTAATAAATCAAAGATACTGATAGAGACGCCAGCAGTTTGTCCAACAAAATATGGGAGACTGAGAAGCTTTGAGCATCGTCACTCCTTCTGGAGTCTAGTAATAACAACAATGATTCCACTTCATTCCTCCATTGAGACACTCCAACAAATTTATCTAAACTGGCGTCTTGAAAATAGAGGAAGTGATTCAGGGGATACATCTGACAACCTTACCAATTAGTCATTTTCTTCAATTGCTTGATTCTATTAAAGTTGTATGCCCTTCTTTCACAGTGCAAACTCAGTGTAAAATTAATCAGCTAAAGTAGGACGATTTCTGATTTCTTACAAGACTTGGTTGACGTCTCTTTTTTGTTCTTTTCTATTTTTATCAATTTTTTCCCCATCCTTTGTGATCTGAGTTTACATTCAGATTTTGCTTATCCATTGATCTTGTGAGGAAATGTTACTTTGTGTTTAGTTTATAAGACACTATGTATTTAAGCTTATTATCCGCTTCAGACAAAAAGGGGATTTTCTTATCGATTGATCTTGTGAGGAAATGTTACTTTGTGTTTACTTTATAAGACACTATGTATTTAAGCTTATCAGCTTCAGACAAAAAAGGGATTTTCTTATCCATTGATCTTGTGAGGAAAGTTCTTGGTGTTAGTTTTACTAGAAACTATGGAATTTAAGCCTACCAGCTGCAGATGAAAAAGGATTTTTCTTCTCTATTGATATGTCATGAAAGGTTTCTTTTTCTTTAGTTTTTCTAGCCATTATGTGTTTAAGCCCATCAGCTGTAGAGAAGAACTCTCCCTTTAGAAGGCATATCATATCAACCCTATGTGCTAAACTCTCCCTTTTAAAAATCATTCCCTATCAAACCATCACCTGCAGACCTCCTCTTTTTTTTTTTGGTTCCCAAAGAAGAGGTTTGACATAGGATGACTTTCTCTAGGAAAATCCCAAAGGAAAAGATGAAGTAAAAAGGGAAGATATATTGTCAATAATTCTTTTAAAAGTAGAATTTTGATTTTATTAAAAATTTTCTTGTACCCTAATCTGTAAAAGAGAAATTATTAGTTATGAATTTAAATTGATTAATAATATTTTTAGAATCTAGTTATATAGCGGGTTTCAATTTAGTAGAAGTAGATTTCCTCCTTGTTGGGGATAGGGCTGGTAAATGAACGAATCGAAGCGAACATGCACCTATTCGAATTCGAATTCGGTCCATTTTTGCATATTCGAATTCGTGATCGTATTCGAGCCGAATACTAAATGACC
>JBAKGM010000365.1:28868852-28881345 GCA_037177215.1 Asparagus racemosus | reverse complement strand
GAATACTAAAAATTATTTGTTTAGTACTAAATGAACTATCGAATCGAACTTGATCGAATATCTGGACGAATAATAACAGAACTATTTGTTAATTATTCGGTTCACTTCCACCCCTAGTTGGGGATTTCTTTCTTCTTGAACAAGCTATGTAAGTCCATGAAAGATTTTTTTTCTTTAATATATGGAAAGTTATGCTTTTAACATGTTGTGTTACTTGTGAATGAGGTCATTGATTCATGCGTGATTCGTGAGAGCCATTGATCTACGCATGCGGCGGAAATTTTTCTTCTCTAATGTTTGTTCTCACCCCCCATCGAAGTTGTATTGTTTGTGGTGCCCATCGTCCTTTCTATCTACTTTGTAGTTATATGATATGGATTCAAAGCTGGAATGCGTGGTTCTTTTCATTGCAATCACCATTCTTACGTGTTCCTTACATGTTCCTACATCTTCAATTTACAGCTGAAAAATTCCGGGAATTTGTGGGAGAAGAAGCTTCATCTAAGAGTGGTAAGTTCACGATCTTTAACTGCTTTGATATGGGATCAGGCACGCTCTCCTGTGGTGTCAAAGAGGGTGTAAAACTTTACGTCTACAATATTAGAAGTGCACATGTGGAGAAAGTGAGACAGAGAGCCACCGAGATGGCACTAGCTGAGGCCTTAAAGGAGGGTCTAAGCAACAGTGAAGCAGCCAAACAATCCATTAAAGCTGGAACCAAGGCAGCAAAGCTTGCCACTCGCCAAGCCAAAAGGATTCTCGGGCCAATCCTTTCATCAGCATGGGACTTCTTCGAGGCCATTTACTATGGAGGAAGCATGACGGAGGGTTTTCTGAGAGGAGTTGGAACCTTGTTTGGGACTTACGTGGGTGGATTCCATGGAGAGCAGAGGCTTGGGAAGTTGGGGTATCTTGGTGGAAGTCATTTTGGGAGTTGGATTGGGGGAAGAATTGGGTTAATGATTTATGATGTTGTGAATGGAGTGCAGTATCTCCTTCATTTTCCTCAGTCTGAGGATAGCCCACAAGAAATAAACTCGTACAAGAGAGTGGAGGATTCTGAATCTTATGATTATACGATGCCCTCATCCAAATCCACTGAATCTTATGAGTATGCAACACCTTCATCGGATGAATCCGTTAATTATGAGAGTAGGATTGAGGATTCTGAGAACACTGAATCTTCAGGTGGATGGGGCTTCTTTTGAGGTAATGGAATTAGATTGTAAAATTTTCAAATGATTGCCTTGTAAGTGTGTTTTGCGATTTAGATTCAAAATGGTTTTTTTCCCCTAATTGAATAACAGAGGCAGATTTCACTTGTACATTAATCCCTTGTTTGGCTATGTTAGTCTTGGATATGTAACTGAAATTTACACATATATTTTTGGGCTTTTCATTAGATCATGTTATGTTGATAGTTGAGTCATAGTAACTTGACAGTAATGAAGTTTCTTGTGAGAGTGTACCAAACGAATGACAATGCTATGATAGTCTAAATTCATTTTGCATTTAGTTCTACTTTGTGTTTCTGAAAATACATCACTTTTTTTTATCATGTAACTGGTGATTGCATGCATTCACCTGCTGTGTGAAAATTGCAGATGTTCATCTGCGGGTTTACTGTTGGATGTGAACTTCTTTATCTCCTTACTGACGTAGAAAACTGCATTGCTGAATATTTGCTTGGTTGTTTCATTTAATAAATTAAAGCTTTGTTCATGGGTTAGATTGCTTAAAAATTTACAGAAGTAAGTTGGCCATCAACATGTTACTAAACTCACTGTTTCCTGTATGGAACTTGTGATCTTTGTTATCTCTGTTTGTGGGACACAAAAATGTGACCCGAGATGACAACAAAAGTGTCACAAGTTACAACTTTTGATATAGTGCCTCTACTATAATATCTTCAGAATACTAATGACGCGAGAGCCTATGACGTATAAATTGTATAATTTTGATGTAGATATGCTACAATGCTATCCTTCTGATGTGGGATACGGGGAAAAAAAGTATAAATTGTCTTGGTATCTTGAATAGATCCATTGTGACTTGCAACAAATTTAACAAAACGTACGGTATAATTGATCACCTTCTTCTTTTAGAGAGATCAAGTAGAGCCCCATTTGAGCTGCATTCTTCAACTTAGTACACTTAATTTCTTTTTTCTATACGCCACAAACACTTAACTTGCCAAGAATAATCCCTCTCTCAGTCATCAGTTGCTGACAGGAGAAGCCATCGCCATCCACGGTGCTACTCCGCCACATACCTTCACCGGCCGCCCACTACCGCTGCCCTCTTCGCAGCGTCCTCGTTTCGGGGCTCCACTCCCAGCTTTCAACAGAACGCCGAAAAGCTTAAGGCATGCCACATTGTTTGCCTCCACATTCTCTCCTGTTGCCTTTTCTTCTTCGATCTTATTGGTCTTTCCTTGCTCGATTCCCACTCCCACCGACGCAGCTTCTTTTAGCAATAAACTTGTGTTTATGTCATTCATGTCAACATAGTTTGAAAGAGAGCTGAGTAGACGCTCGCAATGCTGCTTTGCTTGTATGAGCTCATTGTTCAGTATCTGGTTGTCCTTCTTGAGCTTCTCGTTCTCATTGGAGAGCTCGATGAAAAGCTGAGAAGGAAGAGGGGGTGGTGGTGGAGGAGGAGACGAGGTTGAGGACGAGCTGTGGTTATCGAGAGATGTTGATGTCGAGGTAGGAGTGGTGGTGTTGGTGTTCTTGACTTTGTCGTCATCATTGAGCGATTTGTTGGTTGTGGACGGATTTAGAGAGGCTTTCCGACGACGGATCTTGCAGAGGAGGGCTCGATCACCTCGCCGGAAGTTGTCATTGGCGAACTCCCAGCGGTCTGGCACCACCTTGCGGAAGCCCTGTCAATGTCACTGTAAGAGTGTTTGCATAGAAAATTATAACCCTCGACCCTCACCATAACTTGAAAAGTTGTAGTACAAAGTTTAAGTGTGGACTTTTTAAGATGGTGCATTGAAGAAATTCAAGTTTTGATTACATCAGTCACTTCTTTTCAAGTTTCAATCCATAAAAAAGATTACTCAGTGCCCGCATAGCTTCAAAGTTTTTATGTAATAGAAGGGCTTCAACATGCTGAGTCGGATCTGAGCTCCATGGAAGGATGGTGACTATGAAAATGACAAAAATTTGTACGTGACCTCTCCAATTTTATCAAATCATTAAGTTTTTATTAGAACACAACACAACAAGTTAACTGTAACGTCTAGCCTAATTTTTGTTTTCCGCAAATGACGATAATGTGACAGCATACTTTGATAAATGATATTGTCTTAATTGATGAAATTAGAGGAGAGTTAACTTCCTAAAGTTGAATGGTTAATATAAAATTTAGAATATTAAACATTTAGAAACAAAGCAAACACGCAATATGTTCAACACAAATATGAGAGGAAGGGGGATACGCCGTAGAATGATTTCTACGAAATATCTGCAAGTAAATAGTTCGCCTGCTTATCATCAGTTGCCTCATCATGCTTTGAAAATTAATGAACATTCTATACTATAAAATCAGCTTTGTCCGGATCAAAACACTTGAAAACTAAGAAGCAGGTATAAAAAAAATGAGTAACGTCGAGTAACTAAACATTGTGTATCGTAAGAATTTATACATGACCCAATTGACTAAAAATAAGGCCAAGAATAACATCGATGGAGATGGTCAAAAGATGATTCTTGACATCGTGTAACTAACTTAAGCCTTAAGGAATGACAAAGTTTCCAAGGTGGAGGTTTTGATAATTGGATAATAATTCAGATGGCCAGAATATTATCTTTATTTTGAAAAGGAATAAAGTTTGCATTTTTCCATGGTAAGCTTCTCATGTGATTCATTTTTGGCACTTTTTTCGTGGTTTAGCCAATCACAGCCCAACAAGACTTCTCCTACTAATTGCCTATCAAGCTTTATGTGATGGGTACGTGATTGGCATCATCTCTCTGCTAGTAGTCTTTGATGCCCACTTATTAATTTTGAAGATATCAACAATATTAATGATGAGAATCTACGCTAAATGGGAAAAAGCACATCTAGCTCTACGACTACCTGTACCGATAGGACCCATTACAAAGCTATAACATTGTTTTAATTTTCCTTGATCTCTCCTACTTGAGGGCCCTTGGATAAAAAATATAACTTTATGAGTTTATTAGAGTTAATTGCGGATATAGCATTAGGGTATCGTTATTTATATCTTCTAAACTATTTTATTAGCATTTACACACCCTAAAACTCCATCCATATTGTATAATACCTTCTGCATCTGGTCCCCGTACTTACAAATCCATTTTGTTTAACTATAGTCCAAGGGCATGGAAAAATATGTAACCTTCGAGAAGAAAGGATGCTGGTTGTTGGCAAGAGACAAAATGGAAATGGTTGTTGGGTCAAATAGTAAAATTTCAATATTGCAGGTAGACCCAGAGTACAGCTGTTTTGTCAGATTCTGGGAGTTTCTTGTTCTCAACTTTTGACTACGACGGTTGAGTGAGCTACCCACTAACTTCTAATTTACATAATGAGTCACGCAGGCACATAAATATTGCTCTTATCTATTTCAAGATTTTGACTAAGCACCATAAAGCCGATATCTATTTTCACTGAAATTAAATCTACGACATCTTTAGTGAGAAAATCACGCCTTTACTATATTATTATGAAGTGTAGTGCAGCATTTGTATTAGGAGTTTCAAGCAAACAATTTTCATGTAAGCCTTTTTTTATTCTTTTACAAGTTCAACACAATTACAAAATAAAATGACTATTACACAAGAGGAAATTAAGTTCCGTAGAAGAAGTAAATTCTGCAGAAGAAATCTTTAAAACAATTGATTAAACCTATGTGACGATCGAGAAAGAAAGACTTCGTCAAGGTTGAGCGTTATTTAATAGTTTATAAGACCATTTCTTTTTAGACTAAACCTTCATAAAACATAGATAAAATCTTTGCTGTTAATCATTCCAAGATTTTGACTCTGCACCATAAACCATCTTTTACGATTAATAAACTTTAATAGACGCGTCTTTCTCACATTAAAATATCTTGCATCTTCCAATTCTTTAGCAACTATTATCAAAATGTTCTAAATTTATCTTGGAAGGTCCAAACAAATAATTTATTTGATTCAGTTACAATTAATAAAAAAAGGTGTTTTGGATCATTTTCATTTCTTATTCTGTATTTAAAACATTAATGGTAATTCATAGCAAATATAACTATCAACATGCCTTCTGTATGTCAAATTCCTCAAACTATTACACCAAAACTTGAAAGTAGCACAGAAACTTGGACTCACGCAATGCGCGATATTGATTTTTCTTTTTATTTTAAATTATGCCTAGAAATTCATGGCTAGCTAAAATTGAACCTGAACGCTCTGATACCATGTCAAGGTCTCCTACTCGTTACACCAAAATTCTGTGGTGAGAGTTCAGAGATATAATTTTATACTCTTAACACCCTAAGACATCACGCCTGTTATTTAAATGATAACCTATTATTATTCATTTTTCACCAAACTTATTAATAGTACGGTATCAGAGCATTCATTCATCACCTAAGATCCTACACTCCTTAGATTATTAACCCAGCCTATGAATATAATTTGATTGAATACTCTTTAAAGTCTCTATGATAATCAGCGATAAATCTTCGAACATGTTGGGAACTCAAAATTATAAATATATTCCATCTGAAATCAAATTTAACCAAGAGCAAGGAGATGAGAGAAACATACGTAAGTGTTGAGCTGCCGGACAAAACTCGAAAAATTGCAGTGCTTGAAGTGAACGGGCAGCAAATCCCTGGCGAACTCCACCGGCTTCCACACGACAAACGTCGTCCCCTTCTCCCCCCAAGAAATCACCTCCTTCGTCTCTTCGTCGTCCACCATCTCATGCGTCTTCATCAGGAACGGCGCCAACCCTCCGTTGGCCCTAACCCTACTATTATTGTTGTTACCACTACGACTACGACTGCCGACTGAAATCATCCTAAAAATTAATTTGTTGTACGTCAATAACTCGATCGATAAAGAATTAAAGAGAGGAGGAGAGAGATTGTTTAATGCGAGAAGAGGAGGAGAGCAGTCAAGAACTCCCAGCCCCAGACGTAGAACCCGCAGATGATCATGAGGATCCAGTGGCAGCTCCCGAACTCTATCGACCCGAATCCGCTAACTCTCTCTACTTCCATATCATTACCCACCCTTGATCAAAAGACTTCAGTCTTCATTTTTAGAGCAATTGGAGATGTTTCTCAATAACGCGCTTTATTGAAGGAGGACGGTCGCTTTCTTGCTCCCTTCTTTTTTCCACCCTTTCTTGCGGCTTCTAGAAATGGGGAAATAAAATTAATCCGCAGGTCAAAATAAGGTAGGAAGTAAGAAAAACAAGACGCATGTCACACTTGCAGTTACGTAATTGCAAATAGGCCCCTCTGACATCACCCAATTGCGGTGGGACCCTATGTAGTTATATTGTTGCAAATGAAACGGCTGAGTGAATTTTTTTGGACTCTTTTAATTCTGGGGGTTTATTTGTCAAAAAACAATAATTTTCGCTTCTCTAAAGGTAAAAACTTCAAAAAAGTTTCAATAGGGAGGTCTACCATCTACCGCAATACACCTACGTATCCATAATTGGGCAAATGGTACAAGGGGTCTATTCACTAATCCTTCATACAAATAACTGTATATACCTAATCAATATAATCGATAAAAATTAGTACGCAAATAGTTAAACATCAATACAAATTCTTAATCAATATAAACCCTCACACAATCTGGCAAGGATTCTTTGCATTCATAATTGTAGAGAACTTCCACATATGGTCATGTGGATTAATAGTACTGACTCATTCGGTGGGTACCATTATTAAAAAAACTTTTTATATAAATTATAAAATGAATATCATTCATGAGATCCAGTGGGTGAGAAAATATGATTGGTGAGTTGTAGAGATTCTCTACAACCAAGGATGCAGAAGAGCTCTATTCTTTTTACTACAATAAAAGCATACTATATGAGGCTTTTTCCATATTAGTCCCTCAAATCTTCCACGGTTGAAATTAGTCTCTGAAGCTTTCATGACATTAGTCCCTCAAATTGTTCATATTTGAAATTAGTCCCTCAAATCTTCATATTTTGTAAGTAGTCTACGAAACCTTTAAAGTAATTGAAATTATCTTTTGTTATATTTATCATCTAAATTATTAATCACGATTGGATAATGATTAATCAGGGATGGGTAATTACCAAATTAACCAAAATCACATCAAAATCCACCAAAATAAGGCTCAAAATCAGTGGTTTTAAGTCTAATACTGCACAACCTTTCCCAACTTGTACGCCAGTGAAGTTTTTTTAGGGTTTGGATTTGAATAAATATGGTGTAACTGTTGCACTTAAAACGGTTAACGATGACAGAATATTATCTCAATTTTAACCAGCCTCTCTATGCACATCATCAGTAGATTTCTTCGCCTTTCAAGTATACCAAGTAAATGAGGTTTCATTTTCTTCTTATTTTTATTTGAAATAAGCTTCACTGTATAATTTATAGGGTATAATCAATTTGTCAAGTCTTCAAAAAGATTATAATTTGTAGTTTATGCTTATGGAAAACCACACTATAATTGATACATTTTTCAACCAAAAAAAAAAATGAATTTAGAAGATTAAAGTATATTAGTTCAACAATTACTGCATATGTTGAAATAATTTAAGTATTCATGAAATTTTTCTTTTTTGTAAACTTTTTATATTTAGGTTGTTCTTTAACCTACTAACAAGTATGAAAGTTTACTATACATTGGTGTATTTAATCACTTTTTAATTGATTAACACAAAAAAAATTTTGTGGCTCCACCATTGCACAGTAAAATCAGTGTAATTCTCTATATGATTTTTTTTTTTGTTTTTTGCTAAATAGAACTAAAATACCTTATAGTTTCACTCATTTAGCACTCATATAAACCTCAATTATTTTTCATAGCAATAATATACCCTAAGTTATTTAAAATTGGCACTTTAGTGCCCTCTATTATTCAAACATGAAAATTTCCACCCCAAAGTTCCTATAAATTTTAGAGAATTTTAACCATTAATATTTATTAAATTTACTATTAACCCTACCAAGATTCTAATTTAAATTGTAGTCGATTCTATTTTAAAAATAAAATTTGGATAGATTTAACAGTAACTTCAGCAAGCTTAATAGTTAGAAAATTATAAAATTAGTATATGAATGTTAGATGAAAACTTTCGGATGAAAATTTTACATTTGTGTAATAGAAGATATTAACGTGTTATTTTTAATAACTCAGGGTATATACATGCTATGAAGAACAACTGAGGATAATAAGTACAAAGTGAGTTAAACTGTAAGTTATTTAAGTGCTATTTAGCCTTTTTTGAAATGGTAGAGAAGGTACATTAAGAAGTGCAGCAGTTATACGTGGGGTCAAGTACACGTGGCAAGCATGAGGGTTGGTATAGTTTGCACGCTATTACAGGGGGGTTTTGGTTTTCAAAGGGGAAGGAAGAAAATTTGAAAATGGGGAAGGGAATAGAATTAGATGAGAGAGAGAGAGAGAGAGAGAGAGGAGAAGAAGAAGCCGAAGAAGCACGTTGGTTGAAGGAAAGGTGTCGGTCTCTTTCGTCTACCATCCGCACCTAACATGGGAGCTCTCCAATTTCTCGGTTTTAATTGGACTTGGATATTTGGTGATAGCGAAATGTGACATTTTGTAGTTAATAGTGATGTATGTGTAGTTTAATGATTCTCAACTCATGTAAGTTCCACATAAAAGTGATAGGTGTATATAACTAAGATACTGAAATCGAATCCGTATGAAAAGATTCTGGACATACTTCAACAGTCTCTCCATTCTGGACTTAATTTAATTATCTAATTAAATATACTGCTACCAATTGCCCTTATCGGGCTATCTTCATCTCCTGATATTGTGAAAGTCTAAGTAATGTATGCTTGCAAATTGGAACGGGTTTTGTCAACACGTTTGCTAGATTGGCATCGGCATCAATCTTCATCACCTCACTCTTCTTCTCCAATCGTAGAAAGTGACTCACATCGATGTGCTTCATCTTGTTATGTTAAGAGTACTTGATCATTTTTTAAACATACAGCATTATAACTAGCATACAATATTATAGCTCTCTCTTGATAGAAACTCATATCTCTAATAAGACTTTTCAACCAAATGTCTTTCTTTGCTGCTTTGGTCCATGCCACATATTCTGCCTACGTAGTGGATAGGATAATACATATTGAAGTGATGCGCTTTTAATTCAAGTTATCCTAGAACTTGTTAGTGGGAAAGCATAACATGTTAATAACTTGTTTCCGTCAAAGTCTCCGGCACATTTTTGAATATTTATAGTCAGTCACATTTAACTTCATATCAACTCCTATGTGAACTAAACCAACATCCGATGTTCTTTTGAGGTAGTGAAATATCTACTTCACTGTTTACCATAAAATGACTCATCACACTCACAGCATGCATGATGTAAGTCAAGTGCATAGCATAGCATACATCAAGCTACCTATGGCGCTTCGCATTCTAGACTTCTTCATATATGTGTGCTGAGTATCAACTTCTAAATTTAGTGTCAGAACGAATGAAAGATGAAAATTCCGATAAGGGGTAATCACAACCTTCACTCCTGACATACCAAATCGATCAATATAGAGTGAATGTATCTCACTTTGACAAGAAGAGTTTCTACAAAATTTCTATGTATCTTCATCCCCAGTATGATGCGCGCTGCTCGGAGGTTTTCATGTTAACCTCACTATTAAATTGCATTTTTAATTCTCTGATAGTCACCATGTTGCGAGATGAAATGAGTATATGATCTATGTATAGAAGTAAATAAATGACCGGGTCAACCTCGAGCGTCCTCTGACATACTTAAATGTCAAATGAGCTCCTAGTGTGATCGTGTTTTCCTTACCAGGCAAATGTAAAATCTTTTATACATGCCTTAGATATTGCTTTAACCCATAAATGGATTTTGTTGATATAAATGAATATTAGAGGGGTTATATGGAAAGATATCATTTAATGATTGGATTGCATAGATAAAATTAAAACGTGTTCAATAAGTAGTTTTGTGCGTTTTAGTCCCAAATTCACTAATTGAATGCATTTTAGTTGGTTCAAATTAACATACGTGTTATATATGGTATAACAAAGGTGTTAGTATTGTACACTTGTGTTGGTATATAAGCGAGTGGGCACGTGCGAGCAGGCACGTGCGAGCGGAACCGTATGAGCTGGACCGTATGAGCGGGAACGTGCGTGCGGGCTCGTACGTGTGGGCTCGTGCGTGCGGGATCGAGCATGCGGGCCGGGTGCGCGGTCCGGCTCGTGCTCTTTTTGCACGTGCTATCTTTAAAAGAGCTTAAACGTTTTGTATGTGCTTACTTAAAACTAGCTGAACGTTTCTTATGATACAAACGTTACAAGGATTGAATAGGCTTTATTGCAGACGTTACAAACATTGCAATAACTAGAATTCATATATTTGTCTCCCGTGAACCTTATAAAATGACCTCTTCTGTTCATTTGTAGATACAGAAAAAATAGAAAAATAAAAAAACAAACTCTGTTCTAGTTTTCATCTTTTACAACTCTAAGCTATTACGTTTGATGTTTCTGGCGAACTAAAGTGGTGGTCGAGGTGTTCAACAGAAGAGAGCGCTTCTGTTAACTGAAGCCAACTCATCCTTGGAAGATTTGTGCATATACAATGCTACCGTAGGTGGAGCATAATCTCTTCAAGGCCAGTCCTCAGATTAGAGGGCGATTCGACACTTCTGTAAAATATATCTTACTTGTAGTTTATTAGAAATGATCTCTCTAACATTCTGCTATTTCTTTATTTTCCTGCATGGTTTGTTCTATATATTTTTAGATCTGTTTTTATGCTTGCTTTTCCCAACAATCTTGAAAAGATTATCTTTAATTGAAGTTATGTCTTCTGCTTCTGGTTCTGGTGCCTTTGTCCCTAAAATGGACATGTTTGGAATACCTAAAAAGTTCGCAGGCCAGTTCTTCAAATGTTGGCAACAACGTATGAAAATTTGGCTAACGACTAGGGGGCTGTTGGCAATGATATTAACAGAATGCCTAAAACTAGATGAAAAAGATCCTAATAGTGCAGATAAAATTGCACAGTGGATGGAGAAGGACCAAATAGCCAGAGGATGCATTTTATTGGCAATGTCCAACGTGCTCTTCGATGTTTATTATTCTTCTTCGGCCACTACAAAGGCATTATGGGATGAACTGGACAGAAAATATAATACTGAAGATCTTGGTCTTGAAAAATATTCTGTGTCTAAATTTTTAAAATTTCAAATGGTTAAGGGTAAATCTATAACAGAACAAGCACATGAACTTTTGTTTATTCTTCATGCACTTCGAGAAGCTGAAATGGAGCTTCCTGAAAAACTTCAAGTTATGACAATAATTGAGAAATTTCCTAATTCTTGGGAGACTTTTGGAATGTCTCTCAAGCATCATAAGGAAAAAGTAAATCTTGATGACTTGATGATTGCTATAGCTATAGAGGAAGAGCATAAGAATCAGAAGCATGTTGTGCTTGTTGAGCATCAACCTAACACAAATGTTATAACTTCTGGAAAAAGGTTTAAAAACAAACCTAATGGCAAACCTGATGACAAAATCAAAGCCAAACCTAAGATCCAAAAGAAACTAAAAGCAAACAAACTATGTTGGAATTGTGGACAGATTGAACGTTAGGCTAAAGATTGTCCTTCAAAGAAAGCTAAAGCCAATCTAGGTTCTACTAGCGTGCCTCAGAATAATATGATTATGACTGAGCTTGCTGGATCCATCGAAGGGTATGTTTCTATTAACCCCGAGCTATTAACTATTTATGAACCAAATGAATGGTTGGTAGAAATTGGTGCAAATGTACACATTTGTGTTGATAAATTGCTGTTTGTGTCTTACTAGCCTGCAAATGGAAATACCGTGAAGATGGGGAACCAAACTGTATCTAAAGTGTTAGGATATGGACGAGTAGACCTGAAGTTCCCTTCAGGGCGAGTTCTATCATTACACAGGGTGCATCATGTTCCTGCTGTTCGACGCAATATTATAAGTGGTTCAAGTTTAGTTAGGGAGGGTTATGAGTTTTCGTTCAAATGTAATAAAGTAGTTATGTTGCATGCTGGATCTTTTATTTTTAAAGGCTATGATTCTGATGGAATGTATAAGGTTAGAGCAGAACCTGTTTTTAATTCTGAAATAAATAATATTTTTGTTTCTGATTATCCTGTTAGTAACAATATTGAATCATCTGATATTTGGCATAAACGCCTTGGTCATGTTAATTTTAATTCTGTAAAAAGAATGATGAATCTAAATATGATTCCAAAACACTCTTTGGATCATGG
>JBAKGM010000365.1:28853227-28865304 GCA_037177215.1 Asparagus racemosus | reverse complement strand
GCGTGTTATATGATATCTCTCAGAGTTAAAAGGGTGTTTTCTGAAATTAGGTATTACAAAATGAGAGACACATTCAAGCATGAGGTATAAGTTGCCATTTCAACTTTATTCGGGTCAAAATATTTGTTTGTTTGGTTGACAATTTATAATAGATTGGACTTGGATACATTCTCGATCTCAGGGAATTAAACACAGAACTATTGTGCCTAGAATGAATATTTTCTTCCTATGACAATTTTCTTCTACATCTACCAAACATAGAGATATCTCCTATATTCTTTTGTGAATATGTCCTTTATACCTCTTCTTACACACACACACACACACAATTTGTCCTCCTACTAATTTAAATTAAACGTAATCTTATAAATTTCTAACCCTTTGAAGTGCTTTGTCTTCCCTCCAATAAGAAAATAACAGAAAAGGTACTAATTCTTTGTACCTTGGTCTTGATCATGAATTTATTTGATGACCAATTGACCCTAATTACTTCTTTGAATAGCAAGTTAACGTTCCATATTGCAATTGAGTCTTGCCTAGAATTTGTGCGGTCTTAAATGAACTTTCGCTGATTTTCCATTGTATTTCGCACGAGTATAGACAAAAAAAGCTCAAGTAATATTAAAAGATGACTCCATTATACTTTGAAAGAGCAAAGATTATGTCATCAAGCTTTACCCATACAAAGGAGCAAAGTTATATACCTAACAAGCAACGACTACGACTAGTTCTTTTCCTGATTTATTTTTAATCCACCCACTTTCAAAGTTATTTTTAAACATAAAATGCTTATACTGAATTATTTGTTTAACTAGGTTTTTTTAATTTTACCAGTTTAGTATGCGGTAATTCAAAAAAAAAAAAAAGAAGCAAACTTAGCCCAAAACATTACACCAAAATATTTCATCTTACATCAAAATATAGCAACTAAAACATTAATATAGCAAACTAGATAGAACCATAACCAAGACACTAATTGAAGAAATATAAGAACTAGATTTAAAATTAAATTAGTACATATTTTGCGGTTAAGAATTATTTTTAAAAGGAGGTGGTTTAAATTAAATCAGTCTAAAACATTGCATTTATGGATAAAATCTCTAGATTATATAGTATTATCATAACAAATATTATGCCCATGCTCAGCACGGTGGGTCTGATATCTTCGGCTTGCATACATGTTTTTATATATGTATAATTTATTTCATTTTTTATGAATATGATTAGACAAATGGTTTATACTAACAATCAATATCTATTAAAGGACTAAAAGTATCGTGCGTAGAACATGAAGCCATTATATTCTTTTATTTATGGTATCAAAATTAGCACGATACTGCCCGAAAGGCTCAATCTTTTACTAAGGTATACATTAAAGCAAAACCAAAAAGCTTAAAAACTCACCAGAGAATGCCACATCATCTTCCTCCTCCTCAAAATTTTTTAACTCGTGTCATCCCATCTAAACCGTCCATGTTAATTGCTATAATATCTCAACCTTTAATTTAAACATCTCTGTATATAATAAAAACTAATTTATTAGCAATCATTGTATCTTTTGTCATATATTTTGTGACTAATTTTAATTATCACACATAAAATCAAATACCGAATATTTTTGAGTCATTCCTTCTCAAACGAAATGTTTTTTCTAGTTTCAATTAATCGCCGAAAAAAATTCTCCGAAAAAATTCTCCGATTTTTTATCTACAATCCGCGGCACTTTTTTCTTGGAGAAACAAGTTCAAGTATTTATTCTACAACCCTCGAATAGTTATTTTCATTTTAATATGTTTAATTATTTTTTTATATATAATAGTTGTGGTTTTAATTAATCTTGAAAAAATTACTTCAGGGGGAAAAAACCTCTGATTTATTATCTTCAACTCATGGTGCATTTGTTGCTTGGAGAAAAAAGTTTAGGAATTTATTCTACAGCCGTCAGATATTTATTTTTATTTTGATATTCTAATATATTTTTTGTGGTATTAACTCTTCTCGAAAAAAATTGCTCCAGGAAAAAAACTCCCTGATTTTTTTATCTTCAACCCATGGTGCTTTTGTTAGTTGGAGAAAAAACATTTAGGTAACTATTCTACAACTTTCAAATATTTATTCTTATTTGAACATGTTTAATATTTTTTATATGTAATAGTTGCTATTTTAATATCGAACATTTTTTAAAAAATCAAATTACCAAATTGTTGCTACCAAATTAATTTGAATTTTTTGAGTTTGTATTTTTAAATTTTTTTAAAACTTTTTTTTATTGTTGGATTTTTATTTTGAAAATTTTCTTATTAATTTGAAATTTCCATCTTTTAAGTTCTATTATTCAAATTAAAATTTTACAGAAATTATTTAGTTTCAGAATTTCAAATTTTAATTTGAATTTTGCGTATATAGATTCATATTTTAAGTGAATTAATAGAAAAAGTCTTACTTTAATTAAACTATCAAATTTAGATCATGTTCCTATCTTTCAAATTATTTCAAATTTAATTACAATTATTGAAATAAATTAATTTCAAATTTTATCAAAAATAGTAATTATTATGAGATTAATGAATACCTAAATTAGCTTGAATTTTCTATTTTTTAAAAAATAGTTTTGAAATTTTATGTTTATTCACGGTTTTCTATATTCAAAATTTGTGATATTAATTTGATTTTTTGGTTTTTTATTTTTAAATAATTTTGAAATTTTCTCTTTTTTGAAATTATTTAGTTTTGCAATTTCAATTTTTAATTTATATTTTGTATTTTTTGTAAGTTGGATGTGAAAATTACTTTTATACCAAATTTAAGACTAATTTTGAGATTAAATAATACCAAAAATTTAAAACAAATTAAAATTACCAAATTTATGTATAATAGATTCATATTTTTTAAAAATTAATGGAAAAAAATCTTACTTCAATTAATATACCAAATTTAGATCATGTTCTTGTTTTTCAAATTATTTTGAATTTAATACCAAATTTTAGATCGTGTTCTTATTTTTCAAATTTAGTTGGGTTCTCCGGTGATTCCTCTGACGGTCAAGTCAGTATTTGAACTTGAGCGGAGAAGTCATCGAGTGCCCACTCGACACCTGTCAACTCTACCGATCTAACTGTGAGCCTAGACTCAACTACAGTTACGCTTCTATCCTCTTCAGCCGGGTATATGTATGTGGGCTCATCGCCTACTGAGATGGGGGACTAGTGCTCCCCTAAGGGTCCTGAGGTATGCAATGTCTGCACATTTAGACTAAGAACTCATTTAGTTCATTAGTTTCTTCTCCTTTCAAGCTCAAATAATGACTTGACAGTCGGAGGAATCACCGGAGAACTCAACTCCAGTCCTCTAACATATTTCTGTTACAACTTTCTTATCTTAGCACGGGAATTGGCCGTCTGAGAGAGATAAGGGGACCTGTATCTTCAAGATCACCCCCAAGCCACTGTCGCTAAAACTCAGAATTATCTGCTAGTCTTGCTGTTGAGAACTCGGACATTAACACTGGCGCTCACCGTGGGGCCTCTTCATCTCTTTTTTTTTGCAAAAGAGCAGGCAACCCCTTATGCTCAAACTGCGAGATAAGAAGCTGCCATTGCGCGAGGCTAGAGAGGCAACTTTTACTGTTCCATCTTCATCAACTTGTCCATCTCTGGCTCCATAAGATAATCAAACTAATGATTACCCTCGTATATGAGATATTTCTGCATTATATGCCTATATGTAGCTTTTGTCGTTTGATCTTCATCGACTCGGCCATCTCTGGCTCCCTAAGGTAATCAAACTAATAATTGCTCTCATGCACGAGATATCGAGCTGTATACATATATGCAGTTGTCAACACTCAATTCTCATCGACTCATCGTCCCCAACACCAAGACCTTAGTACCTATTCAGGGTAAAACCAAGGCACGTCATTGGCAAAAAAGCCTTGGCATCTCCTAAGTCCAAGGCACATACCCCAAAGCCTAAGTGTCATCGCGAGTAAACCCCCGGCATGGAGTTGAGTCGTCCCACTCGCCATACATGAAGCTGAGTCATCTTGACCCAAAAACAAACTTGAACTTAAACATAGCCGATTGCGAACTATTAAATACAAGAGCGTCATCTCAAAGGTACACAAATCAAAAAGAAAAAATATATCTTTTTTATTCACACATATGAAGCCGTTTACAATACAAAAGTGCTACACAAAAAAGAAGAGAAGAGATACATGGGGACTCCTAAGGAGTCAGATTCAGTAGATGAGCGGGATTAAGAGATGTCAGCAGATCAGCACCAGGAGCAGGAGGCAGACTCGAGGGAGTAGCTATAGCGGGAGTTGGCAGAGGAGTCGACCACACCTCTGCTTCGACCTCTTCCCCTTCTCCCTCTCCACACTCATCCACCCAACTATCAAGAGATCCCTCGCCTACCTCCTTGGCCAACTCTTCGCCGTCCTTAGTATCACTTCTGCCATCAAGCGCTAGTCGCCTACCTTGCTTCTCTATCTCCTTAAGTGCATTGAGGTAGGTGACCACCCTTGGAGGGTAATGGAAGTAGCTTGGGTCACTCTTCATGTCGGCTGGGAGCTGCACCTCTAGGTAGTCATAGCCAGCCTTGTAGGCCAGCACTACCTCCACCTTTCCGAGAGTGCTATGAAGATAGCCTTCAACAACCTCGAATCGATGGGCTTTCGACTCTAGGAAAGTGAGTCAGACTCGCGGAGCTTGGATCTCAGTGAGGGATGACTCGCGTTGCTACTCAGCCTCTAGAGCAGCCTGAATGTGTTCGCGGGAAAAGTCGATTGATTAATTTTTATTGCCGAACTCATTACACCTTTATAAGATTACAAATGAATTCAATAAAAAGATCACCTTTTTATAAGGCTTACAATGAAGAAATCAATAAAAATTATATCTTTCTCCTTTAATGAACAAATGGGGAATCCGTTTATCAGATCCTGGCTTGCGTGGGTATCTTTGCCTGTGCCGAGGATCTTTGTCCGTGGACTACCGCGTGATCAGATCCTTGCATTGCCGATCATTGAAGAACGAGATCTGAAGATTTAAAATTCCCTCCTTTTTTATGTGGGGAAATTCAGATTTTGATTTGATTTAGAACAAAATGGGTTATTTCACGAAGGAATAATAGCCCTAGCGAGTGAAATTGACCAAGCAAAGTCACAGTTCTTCTCAGGACCAAAACAAAGTTTGGATTCGGAGGAAATTGATTGTCGAGGAAGAAAGCTTGCCAGAGTTGCTCGGATATGTGCAAATACTCTCACGAAGCCTCAGATCTGTGCCTCAAAATTCCAACCCTCAGAGCTCAAAAGAATCAATTTTCCAACCCTCAGAACTGAACACCCCTAGCCTATTTATAGGCAAATGAATTAGGGGGGAAATTTTGGCCGGGCACCATTGGTGCCTCGACACTGTGGCCGAGGCACTAATGGTGCCTCGACTGTGCCGAAGCATTCATTTGGCGCTTCTCTTCCGTTCTGGCATTCGTCTGTTCGTCCGCCATTCCGTCTAAGCTTGTTTTCGTCCGGTTGTGCCGAATCAGAGCTCGGTTGATCGTTCTGTTGATTCCGGAATCCGATTGGTGTAGTTCCATCGTTGCTTGAGTCTGGTTAATTCCGTTTCGTCGACATTCGAGTCCGGTCAACTCGCCTTGTCGAATCTTGCTGACCTAAAGCTTCGTCGCTGGATTTGTTCCACGATACATTACTTCATTGACTTATACGCCTTGTCGACTCACTTCATGCGTTCGTTGACTCGCTTTATGCATTTTGTGGCGCAATTGCATCGTCAGCGGTTCTTAGTCACATCGCTTGATGGGTCGTCGGCTGTCAATCCACCATCACGAGTCTCGTTCAGGCACTAATAAGTGATTTTCAACGCCTACAGATACCCCCTTCAAAGTGTCTCAGTCTCAATTTTTTTGACGAGGCTGGGATACTTTGGATATGATAGGCCCCAACCTTCAGTCGGTGTGACGGGACCTATGAATGGCTCCGGTGTTCGATCTCTCCGATACTGTCAAACTCTCCAGTTCTTTGCAGGATAGCTGAAGGCATTACGGTACTGCACTTTTTGTCTGACCGTTATCAAGATCTTGACCTAAAGTCGATAAATAAATTTCTTCTGAGATTAGCTTTAATATTTGATTCCTCCAATCCTTTCAGATTCTCCAGTTCTTTATAGGATAGCTGAAGGTGTTACAACGCTATATTTTTTTGCCTAACCGCTGTCAGAATCTTGAAGATGATTGAGTTCGTTTGAATCTGACTAGTGTCGGTGAGTTGTCGTTCAACTGACCATCAAACTTTTTACGAGACTCCTCCGTTGATCGTGGAATTCTTCGTTGCGACGCTTTGATTAGCGTCAAAATTTCTTGGGATTTAGCCTTCGATCAGTGAGCGCGACACGTTGACTAGCGTATTTAGGCTTCGATCAGCGAGCGCGACGCGTTGACCGGCATCTAATTTTACTGGGAATTTAACCGTTGATCGGCAAATCCTTTGGTAGCGACGCGTTACCTGGCGTCAACACAGTTTATACTCGTGCGTTTAGTGGAGTTTTTTTAGAGAGTTATTTTATCCTCATATACCTGATTGGAGGTCGGCGAGTTATCCTTAAGAATATTTTATGAAAATAATCTCCAGGAACTTTTCGGTCAAAATAGGAAACAGTTTATACTCGTGTACCTTTTTAGAGTATGGGCGAGTTATCCTTAAAATAAAAATATTTTCCAGGAACTTCTCGGCCAGAATAGGGAACAGTTTATACTCGTGTACCTTATTGGAGTTTTGGCGAGGCTCGACTAATTTGAGCCGGATGAAATTGACTCTTGATGAGTGATATCCCTGCTGAATAGTTGTCTGGGGGTCTTCATGGCGGTTACGACGAGCTTCATGAACTTCAAGCTTCGCCATGTCACGACCTTTGGGTTGAACGTCGCGCCTTGCTGCGTAGGCGAACCTCGGTTGAATGTCGAGCTTCACTGCGTAGGCGAATCTCGGTTGAATGTCGAGCTTCACTGCGTAGGCGAATCTCGAGTCTTAAGATTTTGCAACTAGGGGTATGTGGCCCTCATCTTCAGGACTAGACTTTTTGACTGTCTACGCGCCTAGAAACATGGTACAATGCTCAAGTCTTTTCCGGACTATGTTGAGACGGTATTTGTCAAGGAGTCAGCATCTCTAGGTGGTACACATCCTCGTATTGCTTCGAGCATGGCCAAAATGGCGCAGCTCAATTGAGAGCTCTAGGTGGAAGGAGAAAACTTCAGTATCGTAGAGCTGACGAGGGTCCACGACGGAGAAGCTCCAACTGTAATGTCTGAGAAACCAAGGCCTGCCAAAATCCGCGGATACTCTGAACGCCAACGAGGACTCCTTCAAAGTTAGGCTGTAGGAGGAGTTTTAACAGATCTCTCACCATGAATTTCCCTCTTTTTATCATTTATTATGATTCTTTTATTTTGTTCGAAATAATTAACCATAATACTCATAGGATTTTTGGCAAACCTTCAGCCATTAATGGATTTGGTGTACCTTTACCGATTACTATTTGAATAGGGCTAGCATGCAGATTATTTAAATCCGTTCCACACGTGACGTTGTGCTAAAAGAATGAGACTCTTTTGGACTTCGTGCTATGATGCCGAATACGTAGACTTGGTACTCTTTCACCGGCAAGAGACTACCTGACAACGCGTATTACTCGTAGACTTATCCCTTCTTAGGCTTCAGGATAAAATACCCCTGAATCGAACTCTGATGTCTTATTCAATTGAAAAGGATAAACCGGCAATGTGTGTGAGGCATTGGCTTATCCCTTCTTAAGATTCAGGATAAAATTCCCCACACATGTAAAGCGTGGATTTTGATGTCATTAATGACGACCCACCACACTTTTGAATATGTCGGCGTTATTCTTTTTACGGCTAAGAATTAACCGGTAACGCGTGTGAGACGTTGGCTTTATCTCTTCTCAAGCTTCGAGATAAAATTCTCCAGAATCGAACTCTGGTGTATTCTTCAATCGGAAAAAGACTAAACCGGCAACGCGTGTGAGGCGTTGACTTTATCCCTTCTTAGAATTCAGAATAAAATTCCCCATGCTTGTGAGGCATGGATTTTGGTGTCATTAATGATGATCCGCCACACTTTTGAATATGTCGGCGTTATTTTTTTTACGGCTAAGAATTAACCGGCAACGCGTATGAGACGTTGACTTTATCCCTTCTTAGGCTTCGGGATAAAATCCTCCCGACTCGGATTCAGGTGTCTTCTTCAATCAGAGAAAAGACTAAACCGGCGACACGTGTGAGGTGTCGACTTTGGGGTTACTGGCGAACCTCCAGCCCTCAATGGATTTGGCGTGCCTTTACCGATTACCGTTTGAATCGGGCTAGCGTGCGGATTGTCTAACCCATCCCGCACGTAACATTGTGCTAAAAGAATGAAACTCTCTTAGACTTTATGCTACGATATTGAATACGTAGACTTCGTCTTTTTCGTGGGAAGACTAACCCGGCGACACGTGTGAGGTGTCGACCTATCCCTGCTTAGGATTCGGGATCAAATTCCTCAAGATGAATCTTAGATTAAAAGGATCATAAATATCGATGTGAGAAAGGAAGAATTTTATATTCTTTTTCCCGATGATGGAGAGGAAGGATTTTTGTCCTGTCTCCGAATAAAGATGGGTTTGAAACAAGGAAAGGAGGATCTTGTCTCCTATTACTTGCTCATGGAGAGAAAGAAGGATCTTGTCTCCTATCTCTGGGTAAGGGATGAATCCGAAAAAAGAGAGGAAGATTTTGTATCTTATCTCTTGCCAGTGGAAAGGAAGGTTTTATGTCCTATCTCTGGAAGCTCACGAATTCGAAACAAGAAAGGTTTTGTATCCTATCTCTTGTTGATGGAGAGGAAGGAGGATCTTGTCTCCTATTTCCGGGTGCTAGAAAGGAAGGATTTGTGTCGCCAGTGAAAGAAACTAAAAGTGGGATCTCCACTTTGAGAATCTTGTGAGGTGAGACTAAGAGTGGGATCTCCACTCCGAGAATCGAAAAGATTCAGGCGACCTTCAGTCAGACGACCTGATCTGAAAATCTCGGCGCATATCTTTAGTCGGTGCTACCTAAGAAAGAGATGGAACTAAGAGTGAGATCTCCACTCCGAGAACCGAAAAGATTCAGGCGACCTTCAGTCAAACGGCCTGATCTGAAAATCCCGGTGCATACTTTCAGTCGGCGCTACCTAAGAATAGGAAGGAACTAAGAGTGGGATCTCCACTCTGAGAACCAAAAAGATTCAGGCGACCTTCAGTCGGACGGCCTGATCTTAAAATCCCGGCGCATACCTTCAGTTAGCGCTACCCAGGAATAGGATGGAACTAAGAGTGGGATCCCCACTCCAAGAACTAGAAAGACTCAGGTGACCTTCAAGCAGACAATCTAGTCTGAAAATCCTAGCGCATACCTTCAGTCAGTGCTACCTGGGAAGTGGGGTGAGACTAGGAGTGGAGTTTCCACTCTGAGAATCGAGAAGATTCAGGCGACCTTCAGTCGAACGACCTGATTTGAAAATCTAATTCTGACCTACACCTTCAGTTGGCATAGCTTAGAAAAGGAAAGGATAGAGCCCTTCTATTTATCACGAAGGGGATCTTACACTTAGAGATGAAGAATTTTATATTCTATCTCCGACGCGTAGGAAATTTTGAGTGGACCTCTTGTTCATGGAAGGAATCAAGAAGGGATTTTGGTATTAGACCAGAAAATTTTATAGACCCACCATCAATGAATTTGATCAGCAGGGAAATTTATGGTGGAGGATAAATTAAGGATTATCCTCGGTGAGAGTGGGTGAAATATCCCACGAGGAACTTCCCGTTAAAATGGGTTATCCTAAAGATACTAAGGATAGTATTTCTTCAGGAACTTCCCATTTATTGGCATTAATTGCCGGTCGCTGTTTTGAGTAATTAGGCGATAAGCACCATTCGAATAGACTGTCTCTATTACAAATGGGCCTTCCCATTTAGGTTCGAACTTACCTTTCTTCTTGGAGTTGAGGATTATCGGTCGTCGAGCAGCGAGGATCAGATCTCCTTCTTTGAAACTCCTCTGTCGTACTTTCTTGTTGAAAGCTCTCAACATTCTTGCTTGGTAGAACTCAATGTGTTGTTGAGCCTCCAGGCACTTTTCATCTAACATCTCAAGTTCTTCAAGACGTTTCTGATGCTGTTCTTCGACCGTCATCTCTGTTGCGAGGGCGATGCGAAGTGATGGAATCTGGATCTCTAGCGGAAGGACTGCTTCACATCCATAGACCAGAGAGTACGGGGTCGCTCTAGTTAGTGTGCGTACAGTAGTACGCTATGCCCAGAGTGCTTCTCCAAGTTTATCGTCTCAATCTCGCTTGTTGGACTTCACGTGCTTTGACAAGATCTTGATGATCGTCTTGTTGAACGCCTCCGCCAGTCCATTCGCAGCTAGATTGTATGCCGTCGACGAGATGTCTTGGATCTAGAATTTATCACAAAACCTAATGAATGAATTGCTGATAAATTGGGGACCATTGTCATGCACGATTCATCTTGGTACACCGTATCGATAGATGACATTGTGTTTTATGAATTTGATGACGTTACTCATCTTCAGCTCTTTTAGCAAGATCACTTCGGCCCACTTGAACAAATAGTCGGTGATTGCTAGAATGAACCAATCACCTTTGACGGACGGAGGGAAGATAGGACCCACAACATCTATTCCCCAAGTCTCAAATGGCCATGATGCAGTCGAAGGATGCAACTGCTCTGGGGGTTGATGCATGTAATTTGCATGAATTTGACACGCGTGGTACTTTCAAGCATACTCGATCGCGTCATTGACCATTGTCAGCCAGAAGTATCCCATTCTCCTAATACGGTCATAGAGCTTGGGACCGGGTTAATGCGCTCTGCATTCACCTCCGTGCACTTCCCAAAGGACCTCATCCGTCTCCTTGCTTGAGAGACATCGAAGTACAAGGCCGTCATACCCATGATGATATAATGTCTGGGTCTCCGTATCATAGAAGAATCTCGGGACCCTCCGTCGGATAGATTCTCTCTCCTTCATGTCTTCTGGTAGGATACCATGCAGGACGTAGTCAATAATAGGAAAGCGCCAATCTCGGGGCTCTAATTTGGCATGGGTGGTGTGTACTTTTTTGGTAACCACCCCCTTATCTCCCTGTACCTCATCATATATTGGTACAAATAATTGATGAGTCCTGACCGTGACCAGTTGCTCAGTCTCAGGAGGTTGTGCTAATGATACCGCCAACGCCGCCAGCGCGTCCGCATAGGCATTTTGAATGCAGGGGATATATTCGATGAAGAGCTCTTCAAATGAGTCCGCTATCTCAATGGCTGCTTGGTGGTAGGGAACCAGATCTAGATTTCTGACCTCATAGTCACCACGAATCTATTTGACTATCAGCTGCGAATCGCCGTATGCTTCGAGATATTCGACCCCTAGCTCTTTGGCAAAACTAAGCCCAATAAGCAGCGTGTTGTATTCTGCCATGTTATTAGAGCACGGTCCAGTGAGCGAGTAGGCTCGGGGCATGACATGTTTCCCTAGGGAAACTAAGACAACTCTGACTCCAGCGGAGATCTTAGAACATCCAGGGGCACTTGCCACATTGGTAGCTCGAGAAGCTCCGTCAAAAAACAATCGCTAAATTCGTTGATGCGATGTAGTGTTGATTTCGTGAGCTTCATCTGGCAGGTCATCATATAGCTCAGCTGCGTCCGTCATCGGGTTTGCAGCCAAAAGATCACAAATTGCTTGTCCTTTAACCGACTTCTGTTGTTTGAAGTGCAGGTCGCATTGAGACAAGGGCAAGGCCCATTTCGCTAATCGTCAGCTCATGGAACCCAGTTGTGTCATGAATATTCAGACTGGATTTACGTTGGATATAACATAAATCGTCTGTCTGACTAAATAGTGCCGCATTTTCTGAATCACGAACACTAATGCTAGGCATTGCTTCTCGATCATTAGATAACGAGACTCAGCACCGACTAATGTTCAGCTCA
>JBAKGM010000365.1:28841744-28853127 GCA_037177215.1 Asparagus racemosus | reverse complement strand
GCACCTCGGACCATTAAAGCGGGCCACGCTACAGGTCCCATCCTCATTAACGTCGCCGTAACAGTACAAACTCCCGGTCCACTCCCTGGTTGACACGTGGCGGCGCTGTTCAGCGCAGCAGGGCACAGCAGCCTCCGCACGTCCTCGTCACATCACCAAATCAGCCCACGTGGATGTAGGGCTGACGCACCGTCTTAGTCACCCAAAGTGATGGAAATGTCCTCCGACCCACGTATAAAAGTAGAAATCGAACAGTGAGCAAGGTAAGCAATCTAGTTCGCCAAAACCTTATCTTCTACTTCATAAAAGCATTTTATCCTTTTTCACATACTGACTTGATCGTCGGAGTGACCACCGGAGATCCCAACTCTGACACTTTCACAGGTCTTCCTCGGTGTTAAGAGAACCCGCCAGGCGTCGTATTAGGAGGAGAAACGGGCCTTGCATTGTTAAACTCTAATCCCACCGCGATTAGTGACTGCGTGATCCGAGCGTAAGTTCGAGCATCAACATTTGGTTTCTAGCAAGCTCTTTACTGTTATCGAACAAATTAAAAAATGGTTTAGTTTCAAAAAAACCATTTTAATTTTGGGGGTATTGCAGATGATACCCCTAAACTATTTTAATTCAAGAAACTCCCCTAAACTTTGGGGTTGTTATAGATAACCCACCTGAACATTTTTTTATTCCACTAAATGCCCTAAACTTTATGGTATCTCAGATTCTTCCCTGAACTTTCAACTTTTTTCAACAGGAGTGTTACACTAGCTTAGATAGATAGAAGAATTTTGTTCAATATCAATAAATGACAAATACTTAAAGTACTATTTCCCATCAACTTGAGAACATGAGAGGACAATTTTGAATACTTGATACGGGTGTATAGGGGTGGGCGTGGGCCTGTCTGGGCCTAACTCATAAATCGACTCGCTGGTTTTGTGTGCGGACCGGTTCAGACCCGAGCCCAGATGGGTCTTAGCGGGCCGAGTTGAAGACTTTGTTCCAGGGTCTTGGGCTAGACCCATCCGATCCATGACCTGCATTGGTCTGGGTCGGATCCGACCCATCCCATTGCAGTTTGGGTTGCGGGTTGGCCCGCATTTTTTTTTCTATTCAATTTTTTTCTGTTCAATTTTTTTTCTAAATTAATATGCATAGTTTAAAAAATGAAACCTGTATTTTATCTTTTTGAAAAGTCTAAACCTTATAAAATTGTAATTGGTGATGAAATTATCTCAAAGGATAAAAAATTTACAATAATTTGAGTGTTTTTAGTAAATCAAAATGACTACAAATATTCATCAAAATTCTGAATAGAGGCTAAATAATCTCTACTACTACTAAAATTACAACTCAAACACCTTGAGGTTGTAATTTTTAATTGAGACGCTACTAAGATTACATCAGGATATAACATCCCCTAAGACAGGCCAGGTCGGACATGGGCCGGATCAGGTGTGGGCAAGCCTATTTCTTTGTCCACGGGTTTAGAGCGGAACTCAGCGTAGCCCACGGCCCGAGCATATTACGGGTCGGATAGGGCCCGGACTACTTAGGGCCGTGCCGCGTCTTTACCCAATGCAGGTTGGACCGGTTCGGCCCGCGGTTCGAACCACCCACGCCCACCTCCTAATTCGGGCGAATCAAAGGGAATATTAAGCAAAAAAGATTTGCACGATTATCAAGACCGTTGAGATTAATTAAGAGGGTGTTTCCAGTAAAGTTTTGGCTGAAGTGAGTCGGCGGGTGCCCAACACGTGATGACCCGATGGGATGTGTAGTCGAGAAGTTAGAAGAAGAGGACTATCTACCAAGTTGTCGGATATGGATGTCTACTTCCTGACGGCAAATGTCAAAGAACAAAGAAAACCAAGTCAACCAGAACTAGGGACCAGATTGTCACGTGAAAAATGGGGTGGCTGCAAGATTGAAAGCGGGTTAAATCCTGGTTCGTGGGTATGAGTCTGCGCCAGATAGGACACACAAGATCCCTATAAATTGATGGGAGGGGAAGAAGACAGGTTCCCTCTCAAATAACAAGAACTTATGTATAACTTTTTTGTTTAATGCACTCACTTCTTACTGTTCGTTACTTTTGGATACTTTGCAATCTCCTTGAAGTTACATGGAATATAACTAGATGTAAGTTTATTTTATGCATTGTACTTTCATTATTTTTACTGCTTTATAAAGGCATAATGGCATTTAAATACCCTATTGTTTCACCACATCTATACTTAAATACCTTAAGGGGGGCGTTTGGATGCTTGCAACTATAGATACAATGCAAGTGTCTTGCATTACAACTGAGACGTTGCAACTCTTCTTACATGCAACTACAGTTGCAATTGTTTGGTTCAAAATATAAATTTTACAACTTACAGCTGCAGCGGTTTGATTTTGTTTATAATGTTACATATGCAACTTATTTTTTTAACCATTAAAAATTATTAAAGCTATTAATTCCTTTCACACTTTTAAAATATTTATTTTTAAAAAAATAATGGTTTTTATTATTAAGTAAATTAACTTTTATTTTTTTGAAACAATTTCGCAAGATAATACTTTTTTAAATAATATTTTGTTAAAAAATTTAATTTTAAAAATAATATATTGTTGAAAAATAAAATAATCATGTAAAATACTATTGTTTTGATAAAAATATAGTTTTTTAAATGAATTTCATCAAAAATTAATTCATTTCATAAATTTTTGAAAAATATTATTGAAATTTTTTAAAAATAATACTTTAACAAAATATAATACTATTCAATGAAAAACAAATTTTAGAAAAAGAATACTTTTCATTTTATTTTTTCAAAAAATAATATTTTTTTTAATCTCCAAAAAATATTATTTCTTCAAAAAATAGTTTTTTAAAGATTTATTTTTTTAGAAAATAATATTTCTATAAAAATAATATATTTTAAAAAATAATTGAAAAGTAATATATTACCTTAATAATAATATATTATTTAAAATATATATTTTTTAAGAAAATTATATTATTTTAAAAAATAATATATTTTCAAAATATAATATTATTAAAAAGTTATTTCTTCAAAAATAATACTTTTTGAAAAATATCATTTTATGAAAAAATAATATTGCTTTGAAAAATAATATTTTTCAAAAGAATAATATTTTATTTTTCCAGAATAATAATACTTTTTCAAATAATGATATTTTAAAAAAATTTATCTTATAAAAATATTTTTTAAGATATTATTTTCACAAAAAACATTTTTTAGGAAAAATATTTTTAAATAACTTTATTTTTTAAACTTTTTTGAAGAAATTATTATAATAATAATTTTTTAAAAGATTATTTTAAATTTTTAATGAATTTCTTTTTTTTGAAATATTAAGTTATGAGTTTGATTTTTAATACATTTGGGTCAGTTGCAACTAAGTTGCAACTGTGACTTGCGGTCATTTTTGACGTAAGCCATATGTTGCAATTAAAGATGTTTTGCAACTGTGAGTTGCAACAAAATAAACGTTTACAACTGGACAAATTTGACCCAGTTGCATGCAACTGGAGTTGCAACCACTCCAGTTACAAGCTATCAAATGCCCCCTAAGTCGTAAAAAGTAGCACTTCAATACCTTAAGTGTAGAAAATTTTCACATTAGTACCTTTTGGTAGTTGTCATGGAAATATTTCTAGGTTTATGTCCTGACAACTAACAGAAAGCATTAAAGTGCTACTTTCTTACAACTTGGAGTATTAAATATTAGGACAAAGTCCTACAATAGTACATGTGAAAACAAGGATATGAAGGTTATGAGACGAAACAACACAAAAATTAGCATTTATGTTGATTTCAGCCTTAGAATAATCGATGGTCTTTAGTGAATCATCAATGAGTAAGGCTCATTAATGGTCTACAGTGAATGATCAAAGAAATTTCAGAAAGTTGATTTCAAATCATCAATGGTCAACGGGGAACCATCGATGGTGTATAGTGCACAATTGTAGAATTTTAGAAACTCAAAATCAGACCATGATGATCTACATTCAACCATCAATAGTGCTCATGGAACTATCGATGATTGTGAGGAACCATCGATGGTAATAACGCATTTTGGCAGATTTCAAGAGTTAATCATAACCGTTCATTAATCCCTTCAATCTCTAACTTTTAGTATGATTTCAATATCTCTTTCCTTATTTATCAGAGGCTATATAAGATAGGAAGAGATCATATTTTGGAGAGGTTTCATATTTTGAGAAAAGGAGAGCTTTTGAAGAGAATAAAGAGAGAGATTATTCTAGGGTATACGAAGAAGAATTAATTTGTGATTCGAACCCCCAGAGACTCATCAAACTCTTTCTTGTTGAGCTCAACATCTTCTAATTATTAGCAAGAAGAGTTGCTCTTGGATTTAACGTCGTCATTGTTTTTCCATTAAGCTTCACTTCAATCTTTTAAAGAACGGTTTGCTTAGAAAAAGGGTTGTATGAACTTTTCGATTTGCGCTTAAACTGGTTTGGTAGTTATCTTCTATCTTGTTTTTATGGAGTACTCAAGCCAGTAATAATTAAGGGTTGGGACTAGCTAGAGCTAGATCTAACTCATCTGTGAGGAGTTAGGTTAGATGACTGATTTTGAGTAGATTCCAGGGTACGGTCTTTGTAAGCCTACTGAATCGAGTTGTGATTTAGATAAACTCTAGTCATAGTGAGGAAGCCTCTTCATGAGAAGAAAGAGTGGGTGAAGGATTGTTATCTGAACCATTATAAAAATCTCGTGTGTTCCTTGGTTGGTTTTTGGTTTTGTTATTCGCTTTTAATTTTCTACATTTTGCTGCTTATTCTATGTTTTAGTGAAAAATTATAGCAAACCTATTCATCCCCCGTCCCACCACCCTCTACCCCCACCCTCTATGTTTGCATCTTAGATCTAACAAGTGGTATCAGAGCCTTGTTATCCATCTTTAGAATTCATAACATAGGGTTAAGATGTCAAATTTGACAGCCGTAATGGCTTTTCTCGAGGACCAACCCCCACTTTTCGATGGGGCAAACTACACCTATTGAAAAGCATGTATGAAAGTTTTTTTTATCTACTAATTATGATATTTGGGAGTATGTTGAACACGGCTACAAGGAACCCACTACAGTTGTAAAAGATGTTACAACCATCACTTCTAGGGAGAAGTGGATTCCACATGACAAACAGCTTTATTCAATGAATACTAAAGGTATGAATGCTCTTTATTATTCCTTAACTACTAAAGAATTTAACTGGGTTTCAAATTATACTACTACACAGAAAATTTAGAAAATACTGGAGGTTACACATGAGGGAACTTTACAAGCCAAAGAGGTAAAACTTACAATGCTCATGAGCAAATATGAGAATTTCAAGATGAAGACCTCACAGAGTATTCAAGATATATTTACATGACGTATTGACATTATGAACAAATCGAAAGCTTTATGGAAATAATATGACAACAAAGAATTGTGTATAAAAAGTCTTCGTTCTCTTTCTAGGAATTGGGAACCAAAAGTATCGGCTATTGAGGAATTGTAAAAAAAAAAGAAACTTAACTCATGAAGATCAGGTAGGTAATCTTCTTACATATAAAGTTTGATTGAAAGAGATAGAAGATACTTCTGAAGATGATTCCAAGAGGAAGTTGTTAGCCTTGAAGGCGAAAAAGGAGGAATCCCAATCTAAGAAGGAGAAAGATTCAAGCTTGAGTTCTGAAGGTGAAAATAATCAAGCTGGATTCATTGTGAAAGGATTCAAATCTTTTCTCAGATTAAAGAATGGACAGAAATATCTTCAAAACAGACAAAATTAATTTACTAAGAAGGTAAATAAATATTTATTAAGTGAATCTAGAACTGAACCTATATGTTACCATTGTAGGAAATCAGGTCACTACCAGAGCAAGTACCCTTTGAACAAGAAAGATAAGAAGATGGAGGGTAAAAGTTTAAAAGCTGTAACTTGAACATGATGAGTGGTGAACAATCCAAAGTTGAGTCAAGTGAGGATGAAAAGAAGGCACATATATGTGTTAAGGGAAGAAATGACACAACTTCAGATTCAAAACAATGTGAAACACATGACTCAGGAGGTGATAACTCAGAGAATGAGGTATATCCCCCATATGATGATTTATATTCCAAGTATAAATAAATGCTTAATCAACTTGAGAAAACTTCTGAAAAATGTGAAGTGACAAAAAGGATGAATGCGAATTTTAGGAAAGAAAAGAAATCTTATGTGAGAAAATTGAATCTTTTTCTTTAAATTTGGATTCACATAATTCACCTTGTGACACCAAAACAATTAAATACACACAATGTTTTGACTTTCAAAATCAAATTTCTTATTTATCTAAGCAACTAGATGATAAAATCATTGAAAATTAAAAAAACTAGTTGCTAAGGTAAATGACTTATTGTGTGATTTGCCATTGAAATAAATTAAATTTGAAACTGGATGCAAAACTATTATTTCTGAGAACGAACAACTTAAGTCCAAAAATATTGATTTGAAAAAGGCCTTGAAAAAATTCATTGGGCTCTAAAAGGTTGAACATGATCATTTCCATTCAACAATTTGCTAAAACTACTCCCCCACAAATCTGAGGAATCCCGGACAATGTTTCAGCAAAATTATTGCTGCATGAAGGCCGCTACATGTCCGGTTCAATTAATACAAACTCCGGTAATACTCCAAAAAGGTACATGAGTATAAACTGTTTCCTATTTTAGCCGAGAAGTTCCTGGAGATTATTTTCATAAAATTTTCTTAAGGATAACTCGCCAACCTCTGAATGGATATATGAGGATAAACTAATTCCTGAAAGTCCAGTAAACCGTATGAGTATAAATTGTGTCGACACTGGACAACGCGTCTTGTATCAAAGAAATTCCTCTCGCTGTGAATACTCTTACAACGAGTATCACGATAGAGAGTTCACTGATGAACCGTTTCCCATTTAGTCGAGAAGTTCCTGGAGGGTATTTTCATAAAAGAAATATTCTTAGGGATAACTTGATAAATGCTAGTGAAGTGTGAAAATTATATTGACACCGGTCAACGCGTCGCACTCGCCGGTTGAAGGCTAAAACTCCATATATTTTGACACCAGTCAACGCGTCGCAGCGAAGAATTCCCCGATTGATCGAGGAGTCTCGTAAAAGGTTTGATGGTCAGTTGAATGACAACTCAGCAACACGAGTCAAGAGTAAGTGAGCTCAATCAGCTACAGTTCAAGATTCCAACAACGGTCAGGCAATAAATGCAGCACCGTCATGCCTTCAGCTATCCTACAAAGAACTAGAGAATCCGAAAGGATTGGAGGAATCAAGTATTGAAGCTAATCTCAAAAGAAATTCATTTATCGACTTTAGGTCAAGATCTCGACAATGGTCAGTCAAAAAGTGTAGTACCGTAATTCCTTCAGCTATCCTACAAATTAGAGAATCTAAAAGGATTGGAGAGATTGAACACCGAAGTTATTTATAGGTCCTATCACACCGACTAAAGGTTAAGGCCTGTCATATCCAAAGTATCCCAAGCTCGTCAGAAAATTGAGACTGAGATACTTTGGAGGGGGTATCTGTAGGCATTGAAAATCGCTTATCAGTACCAGAACTAGACTTATGACAGTGGGTTCACAACCGTCAACCCATCAACCAATGCGACTAAGAACTGCTGACAACGTAACTGTGGCACAAAACACATAAAGTGAGTTGACGAACGCATAAAGCGAGTCGGCAAGACGCATGAGTCAACAAAGCGACGTATCATGGAATAAATCTAATGACGAAGTTTCAGGTCAGTGAGACTCGAGCAGGCGAGTTGACCAGACTCGAGCATCGACGAGACGGAAATAACCGAACTCAAGAGACGATACTACGTTGATCGGGTTTCGAAATCAAAGGAACGGTCAACCGAGCTCTAAATCGACACAACCGGACAAAAATGAGCTCAGACAAAACAGCGTGATGGACAGCCAAATGTCAGAACGAGTGAAGAGGGCCAAACGGGTGCCTCAGCCATCTTGGCTGAGCCAAGGCACCATTGGTTCCTCAACCACAGAGCTGAGGCACCATTGGTGCCTCGGCTACAGTGCCGAGGCACCAATTGTGCCTTGGTCGTATTTCCCCCTGTTCATTTGCCTATAAAGGGTTGAAAAAAGTGGGATTTCTGTGGAGCTTCACGTGTGATCTACTAGCCTTTTTGCACAGATCCGAGCACCGGTGAAGGAGAAAAGTTAGATCCACATCCCGTGCAAGCGTCGAACTCATCCAAGTTTAGATCCACATGGCAAGGAGGCGATCCGAGTTAGATCTACACTTTCACCCTCTAGATTAAGCTTCATCTTAATCTCAGGGTCCAACGCGTGACTTCTCCTTGTAGATTTCACGCGCTCCGGCGATCATCTCCTTCGTGAGTTGATCCCCATTGGTGTTTTATTTCTTTCGTTAAATAATCACCTCAGATCTGTAGATCTAGTACCCAGAACGAGAATACACAGTGGTCCACGAACAAAACAAGTCCCCAGCATAGGCAAAGACACCCATGCAAGTGAGGATCCGATAAATGGATCCCGCGTTTGATCTAAAAGCGTAAAGTTGTAATCTTTCTTTTTCAATTTTTGTTGTAAGCCTTATAAAAAGGCGATCTTTTTATTTGAATTTCGTTGTAAGTGCCTGAAGTTTGTAACTGGTTTAAATCAATGACAATCAAAGCAACTTTTACAGCAAACAAGGAGAGGATTGGGATATGTATCCTCCTCAGAAGACGAATGCTCTTGGTTGATTGATAACCAACTACCCAATACAGAAGATGGATATTCATCCCACTCCTCCACTTGGGACTCTGATACCAGTCTTGGTGAGGTCTCTAAGGGTCTAATGTCAAATATGGCTACAGCCGACCCCACCACTATGAAGGACGACGAGGAGATACCAACATAGGAAGACGCGCGGTTTCATCACCTCAATATGCTGTATGGTGACCAGTTCGAGCAAAGAGAACCCCCTACTAAAGACATAGTCGTTCAGGTCAACATGGGCGATGAAGCTAATTCAAAACCCATCTTCATGAGCGGTAGTCTTCCCCGAGACGAAAAGGAAGAATTGATCACTCTTGTTAGGGAATATATCGACGTGTTTGCTTAGAACTACGAAGATATGGTAGGGCTTGATCCAAATGTGGTGACCCACCATCTCAATACCAAACCGGATGTCAAACCTGTCAAGCAATAGTAAAGATGGTTTCGTCCACAGATTATGAAGGCAATTGTTGCGGAAGCGGAGAGACTCATCGAATCGGGTTTCATCATGGAGATACAGTATCCAGATTGGGTGGCAAATATTGTCTCAGTTTTGAAGAAGAATTTGACAACCAGAATCTGCGTCGACTACAGAGACCTGAACGCCGCATGCCCAAAGGACAACTTTCCTCTCCCAATCACCGATGTCATCATCGACAACACGTGTAGATTTGAGAGAATGTCCTTCATGGATGGCTTTTCGGGTTGCAATCAAATCAAGATGCACCTAGACGACGCCAAGCATATAGCATTCAGAACTCCCCTCTGCATCTTCTGCTACACAGTCATACCGTTTAGTCTGAAGAGCGCGGGTGCCACATACCAGCGAGCAATGACGAAGATTTTCCAGGATCATCTCTGGAAAACAGTCGAGTGCTATGTTGATGATTTGGTCGTGAAAAGCCGCGATAAAGGTGATCATATCAAAGACCTGAGGACAGTGTTCAAGCTCGTGCAAGCTCATCAGCTGAAGATGAACCCTGCCAAGTCCTTCCTCGAGATGTCCAGTGGCAATTTCCTCAAATTTGTCATCACTAATAAGGGTATCCAGGTTGACCCCGATAAAGTGATGGCAATAAAAGAACTGTAACCTCCGAGAAGTCTAAGAGAACTCAAGGGTTACAAGGGCGATTGGTGTATATTTAACGATTCATCTTGAACCTATCCGGGAAGTGCCAACCATTCTCCAAACTGAATAAGAAAGGTGTGTTTTTTGTTTGGGATGACGCTTGTCAGAAGGCATTCAAGGATATCAAAGTGTATCTAGCGCAGCCTCTTGTTCTCGTTGCACCGCAGACGGGCAAACCATTCCTGATTTATACCAAGACAACATACCATTCATTAAGCACTTTACTTGCGCATGAATATGACAACGGTCACGAACAGGCCGTGTATTACCTAAGCTGAACTTTAGTCGGTGCTGAGTCTCGGTATCCGATGATCGAGAAACCGTGCCTTGCATTAGTGTTTGTGATTTAGAAGATGCGACACTACTTGGATGGACAAACGACAAGTCATATCGCGATTCATGATGCAACCAGCCTCCATGAGTTAGCGTTTGATGAAATGGGCCTTACTCTTATCGCAATATGACTTGCACTTCAAATAACAAAAGTCAGTCAACGGACAAGTGATTTGTGATCTTTTTGCAGCAAATCCGATGACAGACACAGCTGAATTATATGATGACTTGCCAGATGAAGCCCACAAAGTCAACACTACTTCGCATCAACAGATATGGCAGTTGTATTTTGACGGAGCTTCTCGAGCAACTAATTTGGCAAGTACCCCCAGATGTTCTAAGATTACTGCCAAAGTCAGAGTTGTCTTAGTTTCCCTGGGGAAACATGTGATGCTGCAGGCTTATTTACCAACTGAGTTGCCTTCCAATAATGTGGCTTTATACAACGCGTTACTTATTTGACTCAGTTTCGCCAAAGAGCTGGGGGTCAAATATCTTGAAGCCTATGGCAATTCGCAACTCATAGTCAGATAGATCTGTTGGGACTACGAATTTAGGAATCTGAATCTGGTCCCATATCACCAGGTGGCCATTGAGATGGCGAACTCGTTCGAACAATTTTTCATCGAGTATATTCCGCGCCTCCAGAACGCATACGCAGATTCATTAGCGGCATTGGCGGTATAGTTAGCGCAACCTCCCGAGATTGAACAACTCGCCATGGTCAGAACTCATCAACTATTCATGCCAATATATAATGAGGCAGAGGAAGACAAGAGGGTGGTTACCAAAGAGGTATATGCAACCCAAGCCAGATTCAAACCCTGAGATTGGCGTTTCCCCATAATTGACTACGTCCTACATGGCATTTTGCCAGAGGACGTGAAGAGGAGAGAATCGATCTGGCGAAGAGCCCCAAGGTTCTTCTATGATGCAGAGATCTAGATGTTATATCATCAGGGTACGAAGGTATGTTGCTCCGGTGCCTTTCGAACAAAGAAGCAGAAGAAGTCCTTAGGGAAGCACATGGAGGAGAATGTGGCGCACACTAGCCTGGTCCCGAACTTTATGAACATATCAGGAGAATAGGATACTTCTGGCCAATGATGG
>JBAKGM010000365.1:28818965-28838130 GCA_037177215.1 Asparagus racemosus | reverse complement strand
TATCAATCAAATATTTATTAGTTGCTTATATATTTTAAGAAACCCAATTACACTTCGGGTAATAAATGAAAAAACTATTTCAATTGCTGTACTAATTTAAAAAATATTTTTTAATTGCTATAATAATTTAATGTTTTTATTTTAATTAATATATTATATTAAACATTCATTTAAACTTACATACTTCTAATCAAATTTATTTAACATAAACATTAGCAGAAAAATAGAAACTAAAAAAATTAAATATATTTATTAAAATAATATTAATATCCATAATGATTTTAAAAACTAAATATCTACTCACAAAATATTTAATTACTGTAATATTATTAAAAACAATTAAAGTTAAAAAATTTGAATTGCTAAAATATTATATATAAATCCCACAAAATATACACATTTCAAAATTTTAATTGCTATAATATTATAAAAACCCTATTTTCGAAAATATTAATTGCTATAATATTTTACAAAATTGAAAAAGTATATTTTAAAAATGTTTAACTGACATAATCTTTTAAAATTAAAAATTTATTTTAAAAAATATATTTTAGATGCTTTAATATTTTAAATAACCTAAAATATATCAACACTTGATAAATGATAAATGATAATTGCTAATAAACAACAAAATAAATTATAAATAATATATGACAATAAACATTTTAATCTGTATCAATAACTGCTAATCATATATATAAATTGTACAAAACTTATAAAAAATATTAAAAAAATAAATTTTAATAAATCAGTAGAGAAAAAAAATAATATATTTTAGTTTCAGAATTATTTATAAAATAAGTAATAAATTAATATTCATATAAAAATTAGTAAATAAATATTACTAAACCACATAAAATCTTGATTATTCAATGATTTAAATAAAATTAAACATTAAAGAATAGATTTATTAAATAATTAACTGAACAATTTAATTCAAATTTATAAAAAATGGATATCCATTATTATAAGTTATAATTTAATAATCTAATTTTCTTTTAAAAAATGTGTCCATTGCAAAAGGGTAATTTCGATGCATAGTATTTGTTTAAAAAAATAAAATAATAACACACAAATTAAGTGCTTTCATTAATTTTATTAACAATATGAAATAAACTATAAAATAAGAATAAATATATTCTATAGTAACAAATAATTTCTAAAATATAATAATAAATCGAAAATATTTGACGAAGACACTTATATTGTGATTACGTGTGTGTGTGTGTGTACACACACACACACACACACACACACACACACACACACACACACACACATATATATATATATAGACACACACACATACATACATATATGTTTGTGTGTGTATTGAAAGTGGATAAATTTTCTTGACAATTTTGCCCTAGAATCTTTTTCATAGGTATGCGTCTTTGGTAACCGCAAAGTAAAACGGAAAGTGAACTAAAATCTAGAAAGTGGCTCACTTTCCTTTTTTTTCCCCTCTTGTTTGACACTTAAAAAGTTAATGGAAAGTAAACGGAAGTGAAGGGTGCCACGTCAGCTTTTAGGCATTTTCCCTTTCTCAAAAAAAAATTGGAGAAAGTGGATAGAAAGTGAAGGAGGAGAGAGAAATTAAATTTAATTATTTTTTTTCCAATTTCTTTGCTCCCTTTTTTAATTTTTAGATTCAATCACAACTTTATACTATTTCTCAAATTCAACTCGCGCTGGTCTGTTTCCCACTTATTAAGAGTATTTCTTATAAAAATTTCCCTGGGAACTAGATTTTAAGATTCATACATTTCATGATGTCATGTTACTTCCTAACCCACTTTAATATCTCTTGTATGGAATTTTAACTATATAAAAGTTCACTTACATGAGCCATATGATTCTTGTTGTACAAATTTGCTGCACCTACTAATAAAATCAAGCAATTAGATGATAATTTAAAGCGCCGTGTGCCTCAAAAGAGTGCAAATGTGCAAATCTAAAGTTCACATATGATCACAAGATACTCAAGTATTAATTAATATCATCCAAATTATTTTTAATCATTGATACGAGTTTAGCAATATTAGAAACCTAGTAAGCTCTTGAAATATACTGGTCTACAAAAATAATTTACATATGTATCTTTTTCGTGATTTTTTAAGAGAATAAAAAGAAAGTGGATGCCACGTGAGATGCCACCTCAACTATTCACTTTTTTCACGTTCCAATTGCCTAACAAAAATTACAAAAAGAAATTACTTTCTTGAGAAGTACTTTCTCCTCACTTTTTACTTTTTATTTACTTTCCAGTTGTCAGGAATATTTTGATTCTCCAATAATAGGTTTATTAATTTGTAAAAATAGAGAATATGCTGAAAATTAGAGAGGATGTTTTTTTTCTTTGTATATTTTTAGTTAAATTTTTTTACCTATTGGTTATCTTTCTGAAAATGATTAATCTCCTTAAGAAAAAGGAGTTATTCTCCTTTTGAGTTGCTCCGCATGAAGATGGAAAACATGTATGTTAAATGAATAGTATTAGAATTTTTAACTAGAAAAGGAGAGTAAAAGAGAGAGGTCTATGGTATTTTATTTTTTTTTTGTAATAACATCACTAAAAACCTTATAAATTGGATACATAATTTTGTTAATGCAAGTTTATCTATAGAAAATTAAAGGAAAACACAATTGAAATTTATATATAATCATCTAAGATGGGGCACATAAATTTATCCAAATGTTTATTATATACGGTTTTATCTAAGAAAAATTTGTATTTTCTTCAAACCGTGTTTAAGTTCCAAAGTAGAAAATAATACAGATAGTATTCTAAAGTTTTATCTATACAAAATTTTTAAAGGAAATAAAATAAATTTAAAAGTTATTTGTATGGAAGTTCTAAGGAGAAAGAAAAATTCATGAAATATAGATTACTTTCAAAAATGATGAACACGGTGTGAAGATAGAGAAGAGATTGGTTAACAATTGATACATAATTGGATGAGTTTAATTTAATTACCATCTTGCCAGTGGAACAATGGGAATGTAATCAGATAAAAATGGTTATAAGAGATCTATATTTGAATGCAGAAATTAATAAGATTGTGCCATCGAAACTCTAATTTTTTTTTCTTTTTTAGAGTATTGAAGCTGTTGGCTTATTCTAATCCTAACTAAATTTAATAATTAATTAAACATAAAGGCTCAAAAAAAGGGCTCAAAATCATTATTTTGTAGACTTCAATGAATTGGCCTCCCTTTAAAATGATCTCTCTCTCTCTCTCTCTCTCTCTCTCTCTCTCTCTCTCTCTCTCTCTCTAATAAAAATATGACATTAATGTTCTCTCTCACAATCTTAGTAACTTAATCCCACTAAAATTTGAAGTAATAGTAACTTTATGAATTGGAGAAGAAAATCTTGAGCATAGACTTGATGTATGTGTTATTTTTGAAAGAGTTTGAATATTGGGCCAATAAATCGAAAATCATTCAATAATCCCTCAAATTTAACTTGTGGGTCCAAATAGAAATTCCCAATGGCTAGAGATGTATGTTCAACAATTTTAATGTATGTTCAACATTTTTAATCCTTAACCTTGATCTTCATAGAAAAGTATTAAATCCTAAGGAATTGTGTTCTTTTTCATTTGTATGTGGAAAAAACATTATGAGAAATTATGTTCTGATTTCTTTTCTCTTTCTCTTTTTTTTTATTTCCCTTCTATGTTTACAGAGGAGTTTCTTTATTTTACTTTGGACATCCTATCAAATTTTTGATCCATGATTAATTACATTTAATTGCTTATTATACTTGGTTAATTTGTTTGAGTACTTAGTTACATATCTTGTCCTAACGTATATAACTATTCATGTTTATTTAAAAACTTAAACATGGGATTTAAAGTGAATCTTTTGTCAAAAATTATGATCGATATGATTAATATTACTGAATATTGACATACCTATCCTCTACATTGTAATGTTATACTAAGTATTCAAGAATTGAAATGAGGCAATTTATAGATGCAGTAAGAGTTTGTTATGGTTGAAACTATCACAAATAAATATATTAATCATATTTGTGTATACTTGTTTAACTATTCAATTATTGTCATATGGGGTGCTTCTTGAGTGCTTTTTACATTAATATATTGTAGCAATTTTATTTTCATTCTTAATCTTCTCTGTGTTTGTAAACATTTAGGGTCTTTAAAAAAAAAGAGTATGCCTTTTTTGTAGCATAATTCAAAATTTTTATAGTGAAAATTTTGAAATAGATTCACACAACATGGCGCAAAGGTAGACATAATATCAATTTTATCATTGCCAAACCAAATTATAAAAAAATAAAAAAAAATTAGTTTTTTATTTAAATAATATTTGCATTGGTATCAAATATACAAGTTTATCGTATAGATAATTTATTACTTAAAATGTTATATTTAAGCCTCTAAACTTTACTATTTCTCACGAAGCAAAAAAATTATAACCGACATGGTTTTACTCATGGAGACATCCAAAATATTTCAGCATATTTTCTAATAAAGGTAAACTATTTCATAACTCAGTTATAGTAAAGAAATAAACTGAAAAAATAATCAAAATATTTAACCAAGTGCAATGCACGTGGCATCCCAACCAGTGTGTGTGTATGAGAAAGAGAGAGAGAACATGCTAATTTTACACGTCCAAGCAACAATGTAGTATAATATAATAATCCATTTATTTTTTATGCGTTTCCATGCTCGAATGAAAGCGTCTAGGATTGTTTCATCGATGTGTGCGAGCGATCCAAACTGATGACCTTCAAACTTGGTGTGTTTCATACTGGTTTTTGTGGGCTAACCTTAACAAAGAGTTGTTTCAAAGTTGCGCTGGAGAGTATGATTGTTGGGTATAAATCATTACAGCATCGTAATACGTATCAGATATATTGGATTGGATTAAGGATCGATCCTTATCCAATTCAAATTATATAAAAGTTCTGGCTTTAAACATATACCGCAAATAGTAACTAACTCTAGGAGCCTAATCAGATTGAATCGAGTCAATTCAGGTCAATTCTCGGGTTACAGCATTCATTGAATGCGTATGTCCCAAACTTCATGATCAGCTTGGCCCTAGTCTGAACAAGACACCTCCAATTTCATCAAGATAAGCTTATCTCGAGTGTTGTTGAACGAATTCTTGATTCATGTCTGAACGGTTGCAAAAATGTCTAATTGCGTCTAATTTTGGAGGCAGCACTTTGGATGGTGACAACCCTAGCATCATGCTCTATTATATATCATTATGTATTTTTCTAGTATATCAAAGTTTAATAAACCCAAACTTTAGGAGAACCAATCCCAACACTCTCCGGGCCTACTAGTCGCTATAATATTAATCCCAACACCGCACCTACACCCAACAAAAAAGACCCTATGCTACACTGGTCCCCACATCTCAACTACAAAACCGCAAGCCATTCTTTGAGAAACCAAAATCAGCCACATTTGTGGCTGGTCCGGTTTGTTATGGGTTCAAGAAGATTTTTTTTTTTTAAATCATCATTGTTAAACATGTTATCAACATAGTGAAAAAAATAACCACAAATTCGTGATAAAAGTAATGAAAATAAAAAACACAATTATAGAGACATAGGGATTAAAGATGTTTGACAATCAATAAGCTAATCTATGTCCTCGGAGTAGAACCATGTTATAATTCTAATACTAGTTAATAAATGATTAAAGCCAATCTCTAAAAACCTAAACTAAGGTTCTTGTTGTCTCTTTTTTTTTTTTCCTCCTTTCTGAATTTAGAAAATAATAAGCAGTTGAACATATTTATAGCATAGGAATTTTGTTCATAGGGTCAACCGAAATATCTTCACCATAAAATTCTACATTAACAATTTCTTCCTAGGGCACTATCTGGCTACCAGGGGCACGTTGAGGGTGTTATTCTGTAGGCGTTCAATCTGGATCCCGATGATAAGTATTTTTCATGTAAATCAAGCTTAGAAACAACAATATATACGTCAAAATCTTTACACTTGTGAGATTTGGCATTAACTTTACACAATCAAACAAATAGGAACAATATAAACCATTTTATAATTCTTTTTTTACTTTTTTATTTGTAGTAGCTTATACTGGTACAAGAACTTAAAGAGATCTTTCATGGTCTAGCCAAAAGAACTTGGATGGGGTAGAGTACTAATGAAGATTAGGATAAATTTAAGAAGAGAAGGAGAGGTTGTCCATAGAGAAATCAAAATGATCCTTCCTCTTAGCGCTAAGGCACCAATAGCTGGACAGCATGAGCTTACGACCAAATTCATCTGGGAAGTAAGCTAGGTCCTGAAGCCCCTCTAACACTTAAATTTGTAATTTTGAGTTATACTATAAAAACTCGAGACTCGATGTCTCAAGAATGAGTTCCGTTCTCATATGTCTCTTTGGGATAACTTGTTTCTACCCTTGTAGAGAGTATTTGTGTTTCTAGATGGGAAAAGGGGGCTCGTTTCTTGAGCACAATGTGATTGGATATGCCAGAACTTGCCATGTGTTGCTTCTTTTCATGAATATGATGTCTAATGGTGATTGAACCAAGGACATTAATTATTATGATGAGAGATCATATGTTGCGATCAATCAATATGACGAGAGATTATATGTTGCAGGATTTTGTTTGGATTGTTGTGCCATACAGACAAATTGATATAGGATGGCTTGATATTGGAGGCATACTTTTGGGTTTGAGTGTAGATTCAACTTTTGAAGAAAAAGACCTCAAATGTTTATATCTTTTAAATTACATTGATTAGCATTAATTTTCTATTAGAACGGTTAGGCTAAGTTAGATTAATAGAAGATACCTCAACTTCTTGATATATACTAATTTTTATATTCTAAGTTTTTTCCTCGATTACAACATTAGTATTGTTTCACGTGTATGTGATTATTACAGTGAGAGAGAGTTCTTCTTCTCACACTAGAAAGCACAGAACAATACCAAATTTAGAAATCACCATCTGTAGCAAACATTAGATAGGCTCATGGTGCTTGTAATTCTATATTCAGATTTCTTATCTAAGTAAGCACATCGCTGATCTATCCAGAACGTTTCATTACTTTAGGATCTTTAATATTAAAAATAGAGTTAGTTGCATTTTTCTACTCCAAAGTTTCACCCATTTCTACCTTTGATAACTATAAATTTAGTTTGACAATCTCATACTACAAACTTCTCAAATTGGCGTTAGTTTGACATTTTGATACCCCGAGAACCTAGCTTTGCCCCTCACTTTTCTCACACAGAAAAAACTAAAAAGTGGTAAGCAAATCTGTTTTGCATTCATCTTTTTATGTTGATATTATTGAAAAAAAAAAATTCAAGGCACTTGTTAATAATTCGCGGTATCAAAGTGTCAAAATAAAACTTAAGGATATCAAAGTTAATAGGATTAAATGTTAAGGTGTTAAAGTGCAAATAACCACACCGGTTTGTATGGTTCAGCCGCCATAGCGAACCGACCGGATCTAACTGGGTGCACACCCGGGCGAGGGGTCAGCGTAGTTGGGCCTTTCCTTATTTTAACTTATCTTTCCACTTCCATGATATCACCCCTGCTCCTACTACTTTAATTAAAAAATAACTCAAAAGAGAGATATTTTTAAAATAATCAAATAATCCCCAGGCCACCTGTCCCCCCTCGAAATCCAACGGCCAAGATCTCTCCATCTCTCACCCTGTGATTGGCCAGCATGTCACATCACCATCTCTCCAATGTCTCTAAAGCTGCCACGTTACCCCATTATTAAATTCATTTCGGGCTCTCCCCTCCACCCTTAAATCAGACCTCGCCGAAGCTCGACACCTGTCGTCTCCTCAATCAAGAGAGAGAAAAAGCATCAGCCACAAGCAGGAAGACAACAAGGTCCCTCTCTCTCTCTCTCTTTACTTTCCTTTTTCGGATTTTGGTTGTAATTAACAGAGTTTTATTTAGTTCCGAAGCTTAAATGGGGTATAAATAAATTGAGAGATTTTTTAGCAGTTTCCTCCTTCCCAAAAGAGGAGGAGCTGTGGAGGTTTTGGCCGCTAGGGTTTTGATTCTTGATCGGATTTTGTTTGATTTAGGCGGAAGTTAAAGACCGTGTAGTGATGAATTTCAAGGGCATGGGTTCGGATGGATCCAGGGAGGCGCGGGAACGAGCAGCGGCGGCGGCGGCGGCGGCGACGCCGGGGACGCCGCTGGCGAGGCAGCTGTCGATCTACTCGTTGACGTTCGATGAGTTCCAGAATACTCTTGGGGGGCCTGGAAAGGATTTTGGATCTATGAACATGGACGAGTTCCTTCGAAATATTTGGACGGCGGAGGAGAGCCAGGCCATGGCCTCCGCCCTTGGAGGCGGCGCCACCGCTGATTCCTCCGCGGCCGCCGCCGCCGGAGGGCCCTCCGGGATCCAGCGGCAGGGGTCTCTGACCTTGCCGAGGACTCTCAGCCAGAAGACTGTGGATGAGGTGTGGAGAGATCTTTTGAAAGAGTCCGGGAGCGGCTCGGCCTCCGCGGCCGCCGCTGAATTGTCTCAACAGCAGCAGCAGCAGCAGCGACAGCAGACGCTCGGCGAGATGACCCTTGAAGAATTCTTGGTTCGAGCTGGGGTTGTGAGAGAAGATGTCAATACTCATCCAGGACAGAGACAGATGGTCGGCAATAATGCCAACAGTAACCATGGAGCTGCCAATAATAGTAACAACACCATCTTCTTTGGGGATTTGCCCAATTCGAATAATACAAATCCCGGGCTAGCTCTCGGGTTCTCTCAACCTGTAGCAAGAAACGCCGGAGGGATTGTGCATAGCCAGATTCCCAGCAGTACAACGAGGCCGTTCCCTGCTCCATTGCAGGTGGCGGGTAATGTTGATATTGTGAATCAGCAGGGGATGAGGGGAGGGATTGTTGGGATTGGAGATCATGGGATGAGCAATGGATTGATGTCTAGTGTGGTGGGTTTGAGTGGTGGAGGGGGAGGAGTTACAGTGGCGACTGTTGGGTCGCCGGATGGACTCGGGAAGGGAAATGGGGATCTCTCCTCATTGTCTCCCGTGCCGTATCATGTTTTTGGGTCTGGGATTAGAGGGAGGAGGAGTAATGGGGCTGTGGAGAAGGTGGTGGAGAGGAGGCAGAGGAGGATGATTAAGAATAGGGAGTCTGCTGCGAGGTCACGCGCTAGAAAACAGGTGAGTGACTATCCCTATATAATCCAATTTTATGTATGATGATATATGCTTTCACAAGAAGTTATTTCAATTATGGTTTTGAATAGCACGCTTATGCTTAGCTTCGATAAGTGTGGGCTGTCTAAAAATCACAATAGATAGTCAATCCTCAGCAAGTACAAACAATAGAAGTCACGACGTAACGACTTTCAGGAGATTACAATTTGAGGATTTTCTACAGCAATTAACGAAGGGTACAATTCAACAACATTCACGCTATTCAATGGAAATCTCAATTTTAACGATCTTCACAAGCACCGACAGGAGTTACAGTCAATGACTCCCAGGCTTCACGAAAACATAGAAAAGATCACAAGATGATCTTTGAGAAGAGATCGCAAATCAATGATCTTGTTGATTCAAAACGTGGGGCTCACCCATGCGTTTCCAAGCTCAAAACGCGGAGCTCATCACCGCGTTCATAAGCTCAAAACGCGGGGCTCATACTCGTGTTTCCAAGCTCAAAACGCGGAGCTCATCACCGCGTTCATAAGCTAAGAACGCGTGGCTCACCACCGCGTTTTTAAGCTCAAAACGTGGGCACATCATCGCGTTCCCGAACTCAGAACGCGTCGCTCACCACCGTGTCTCCAGCTCAAAACGCAAAGCTCATCAAGTCAAAATGTAGAGGTCATTATGAGAATACAGACTTCGTAGGAACGCGGACCTCACGTTTGACCCGTTCAAATACGTTGTAAACGGTTCCTAAACCGTTTTACACGATTTATGGAGAGATTTAATGGGTCAGTTAAACCCCTTAAAATAGCTGAAAAAATTAACTGAAATGCGTGGCCCACACAACGTGTCCAAACTCAAAGTGCAGGACTCATCACCGTGTCTAAGATCAAAACGAGGGGCTCATCCTCGCGTTTGAAGTCAAGAACGCGAAGGACATCCTCGTGCTCAAATCCAAAACGCGAGAGTCGCAACCCCGCGTTCCAGTTTTGAGTTGAGGACGCAAAGATCGCTCCAGGACGCGAAGTCCGCGTTTGACTCGTTCAAACACGATCTAAACGGTTTCAAAACCGTTTTGCACGATCTGAGGGTAACTGACCCTTGTTTAGGAGAGATTTGAGGGGTCAGTTACACCCCTTAAACCGCTATTAATAGCTGAAAAATCAGCTGAAGAAAGGGCTCGGATTTTTGGACTCTTCACTTCTTGAGTTCGGCTTTTTAGCTTTTTAGCTTTGAAGATTGATTAGCTTTTGGCACTCTTTGCTCCCGCTCGGTCAATTTTCCAAGTTTGCTTCGTGAGTTCATCTCAATGTCGTTCTACGAGTCAAGACGGTCGGATTGTCAACGGGATATAAGATCTAAGCTCCCACCGCTGCCGTTAAGACCCCAGATTTAAACAAAAGGAAGGATCTCCGTCTATCTTTTCTTCTTTTGTTAATCGGAATACCCGATAAGAGAGAGTTTGCGAGGAGAGAGATTGTAAGTCTTTCTTCATTAAAAAAATTAATACAATTCATTTTTTTTCCTCTATTTTCTCTTCAATTTTCCGACGAACAATAAGATACTGGTTAGCTTCATTTGTTTGTAAGACCATGCTTATGCTTAGCTTTGATAAGTACTGGTTATCTTTACATGTTCTTAAACTGGTCTACTACTAGATAGCGGAGCAGGTATTTAGATTTTAAAATCGAAAGTGATGTTGCTATTGTTGGATTACTCAACTCATTATTAAAATGGATAGGTATCAGTTTTGAGTGACTTGTAATCCTTCTGATTGTTCTTCTGTGAAGGACATAGAATATATGCTAGCTAGATGAGCTTAGAGCCTTTTCTGCTACTAGATCAATTGAGCGTTAACTGGATAACACAACTATATATAAGAGTTTCTTTAGCCATTGAAGTGTGCTGGCTGGGATGACTGACAGATTATTACAGAATCTAGTTGCATAAGTAACAGCCAAGATGATCTAATGCATTACCATCCTGTTGGCATGATGATTGTTATGCGCAGTTAAACACTGCAGCTTTATACTTTTCAGATTTTTTAGGTTAAACATGTTAACACTGCATGAATTGTACTTTAATGTTTATCTTTCCCTATTTGCCCTAAGCCAGAGCAGAGTTCCATTAGGTAGCCATCTAGCAGCATAGAACCTAGTCGAATCCACATGATACATGACGTAACATGTTAGGCTCTCACCGGCTCTTGAGCACATGCACCTGTTAGTCTATTTGAATACTGAAATGGGTATCTTGTTTCTGCTAATAGTTTCTACTTTCTTCTTCTAACACAAAACTGTACTTTTTTAATTTGTGTAGGCTTATACCATGGAGTTGGAAGCTGAAGTTGCTAAACTCAAAGAGCAAAACCAGGAATTACAGAAGAAACAGGTACAACTGTCTTTAATTAAATTGACCCCCTTGTTCTTGATTATTCATGCGTCTTTGTTCATGCTAAGTACTCTCCAAAGTTGTATCAGATACAAGTCATAATTATGAAGCTAAACTCTATTGCTTAGTTGTAATTGAAATTTTATCTGCAAGGTAAAGATTTTGTAGATTAACTTACAACTCCGCCCTCTATCTGATATTGGTAGAACTACTTATTGAAACCACCTTGCATGTCGGGATAGAAGTCGTACACGAACTTTATTCTGTAGAGCCTAGAGGCTCACATCTATAGTTCCTATATTAATCCACAGCACTATTATCTAATGTCGTACATCCTCTATGATGTGTAATTTGATATTATTGGGAATATTACTTGGATAGGGAATATGGGTGCTAATTTGTCCAATGGGACTTGGCCATTTGCAAAAGCATTGTTTTGCGTGACATTGGAGTAAAGAGAGTCTAACATACTATTTGCCTAAATGCTCCTTAGTAGGTGTGGTTTCAGCCTTGTTTGGCATTAAGATCAACTCACCATTTTTATGCTTATAGTCGATTTTGAGATCAAATCTTAGTCTTTATCTTCCCTATTTCACATAATTTTGACCCATAGCCTATAGTTACATGTCAAGGAAATACCAAAGATATTAAGCAAAAGTTTATTGAGTGTTATATTTTTAGGTTTTGACATTTTGGACACCAAACATTTAGAGGATGCTTAGGACACCCAACAACAAATGAAGTAATTGTATGAAGATGTTATAGTTGTTCAATTTTATATCAACATTTCGTATGAAAGCTATCAAGTGAGAACCATGTCAGATGGAGGTCTAAAACCATTTAACCCTCCCCCCACCCCCCAACCCTAAAAAAAAAAACCCACCCTACCCCCATCAATTTTGATGTTTGTAGTACATACACATGTTAGTATATATAGCTATCTGCCATGTAAAATTATCAAAAGATTTCCATTCAGTTCTCGGACATAGGGATGCTCAAATACATGTTCTTTCTGTATTCTCTTTTTTTTTCTGTATTCTCTTTGGTCTCAATTATTATTATTTTTTTCAAATCAAAACATGTGTTTGTGTGCATGACAAATAAATGTACTTTTGCACACATAGGTATGTCCATACATGATGCACGAACAAAAATTGATTCTGAAGTTTGCCTGCTTATCTTGAACATATTCAGATGAAACCTTCAATATGTCATGAGTTATATTAATTTAAAAAAGTAAGAAGATAAATAATATTCCTTGGGGTATATTTCTCATCCAACCCAAAGAAGTGTAATATTTACATGGGTGGCTAGAGGCTTTTATCTACTTTGATATACTCTTAGCTCTCTTCTAACGATACTGCAATATCTGCACCACAGGAGGAGATCGTGCAAATGCAGAAAAATCAGGTAATAATTCTATTATTCAAGTAATTATTATGTTTCCTTACTTTAAGAAGTTTATGCTTTTGACTGCTCTGGTTGCTAATTTTAGCTATTGTTCTGTTTATAATTGCATGATTTATATATATTTATGAGATGCATGTTTTCCACTGTAGTTGGTTTGCCATTTCCTCTGTATACACTTTTCTGTGCAGATATATTAACTGTTTTATGTCTCTATACGGGTGTTCTTTCCATGTCAAGTTAGTTATAAGTCTGGAGATCCAAATATACACTTTGTACAACAACTTAGTCTATTACTGTCTATATTATATCTTATTTGAGATTTAAATGTTGATATATCATTTTGAGGTTTAATTTTATGTTCAAAATTCAAGGAGATGAAAATGAGAGATAACTCAATATGAGTAACTAATTAGAAGACTTGTCAAGACTAAATCTTTTCTCGGCAAAAGCACTGCAGTCTTTTACACTATGAACAGTCTTATAGATATATGCTCTAAAGTTAAGACTTCTTGGTGGTAAAAGGCCAAGAGTGATGGTGAGAGTATCTTATGTCTGATAGCTATTGATAGGAAATTAATGTTAATTATTTTTGTGGCCAGATGCCTTTCAAATAAATTAAGATTTCACTGTCCTAAAACCCGAGCCTATGGATTTATAGAAGTTTGATCAGATCTCGATCCTATTTATCTACTTACTATGTGTGTCCCGTTCGTGTAATTTGTTATTAATGTACTAGTACTTATGGATTTATTGAAGTATGAGCAGATCTCAACCTATCCAGGATCCTATATTTATTTGCTTACTCTTTGTGTGTGTGTCCGCATGTGCCTGTGTGTTCACATTCATGTCATTTGGTATTAGTGTACTAGTAGCTATTACTTAATAGATGTCAGTTGTGGCATCATTTGATAATTTGAGTATAGGCGTTTGTGATTGTTATCATACTTACTGGTATGGTGGATATATGAGACAGATACTGAAGAATTTTTTCAAAATTTTCATGCACATGCTTGGTCTCTTTTAGTTAATTATTCTGCTAATCAATGTCCTTCATTCAACAGTTTAAACTAGCTTTTTAGACAAAGTTTTAGGTAGTTATTATTGTCATTTTCATTTCTTTTTTACTTACAGATATATGCACAATGTCATCACCAAGTCACTGCATGTGTAGGTATCCATGTGACACAGCACTTTATTTTGTTAAATTAATTACCATTTAATAGGAGAAGAACTTGAAAACATTTGGAAAAGAGTGTCTATGTACTATTGATTTCACACGGGGATATACAAAATAATTTTTTAAGAAATAAAGATTTTTTGGTGTGTGTGCCCATGTGGGGGCACATTTCCCCTATTTTTTTGAGAGTTGTGTATTCCTTGTCCATGTCACATATCATATTATTGCTTTTGTCTCATGCTGGTAACTGCAAGATTCCTTGCTATTTATTTGATATTCGTAGATTGTACCTAATTACTTAATTTAGTTTGGAATCTTGTGCTTGACTTGCTATTCTGTTTTATTTTAGTTTTGGCATGTGGATCCATGTAATGGCTCCTTAGACTGATTGAAAAATGTAGTCCATTATGAGATAAAATTATCGCAGTTGGCTGTGGGATTTGGAGAAAAGGTATGTTATTGGATGGAGAGATTAGGCAAGTGTTATCTGTTAGTACTTAGTAGTAATCTGAATACCTTTTCGAGGTGCGTCTAGTGCCAATTAGAGGGCATAGGTGTAGACTTGTGAAAATGTTTTGAGAGGGAATACTTGTTTGTGTACAATGAGTTGCTACTAGTTTTAAATAAAGGTGGTAGGATGTAAAATTCAGGAAATTACGGAAGTCATGTGGGAAGAGTAGCAGGATGCGACTGAAATGATATTCTAGAAGTATGTCTACCGGAAGGTTCACAGCAGTCAAATTTGGGGCAAATAACAAGATTATTTATGTAATAAATACCAGATTACTATCTAATGATAGATGTGAAAGAAGGATGAAGGATTGAAATGAACTTGAACACGAACACGATTGGAACTTAAAATAGTTAAGCTGATGCATAAAATTAAAGGGTTTTAGATTCTGTCATAATGTTTGTTCTTCAATTTTCAGACATTCAGGAAAATGCATTTTTATTGCTTAGTTATAGTTATCCTACATGTAAAGATATTGCTAAGGATATTTAACAGAGAGGAAATGTCAGGAGCCGCTGTGTATATTAATTTATTTTATTCAAGTGAACCACTAATGAAAGTTAGGCATGATGTTATTTACTAGGTTTAAAATGTGAAAAATTTCACTTGATTAAATTGATGCATGTGGAGTTCAAAGTGTGCTGAATATGAAACGTTGTTGAGCCAACTCGCTTTATGGATCCATCTTAATTTCATGCCAGGTGGATCGTGTGATGTGTCTAGGTGATTGTTCTTTGTCATGACTGATGTTTAAATAACTTATGTGCATCTTAGCTGAGTTAATGTTTAAGTGCTGCTGCATCCACTAGTACTCTAATATTGAGTTATATTTCACCAGAAGAGCAGGTAAACTTTAAATGGATCTGTTAATAAAGGAAAAAAGGACCAAAATTTCTGGAATGAAAATTGATCATGTGGAAGGAGAGGTTTTTTGTTTTTTGGGGAATGTCAACTGGAGCAATGTTGGCAGTGTTGTCTGGATGAAGTGCCTATCTAGTCTGCATTGCTTTATACGTAAATGCAATTTTCAAGTGCAATATGTTTCTTGGTATGAATAAGACATGACAATCTTGAGCTGACATTGGCTGGTGGAGTGATTCACAACATCAAGGTTTCAAGTTTATTAAGGAGGTAAATAGATTGGAAACTGAAAATGGGTTCTTTACATATTTGGGAGTAGTACTGGCTCCTTCTAGTAAAGTTCCTATACTAGAACTTACAAACATGGAAAATAGAGTTTCTGTTTTCATGTGTACTTCTTTTCTCTATCCTATTTGTTGGTCTCTCTGACTCGTTATTTCTGACTACTTGGAAGTGTGGGGAGAGATAGAGAGATGCATCATCATCATCACCCATTCGCCATTTGGTCTGGAACACCATTGGAAAACCGCCTTACTATTTCAAAATTCTCTACATCGTCCCTGTTTTATCTCCAAAAGAGAGAAAAGGAGAGTGCTAAATTAACTGCCTCAATCTGCACCAGCACTGAATTTTTGTTGTTATGACTTATCTTGAAGCCTTTCCACAATGTCTAGCCTACAGCAGGTAAACTATCTGCATCGACCAACTGGCCCTTTGTCTAGTAAGTTTTTATGATATGGACTCTGCACCTTGTTTTAGATGATAGCCATTTGTACTCTAATACAATATCTATTTCCTACCATACGTATAACTCTTTTCACAGACATCATAGTCACTTTAACATGCATCTTAGCTCTGTGCATAATACGGGAGTCTTTGCTCTTGAAGTAAAGTTCATCTGAACATTTCTTCTATGACTTGCTCAATTCACCTGCAAGCAGCATAGAGTCAAAAACCATGCCCTATTCTTGTAACTGGCAGCTTCTCTTCACCTGCTGTGAATTTCTGCCACATCCCATAAGACTGATGCAGGACATGGACGAGTCCAACGGGGAGGCAGTAAAAAGATTAAACCTGAATCTAGAACCTTGGTCTCTACGATTATGACCAATAATCACTTCAAGGCTGCATCCATGAAATCTTTCTTATTCCAGTAAAACATCTTCTAATCATTCTACAAGTCAGAACCCACATTGAGATTACATCTTGGATGGGCTAGGAAATCAGCAGACGATCTCAAGATTTAGGGCTTTCATGGTGCAATATGGCTGAAAGTTTGAAGCGTGATCTCGTATTTCTTGCTCTTAAGAATGTTCTAATAGTTAGGAATGTATTCGTAGAATAATTGTTAAATGGAGCAGGCTTCTGTTCATAAAGTCATAGTTGATTAAATTTTACCTGAAGCATGTTCTTTCTTCTTTTTCTTTTATATTTTTTTAGATACTCGTGTGCGTACATCGCGGATGATTCTAATCCTATATTCAATTCTTCAACTTAATGTTCCAGGTTTGTATGTCCGTTAAAGGTTTTAATTTGGTTTACACAGGTTATCGAGATGATCAACCAGCAGCGTGGCCCAAAAAAGATTTGCTTGCGAAGGACACAAACGGGCCCATGGTGACCTCGAAATCTTTTAACATTATAACTCCTATTCAGCTTTGAAGGGTAGTTGTATATAATATAGATGGGTAACACTTCCCTTTATGTAAATTAAGCATCAGGAGTGTTATATGTTGTAGATTAAGGCTTTGTATCCTCTCGACTCCTGGTGTGAAGGCGTGGCAGCTTCATTTATGCCGTCATTCCAGTCTTTTACACGGAAGTTTCTCAAGGTACATCCTCAGCGAATAGGAGATAACTTAGATTCTTAGCTTGTTGTATGCTTTTTAAGTGTTGTAGTGTTTTCCATCATGTAAGTTATGTGTGAAGGAGGTTTCTCTCTACTCTCTAGGCTTGGAGATTTGTAGATTAGCTGTTTGCGATTTCTGTCTTATTTTAACCCCTTAAAGAAGCCCCTCACCAATGTGTTCTTAAGATGGTCATCCATGTTTCTATGTCGTTGGTGAGGCTATTGAATTGCCTTGTTGCAGTTTTGAACTTTGTATTTCTTGTTTTTGTGTAGAATCTGTTAGTGGAGTCTCTATTTGTGTAATCCATTATCTAAATAAATGCGGGCTTTGCCTTTTGCTGTGTGGTTCGTCACTCTGTTATAAGCCAATATTGCTTTAGACCCTTTCTTTGAACTCTCTCCAGTATGATTTTGTTCTTGTGTAAGTTTTTAATTTTTGATGTATTTTAGATGTTCGTTTCAATGGACGTATTACCCAAAAGCTAAAATTGCAATATGCCTTTCTTTGTATGCTATTTTTGCTGAGACTTATGGGTCAGAGAAGTCTACAAGGGGATTGCTATCTTGTTGCCCTATGAATTTTTTTGATAGAAGGATCAAGCGAAAGTGCGGAAGCGATTTTTCGTGTAGGGTAGCTTACGCTTAAATTTCCCCTAGGAATGGATCAAAATGGGTGCAGGATTAATTTTCTAACAACGAAGAGTCGTGAACTCGTACTCTTTTTTTTTTCTCTCTTTTTTCCTTCTTTGTTTTTTTAATTAATTTTTTCTAATATAACTCGAACTAATTGTTGGAAAGCGCGAACAAGATTCGATATTACAATAAAACAATAAAATCGTCACTTTTCTTTTTCACTTGTCATCTTCAAACGACAGCGCGCTGCTGGATTTCCGAATGAGTTAACCAAAGGTTACCAAATGACTTCGAACGGACGGATAATTAATGAATATAAATTATCTCTTGAGCTCTTTGCATATAGAGTATCGGTCAACATCTTTATTATGGATCATCATCAATGATAGAATGTTATTTAATATGCACCAATATGGCTATTCTACATATAATCAAATAAATTAATACTTACTATAGTATAATCTCATCCAACTTTTATTCTAAAACAAATTTCAAAATAGGGACACGGATCTTGATTGGAGTTCACGAATTTTTTTCCATGTTATAATAACAATGTAGTACAAATACTATAATGAGTTTTCTGTTGACCTTAATAGTAGAAAGGGGTTTAGCAAGAAATAAACATATAATTTCCAATAGTACAAGAGTAGTACAGCTCATATGGTATGCAAGACATTTCTATGACTCACTCGTAATTTCTTTTTGCAATTTATAGAAAATGGCCCTATTTTTTGTGGTGTAGTACAAGAATAGTATATCTCTTGTAGTATAGTTATTATAACTCTATAATAATAGAAGGTTTCTCTCTACTCTTAAGGGGATGTTTGTTTTGTTTCCTATAAACAGCGATAACATCTGCCAAGAACAGCGGAAACATTTCCATCGCTCATTTCCACCCAAACCTGTGAATGTTGATTTGTAGGGATAGGACGGGGTTTAAGCCAATTTATAGAAAGCTGGCTTCTCTCATTTACTCTCAAGGGGTTGTTTCTGGTGTTTCGTAAAAACAACGAAAATATTTCATTCCGCCACAAACAACAGAAACATTTCCATTGCTCATTTCCACCCAAAACCCGCGGACGTTTGGTTTATAGGGATTGGACTGGGTTTAAGCCAATTTATAGAAAGCATCTTTCCCTTCCCCCTGCCCCCC
>JBAKGM010000365.1:28789761-28810837 GCA_037177215.1 Asparagus racemosus | reverse complement strand
CACTTCTTCATCAATGAAGCTAGTCCCCAGCGGAGTCGCCATCTTTTGTTCGCGAGGAAATTTGAGAAATGTAAAATCGGTATTACTCTCTCTAACTGACTTAGAAAAAGAATGAAATAGTCTCTCAAAGTAATCCCTCTCTAACTGACTTAGAAAAAGACAGAAATTATAAACTTCCTCGATCGGTTGCCGGATTTACAAAAGAAAGAAAGACCAACGGAGATCCTCCCCTTTGTTTAACCTGGGTTCTTTACTGTAGCGATAGGAGCTTGAATCTTGTATCCCGTTGACTATCCGACCGTCTCGACTCATCGAACAACGTTGAAAAGAACTTACAAAGCAAGTTTGGAACTCTAACGAGTTTGTGAACTCAAAAATGAGTTTGATCCGTCCAAAGAAGACTTCTTGACTCTCTTTTCTCCGTGGAAGTCGAAGGCTAACCCCCTCTTTAGCTGTTATCCCAGCTACATATGGGGGTTTAAGGGATGTAACTAACCCTTTAAATCTCTCCTCAAATCGTGCGAAACGATTTTGAAACCGTTTACAACGTGTTTGACTAGGTCAAATACGAGGTCTGCGTTCTGAAAATGATCTATGTGCTTTGACTTAAGAACGCAGTGATAAGCTCTGCATTTTGAACTTGGAAACGTGGTGGTGAGCCATGTGTTTTGGGCTTGAAAACGCAGTGGTGAGTCATGCGTTTTGAGCTTGAAAACACAGTGGTGAGCCTTGTGTAGTGGTGAGCTTTGAGCAGTGGTGAGCTCAACGTTTTCAATCAAAGAGGCCATCAATTTGTACTCGATTTTTAAAAATCATCATTTTGTGATCTTTGCCATGTTTTCTTGAAATATGAGAGTCATTGATTGTAACTCCTGTTGGTGCTTGTGAAGACCGTTGAAATTGGAATTCCCATTGGTTAGCGTGAAGGTTGCCGGATTGTATTCTTCGTTGATTGCTGTAGAAAATTCTTGAATTGTGGTCTCCTTAAAGTCGTTACGTCGCGACTTTCATTGTTCGTATTTAATGAGGATTGACTATCTGCAGTGATTTTTTAGACAGCCTACATACATGTAGAGATGTGTGTCTATATGTATATGTATATGTATATGTGTGTGTGCGTGTGTACATATATGGAAATAATGGGTATGAGCTAGCGTTATGGCAATTCATTTTGTTAAATGAGCTACCAAGAGATGGACAAGTAAGGCCTACCCTGCAAGTCACATCACATAGCTTTGTCTCGCCACCTTTATCTCTTGATAGCTCATTTAGTAAAATAAGCTTTCAACTCAGAACCATCAACCCTATGTGCCTATGTGTGTATTTATGCGTGCATGTATGTGTATATGGTATCAAGTATGTGAATACTATCAATTCGAATCTAGTATTTGGATTTTTAAAGTTGACAATCCGTGTTGTTAGATGTTATGTTTACACATGGACGACTTAGAAATAAAATTTCAAAGGATTAACATGTTAAACTCATATATCACATGTTGTGAAAATCAACATTTCAGAATTTTCGTAAAGTTGCTTAATTTTTCTACCATTGACATGTAACTAAAAAAATAAAACTTTTGAGTTTTTGAAATTTTGTTTATTGGTACAGAATTTTCAATTTACAAATCCAAATTCTAGATTTGAATCTTTAGTATCCACATCTTGTACACTGTTACTAATAGCCTAGCGCAACTCAGTACACACACATAGCGAAAAGCTCCTACAAAGTTAACGATTGGTTTAGTAGGGATATGAAGAGGGGCAGACGAGGTAGGGTGAGGTGTAATGGGTGAAAGGAATGACATGATTTATGTGCTTCTTGCTTGGTTGGAGGGGGAGTGAGGGAGGTACATGACTTTTTCTTATTTGGTTAGGGGGATGGAAAGGGGAGGTGAAGTGTTAGAGTTAGTTAAAGGGAAATAATACCCTTTTATGGGGTACCTTTTTTGTTTAAATATAATGACAAAAAAAATTCTTATGTGCACCGCTTTTTTTTGGGATGCATTATATACACCTCTTGAGCTACAAACCCATATAACAGAGACATATTGTTCTTGAACCGTCCAAGATGGATAATGTACAGAAGTGTTAATCACAAATATATGCAATATTTTCAAGGGGTTTTTACGTATATACCCCTCAAATCTTCTATATTTGCAATTTTCCCCTCCAAATCTTGGTATTTGAAAACTTACCCCCAATTCTCTAACATTAGATTTTTCTACTCCTCCAACTTAATAATATTAGTTTGTAAATAGGGCAATATAAAAAATTTCAATAATTTCCAATAGATTTGCAATATTCTCTCTTTAAAAACTAAAACTATCTAAGTGAAAGGGATAGGAAAACTTAGCGTAGGAGAACTTGGGATAATTTTGCAAATACCAAGATTTGACTTGTAAATTTGCAAATACAAAAAGGTAATTAGGTAATTATACAAAACACATAAGGATATAAAAGTTTTAACAAGATAAATAATTTCTCTCCTCCAGTGTCCCTCCAAATTGGAGGGATTCTTCTCTTTGGCTACTTTTAGTTCATTTTTGCATTTTTCTCTCCTCACCCTACCCTACCTCACCTCATTTTCCCCCATAAAAACCATCTAGCAAAAAGGATTTTCAGTTTTGACCCTCACCCTACCTCACCTCCACTTATATCAAATCAAGCCTAAGTGGATTGAGGGCTTTGTCCACCAACTTTTTCTCCTTTGGATTTGATTTGAGATGTTTGCTGAATGGTGATACACATCAAAACATTCATTTCAAAGACAATCTTGATGTGAACAACAGCTGAGATACATGTCAAATACTGATACTTTTTGGCAATCCACAAAAATGTGTTGATCATTTCTCAAATATGTACTCAATTACATGATATACTTTTAATTGAGTCCTCAGATTTTTCTTGGACAAATGTACTGCATTCCTCCCACACCTCCTTTTTCATATTGTATATTTGGGATATTATTTATATTCATCCATTTATTAAAAACTATTTTAGTGAAAGAAAAAATAGACAAAATATCAACATTCATAAAACCATAATAAGTTGATATATGTTTCAATATAACAGTAAGAGACATTGTGCTAAGAAAGTTAAAAGCTGCAATAACTATTTGTCTGCAGTCATGGAAGTGTATAAAATGCTTTTAAATATATAATTATCATATGTTATTAGAAAAATATGTTTGTGCATCATGTCCATTTCCATGTTTCTAACATCAATATTTTCAAGGGTTTTTTCATATATACCCCTCAAATCTTCCATGTTGGCAATTTTACCCGCAACATTTTGCTATTTGCAAACTTACTCCCCCCCCCCCCCAAAAAAAAAAAAAAAAAAACTCTAACATTGGATTTTTCTACCCCTTTAACTAAATAATATTGGTTTGTCAATACGGCAATGTACAAAAACTTCAATAATTTCCAATAGATATACAATATTCTCTCTTTAAAAACTAAAACTGTCAAGGGAGAGGGATAGAAAAACTCAGTTAGGAGAATTGGGGATAATGTTGGTGATGATTTACAATATATTTGTATTCCATAATAGAAGAGTGATTGAAAGAATTGTCAAAATATTGAATTTATATTGATGTTTTTTTTTTGTGTTTATGCAATTTAACCTGCTGTTCATCTGGATAGTGCATTTTGCCAATGGCATATGACATTTGGCAGAAGTCATAACATAATGCATTGACCATGAATTCAGCAGCGACAAGTGAAGCATAAATCTATTAAACATAATATAACAAATGAAATGTTATAATGTGATATTCTGACTGTTTGTTTCCAGATTATAACATATAATGAATCAGTATTCCCATGACACAAGTAATTCTACACTCTGTAACTACTAGTATAACTCACTAATACTTCATTTCAAACATATATTTAAAAATATTAAGGTTCCTACTATATTCCATACAAAGTTTCAGGGATGTGTAATTAGTATCTGATATAAATGTTACTTAAACCATGAACAGATTATAGTCTCGGGCTGTAGAAACTGTTATTCAACAGTATAATAGCAAGATCCATATTAGGCTAGCAAGTCAGGATGAAATTTGGCAAGCAAAAGAAGACATACAGTGATATGATCAATGCCACATCCTATCTTTTTCTCAAACTCAGGGTGATAAGGTAGCAACCTTGCCAGAATTGTCTTCTCATGCTCTGGGATTAATCTGTCACCACTTTCATACCTGCAAACATATTTTCTTCAGGAGTTATAGCCAGTAACAGGAAGATTCTAGTAGACGTAGTTCTCATTCTTCATAGCTAGAGTTAAACAAGAGAACTTGTATGTCAAGAAAAGGTTAAGATAGAATCCTAGCTGATCGTATTTTCCAAACTTGCAACTAACTATCACTTCTCATGAAAATGATGGCATGATAAATATGATCCAAGTTAATATCCAAAAAGTACCCTGTCTACTAAATTACAGATAGAAACAAAAGCACATGACAACATGAGAAGTGATGTCAAGAAAGATAGAGAAGGACGAACAGAATTTATATAAACGAAGCAATCTCATACCAAACGCAACTTAGAAATTTTTTTCTTAATATTGCTAAACAAGATGTAATTGCAGAAATTTGTTGTTAGGATCCATTTAGTCGCACATTGATCAAATGTGGAGTTTAAGTCTTAGTTTGTAGAGATTTGGTGTCTTCTTTTAACAGTGTGGTTGGTGTCACCATTGTTGCGGTGTTTGCTTGGGGTTAGTCTAGTACGAAATGAAAGGGTCACGTGGGCATTGTAGCGTTGGTCTAGGACAAGTTTAGTGCAAAGCCAAAAGTTACGACATCGGAATTTCAGTGTTTGAGACTAGTTTACAGCCAGCTTGCACGGGTGTCAGGGTTGCAGAAGCGTGGCAATGTGTTAGGGTCCATTTTTAACATGCTGATTAAATCAGGAGTCAGTTGTGGATTTATACAAATTTGAGCTTCCTCCCTCAAAGATTTTGCTTTCAGCATTGAGTTCTCTTAAAGCCTAACCATTACACCAAAACTCTGAGGTAGTGGTGAATGTTGAGGGTCATATTTTTATGTTCTAACATGCCCCTGCAGGTGAAAGGCCCTTTTTATGGGCAGAAACCTGGACAAACGTAGCGGTGTCAACTTTTAGAAAATCCGCTTTGACTTCATGGCCGGTGGGACTTGAAACAAGGTTGCTCTGATACCATATTAAGGTCGCTAACTATTACACCAAAACTCCGAAGCTATGGTGAGGGTCGAAGGTTATTGTTTTATGTTCTAACAAGTTCTCCGAAGTCTTCATACTTACTCGTCTAATCGAAGCATTCCATCAAACACCTAACCTGTATGAAAAACCAAAATAAAGAGGAGGGTAACAAAGTCAGAGTCCTTACTTCCCAGAATGAAGGATCATCCTGACAAACCCAACAAGGGGAACTGTATCTTCAAGAATCTGATCCTCCCAATCCACCCACTCGTCCGCGGCCGCCTTCGCCCTCTTCGTCTTCTTCCCCTTCGCCTTCCCCTCTTCCTCTCCTCTCAATGAGCTCTCATCCTGTTCTTCGATCGGTAATGGAGTTGATACTAATGGCTTTCTCAAAAGAGAAGGGTCTTGTTGGCTGCTGGCTCGAACTGCGACGAGGCTAAGCGAGAATGAGGGGATTGAAGAGGGGAAGAGAGGTGAACGAGGATTGCTATGGAGGAAGTGGGGAGGAGGAGAGACCCAAATGAGGGCCATTAATTTGATGGGTTTTCTGAATTCTTGTTTAATTTATTATTTTTTCCAATCTATTTCAACCATGGGAGGCTTCGGGGGAGGATGGAGGGAGGACTAACGGTTGCTGCTCACTTGCATGAAGCGGATAGAGCTTTCGGATTTCATTTTCTTTTATTATTATTATTATTATTATTATTATTATTATTATTGACAAATCTCTTTAGAAAAGAAAATAAAGTTTCGGGCTGTTCGGCCCGTTGTTGATACACTGGGATGGTTTTATTTAGACATTTTGGCCTTTTCGTCCACCTAATAAAATCTAATTACTTGCAGCATTAGTCAATTGATTCCTTTCAGCGCCAGATTTCGATTAGAGTAAACTTTATAAATTAGAAAAAAAAAATATATCCATGTAACTTATTTCATTAAAATAAGACACTTAGTTTACGTGGGAGACCGTCCGGTCACTCGCCGGGAGTTAACCTCATAATTATGATCTCAGATTCTCACAGAAAGATATTTATCTTTACTCTGCCTTTTGAGAACCAGCGATCCGAAAGTTACAGCGCTTTCCCACGTTGCATGTTTCCTTGATCGACTCGTAGCATGTGAGAAAATAAACCGAGGACCGCTGAAAACATGCGGATGTATCATTTCCAAAAAGATTGAAAAATCCTTTTCGTAAACTCCAATCACTTTGTATCGTGATTCACTTCGCAAAAGTGAAGCTGAGATTTTAAATTAAAAAACATTACCAAACATGAAAAAAGGAAAGATGAAGAGATTGTATGCTGCGCGGCCAAATTGACCACTTTGTTCAAATTAACAGAGGCTTCTCTTTAGCTTACGTACAAGTCATGCTACTACTGGACGCTCAAGTTGAACTTGCACATGCACTAAACAAGAGATGGAGATAAAGTTGCTAGAACTATTGCAGCTAAAGCTGGTCTTTACTCAAAAGATTTGTAATCAGTGATAAGCATCAACAACATTAACAGTATCTAAGCTTAGAACATCCTTAAGAAGTAAGATCCAGCCTTGCACTTCACAGATGAGATTTCTACATAATCAGTCCTCTATATGTACTTCAATCGAACAAACGCAGATTGCTTCGAGGGAAAGTGGGAAACTAATCCGGCAGATAGCACAAACTGAGCACGACATGTTCTGAACGAATTTATTTCAGGTTACAATTCGAGATGGCTCCGACAAATAAACAGATAGCACGATTTAGCAGATAATTCTTCGACAATTGTAGAACATTAATATCCCTGAGTTATATGCGAAGACCATTGACACTGTATGTCCTTTTCTCATTTTTCAAAACTAAGAAGCTGTTTCATTGGAAAAGGATCTTCCAGGTTTAAACTGCTGCTATCTGAAAAGGCTGAGAATAAAATAGCACAAAATTTAGTGTACATAAATTGGCAAGCCAAACCGCCCCATAAGAGAGATGATGCTAGAATTTGTACATCACACAGGGGGTAGGAATAATTTCACATTGGAATACAACAAATGATAGAGAGGATATCAAACTGAACTACAATCATCTCTCCATGCAAATTATATGCTTTACCAACCAAACAGCTAAATTGAAATCACCAATTTATCACTAAACACTGCCCAGAAATCTCCCCATTATGGTCAGCCAGAGACCCGGTATCTCTCTTGGGTTCTTAGAAGTTCTAGCAATTATGATTAGACAAATATCACAACAATTTGGTTGCAAATCCTGATTCCTTTGCGGAAAGATGCTACCAGTATCATTTATATGAAACAACAAACTGAGAAAAGAACAAGTCAACAAACATGTTTAAAACTTACCATAGCCTGATAACTTAGGTTTTCCTCTGATGGATTTAACAAGGGTAACCTTGCGTGCATCCCATGCTCTTCCAAGAGAGCATCTTTCTCCGATCCCTCCCCCTAACAGATCTCGCAAGTAATGATCCACTAACAGGCTTGCATAATCCAACATCAATAACCGAGCTGCTTGTTCTTTTATCACTTTGTGTACCAAAATGAAAATCAAAAAGCATAGCTAAGCAATGCACTTGGTGAGCTAAGATGTAGCTCTCACATTCCCATGGTAGAACCTTGAGGATGTGAAGATTTACCTGTTGAAAGCATATGCAAGCATGGAAATTAGATCCCTAGCTTATACCATTTGTTAAAGACTTCCAATAGGAACTCACCTCTGATTCCATAGCACGAAGCTCATTGAACCATTCGGCAGAGCCAAGAGATCCATCAGTGGTCAAGCTCAAACTAAACAGGGGTGGCCTGAGGGGATACTCCATGCTGATCTTGATCTACAAAGTTTGAACCAATGACATCAGATATTGAATATTCGAGACAAAAAGAGGCAATACGGAGAGTATAGCTATACCTTTGCTTCCAATTTTACAATACACTCATTTCTGTCCTTTCTACTAAGTACCATATGGAACTCTCTTGTAGCATGGTCTTCCCATGGGTTTTCAAGACCCATGCTTGCATCTTCCATTTCTGTATCCAAGGATGTTTGATCCTCCTTGTCACTCTCGCTATCCACCATAAGTTCTGGATCATCATCATTCTTGCCTAAACTTGATTTAACCTTTTTGGTAGGTGTTATGCTTTTTGTAATCAATGCCAAGCCTCTAGAATGTTCAAGCTCCGAAAAACCATTCAAGTTAGTCTTTTTAGGATCCTCTGATGAGGTTAGTGCCCGGGGCGCAACTGGAAGCTCTCCATCTTCCCTTGCACTCTCAGTTTCTTCCCAAGGAGTCAAAGAGCTCCTGTCTCGATCATGTGTAACAGAACTTGTAACTTGCTCCATGGAAACAACAGAAGAAGAGTTAAGAATTAGCCCTGCTTCTGACCACTGTTGCAAAGTACATGACGGGCTGTGGGAGGCCCACGGAACATTCTCATCCATTAGTGCCGGCAGTTTGAGTTTTTCCAAGGAGTCAAGCTGCTCCCTGTAAGTCAATCAAAATTTGAAACCTTTAAAACCACAAACACCTTATAGAACAAATGACATGAGTAATCAGTTAATAAATCATTACAGTACTGGAAGTATTGAATAATTAAAAGCAGGAGGTACCAATATAATTTCTAAAGAAACATTTGCAACCAACTAAACTCATAATATTTCAGCATGTAAGGCTTTGTATGTCCCTGAACAGTGCATTCACTTAACTATACTCATGTAAAAGACAACCAAGAAGACAGTATCTGACTAAAACCGGAAAGAATTCAGTGAAGGTACAAAGCTGGAATTTTCCACTAACGTTCATCTGACATGGTAACAACATGACTACAAAAATCACAGAGCAATGACTCACACAAGAGCCATCTGAGCCTTTTTCCTAGAACGGATCCTTTGCACGACAGTCTGTACTCGATTTTGATGACGATAAAGGGAAAGTCCAGAATGAACAGCACCGCCTTTTGGTACTTTAGCGTTTGGAGTGTCATGCAGAGGAGGCAACTCCTGCAAAAAATCAATCCCACCCAAATGTTGCGCCCACTTGAATGGTCGAGAAGTTTTCTTTTCATTAAGATAAGCAGCATCTCCAGCATAAAGCTTTGCTGTCTGCAAACAATTCAAAGAGTGTAGCTATCAGATAAAACAACTAATTACTGGATGCAAAGAAGAGTTAAGCTGCACGACTGAAACCTGCAACCTTAATTGAATGCATTTACTTTATCTGAACTATAATTATCCTGTATCAGTGACTGATCAACTTTAACCCAACCGCTAGGTCGTATACAAATATACAAACCAAGCAACTGCATGTTCTTAAGGACGAAACAAATCAACCAACGTAATCTTTGAAATCAATTTACTTCTTTAATGTTTCTGAGAGAAATACCATCAACAAGAAACTAGAATATTGACCCCAAAAAAAAGATTAATGCAACTCTTTTAATATTGCATACACAATACAATACTGTCTAATTTACTAGAATATTTTAAGTACATAACCACATTTGCCCCTGTCTAAGCTCGGTAAACCTTTAGGCAAGCCACCTAGCACCTAGCTTCCTATAAGGAGCATCTTAGTAGACTAAAAACTCCGAAATGGAATCTTAATTTGACAAAAGGACTAGGAATAATAGAAAGAAAATATGAACCTAGAATGGTTGAAGATACAAAGGAGAAAGGAACGAATATATCAGTATAGTAGGTCAATACGTGCAACTTTTCATGACATGACAAGTAGTTCCTCATTTTGCATGATAGCATCATACTTCACAATCTAACTAAAATTGTGAGCTGCAGGCTCATTCACATGCCTCAGTTTTCCGACATGCTATCACCATCTGAACCCACTAGGCTCCTGCACCTAACCTCCTTCCAGTGAAGTCACTTTCCTCTAATTCTTGTATAGCATATATGATGCTGAGGAGAACATTTTGGCCTATCCCTGGCCCTCCTAATTGTTTGATGTGAACAAAATTTGGCAGAAAAGTTTGATACATTCTCACAGGACAACTTCCTTGGCCACACATATTTACGCAAAGATGCAAGCAGTTAGTTTAACTTTTAGATGATACAATTCTTTACCACTAAACATCGAGTCCTTGTGTCCATAAGAAATACCAAAGATATTTACCTGATGAGGTAGCTCCATGCCAGTGTCGTCAGGGAATAGGTTGCACAAGATATTATTGTCAGGTCCTTCCTCTGTATCTTCAATTGCAACACATATAACATTTAATTTTACCAAATATTCAAACCTAAGGGTAATAAGCTTTGAAGGTTTAGCCTCAGTATCCTCATCATCGTATATAAAGAGAATGACTTTAAGTGGATGTAATTGGTAAGTTCCTGACTGATCAGCAGTGTCCTTGACCACGCTCTTCTTGGGCCTCTTTCTTCTCCTCTGCCCATCTTCATCATCATCAGGTGCATCATCTTCCAACCTGCTGGTTTCTGTATTTGTCATGGTACCTGAACAACAGAGCTTTCAGGTATCAATGTTTTGCCAATAAAACTGAACTGACAATACTATCTCAGTTTGTAACACCTGTCATTCTAAACATGCTAACAATTAACAAGCTTACAAAACTACCTACTCAGTATGATGTAGGGTATCCCAGATTGCTTAAATATTTTGGGAGGAAATTAGGAGACTTTCCCACATTAAGTGCATTTTATAACATATCATACAATATAGTATAATCAGGTCCAAAAGAAAATGTCAAGAGTTTTATCAAAAGCGAGAACTGCATATAGATATCCATTATCATGGACAGTACTAAATTCATAAATGGTTGTAGGGATGAAATTCGACAAAATAAGAAACATGATAGTTCAGAGATTTCTTTAAGATTACCATTGTCCTTATTTGCTTGCTGCTGGGCAAAAGTTTGAGCATCCTTTATACTTCCAACAACCTCCAATTCTATTCTCTCCCCAAATGCTTCTTTCTGAGCCAATAACTGTGTGTAAACTATATAGAGTGGTGGTGGGAGCAACTCTGCTGCATTTTGCTGCTTCAATTTCTTCGTGTGCATAATTCCGAGCTGCTGCTGCACAGGCAAGGAAGCTTTCTTCAAAGCTTTCAAGTGTGATGGGAGACTTGAGAGGAACTTCTTCCGATTTGCTATGGTTTCCATAAGACCTTTTTTATGTTGCTCCAGTTTCTCACGAAGTTTGCAGAGTTCTTTTCGCTTGTGCCAGTAAATACAAGGTTAGAGCTTTGTAAAACAAATTGAAACAAACAGATGTGAAACTAGGACACAAAAGATATTACCAAAGTGATATTACTTCTTAAGCATTTAAAACAAAGCTGAATAGTTGGAAGGCAACAAGACTAAGTGCCACAACGACAAGATACTAAATGGTGGAATCCATTAATTTGGTCAAATAGAAAACAAAATAATAAAAATAAATTCTCCCATTGCCTGAAGACATTCATGTGATGCGTTGTTTGTTTAATAGAAGATTATTAAGAACTTGAAATTTCTATGATTAGAGCATTTCCTAGAGAATTTTTCAAGCCTTCTTAATTTAATTGGTTATGTTTCTACCTAATAGGAAGTCTAGTGCATGAAACTTTTCTGTTTGGTTTGGAATGATTTAAATAAAAGAAATGTAAAATTGTGATAAAATTATCTCTAATCATAAAGTAAGCGCTACCCAGAGCATAGCACCTAGGCGGTTGCCTAGATGAGGCCTAGGCAGATTTCTTTTTTCGTTTAATTGGAGATAGAGGAGATTTTGCTAAAGGTTGGAGGAGGTGGAGAAAGCCATGGATGTAGGACATGGGAGCGAGAACGGAGGAAATCAGACAGCCTAAGCTTTGCAGTTCACATAATGGTCCATGCTCCCCTAGGTGCTCCCAAAGACTAGGTGGGCAGCCTAAATATCGCTAGGCCTAGGTGGGAGCCTAGACTGTTTTCTAACATACGGATTAATGATCCTATAATATTCAAATGCATGAAGAAGATGGCTTCAGCTTCCATCCGACTTCCGTGCTAGCTGGTCGGAAAAAAAAAACCCCCCTTTCTAGTGGAGGGTCCAGATCAACGCACTTTCTAGAATACCACAAGTTTATGCATCAAAACACAAAAATGCCCTGATGCAAACACATGGTGATATATTTTCCAGAAATAGCTACTTCAAAATTTTTTACGAAGATTGGTTGTTAAAGAAGGAAACACGAAGAAAGGAGGAACAGTCATAATAACTTATTTTTCATATGGTTGCATTCCTAAACACGTTAGCTGACTACAAAATAGCAACACTCTTCTTCAAGGTCATATCACAGTATAGGCCCAATCTAGCAATTTAGAGCATATTCTTTATCCAAGATAAAGATGAGGATAAAAGCTAAAAAATTTTACGATAAATTTTAAAATTTCTTAATCTTTAAGAATTAATCGATTGCTCTCTATAGCATTTAAGAGAGTAATTGCAATGAAAGAAGAGACAATTGCATGTATCTGCTGTTCTTACAAGTTACAACTAATGTCACATGTACTTGTAGTTGCAAAAGTTAATTTTAGTTTTAAAATTGTGCAGTTCTTCTTGTAATATACTTGCAGTTGTTTGTTTTCGAATATTATGTCTTTTTCCTTTTGTTGTTCATGGAAATTGGAATTGCAAGTTAGACCATTTACACCCAAAAGAACTTCATGGAAACTTGCATCCAAGTCTGAGTAATTGTTGGCTATAGTTGGAGGAAAATTTGCAACTACAAAGCAATTGTATTGAAAATATCCAGTGAAAACAACTGTAGTTGACTCAAAAATCTCCATTGCATGCAACTACAATTGCAATTCTTGCAATTGTAGTGAACCAAGTAAACAACTTAATTAAAAAAATCTAATATTCCCTTGTAAAAACTAGAAATACCTGAAATAGCTCAAAAGTGAGCCTCTTCAGCATCAAATCATGCGCAGAATCGGTAGCCAGCGCTTTCCCCTTTATATCTTCAGGCGCGCTAGCAAAGAACTCTTCCTCTGGCACCAGCTCAATATCAGGATACTTGGATTTAAAATCCTTACAAGCTTTAATCGCCTTCATATAATGATTCTTCTCATATGTCAAATTATGAAGCTGTAACGTCGTAAAATCCACCGGTGCCTTCGCGCTCTCTGTCTCCGCTTTCACTCGATCCTCCTCCAGCAATATCGCACGATTCACCTGTAAAATTAGACAAAAAGGGTAAATTCCAAGAAGCCTACTCATTTGTACACTGCTTTTAAGAACCCCACTTCAATCAAGTTCAAAAAACAAACCGATCGTGATAGTTGTGAAAATCATTAGCTCTTGAACAGAAACAGGCAGAAGCTAAATGCCCGTCGGAGGCTTAAATTTAAATGGCATGACTACTCTAGAGTCATTTGCACTTAAATACCCCAAAATTTTGCATAATTTTAACTTTGATACCCAATGTCTTTTTTGCCCAAAAGCAATATCCCAAAAGCTTGGGGGCAAAAAATTTAACTTTGATACCCTAAAACGACTTAATGGGGCATCAAAGTTTTTTTTTTATTTATAATTTTTAATTTAGAGGCATTTTTGTGTAAGAAAAACTTCAGGGGACATTTGAGTGCCAAATAAAACCCTACTGTGTCCATCTAGTTTTAAAAAACAAGTTCATAGGAAGGGATTACTCGTAACTTAACCTAGATTTAAAAAAAAAATCGAAACTTTGCAATTTAGAAACCCTAACCCGATAGATATATTTATTTCATTATTATTGAGAATTTTGTGAGACCTGGCGAAGGGCGATAAAGAGGAGGGACATGTTGGTGATGAGCTCCTTGAGGTCGGATTTGGGACGGGCTTCCTTCTTCATGAAGAGCATCTTGGCGGCGATCTCCTCCATCGCCGTACGCGTGTCCTCAAGGAGCTCGTGGGCCGTCCGTTTTGTCTTCGCCGGTGCGTTAAGATCGACCTCCATTTATTTGGATCTTCTCTGCTGTGAGTGAGCGCCTAGTTTTCAAAAAGAAGAAGAAGGAAAATAAAAATAAAAATAAAAATAAAAAATCAGGCGGAGGAGGAGGAGGAGAGGAGGCAGCAGTAGGGGCTTCAGATAGTTTGGGTCCTTAGCCAGGGACGCGATCTGACGGTTGAACTATTAAAGCGATTATCATTATCATATCCGGCCCACTAATGGGGAATGGCTAAGTAATTTCATACCCAACGGAGCCCAATCCAGCTCAGAACTAAGTAATCTTATTCCCGGCCCAGCCCATGTGTAACATCCCGGCCGAGAACAGTTACATCTGGGCTGGGTTTTGTCCTGACCAGACTTGGAAATGATTAGAGAATAGTTTTAAAAATTTTCGACTGCAAAAACTGGGTCAATTTTGGCTCAGTTTTTGCCTACTTAAATAAAAACTTAAAATTAGACCGGGATCAGGTTTTAAGGGGTTTCCAAACACGCACTTGATTCAAAGTCTAGGAAAAGCCCAAAATGGAGAATACAAATTTCATCGGGCATTTTCCATGAGTACACTGTTGAAATTAAAAAAACTCGTCCTTCTTTTGAAAAACAGATAATAATCTGATGCAAGTGGAATCCAAAAACATTAAAAGTTTCCCTACATCAGTTACTTTCCGAACCCAAATTTATACTCTCTTCTCTCGCCACTCTTATCTCAAATAATTTACAAACATCTACGCCGTTAATAAACTTTGTCGGGGCTACGCTAATACTGATGATCATCATAAAACATAATTGGCTCTCTGTGAAATGAACAATATCCTATACATCAATCCCCACCTCTAATTATGTCGCGTCCTTCTGGATGAGCAAAGCACGCAAGAAATTGACCTTCATTTCGAATGTCCATAGCATCTTTTGCTATAAAGACCGCAGCTGAGAAATCAAGCAATTTCAGAAGGGGGGAAAAAAATAGGAACTATATTCCACGTCATTACATGTCGATGCTAGTTGTACAAACCGCTAAAAATTACAAGAGTTGCAAACAATTCCTTCTCCCTCACCATATTGCAAATTGGTACTTCACCAATATCTATCTCCATTATATCACTACCAAACTACTCCGGGAGCGCATCTCCTTTTAAGACTTAGTGTAACATCTCCTACTCCTGATCGCAATGGATGATCAAATTTACAACGAGGCAAGATCACATATGACTTTATGCATCAGAGCTGAAACCATCTTTGCTCCGCAATTTTTTCTCCACCTACTAACAAAGAAAGGTGAATTACTCCCTGACGAGAAAAAAAAGGGATCAACATCAAATATAAACAATAATCACAAGTTCATTGTTTTGGAAATAGATAGCTAAATTTTCAAATTTGGGAAAAACTATGAATAAGTGGAACATGTTTAATAAAAGTTCAACATAGTATATAAGAGGGCATGGAAGGTATTTTCATATTTAAGCTGGTCTGAGAATCCCCAAAAGCAAACCGAGATCAATGGTTAAGTTCATTGGCAATCAGAACACCGCCTATGACAGGGTTTGATTTCCATCCAATGCTTTTTATTAGGACTTTTAAGATTACAATAAATATGTTGGGATTCTCCCCCAAATCTCATAAATGAGGAAGGAGTCCATAGTATGGACTAGGAAGATTAAAAGGCTAGTCAACATTGGAGAATGAAAAAGTAAAAGTTTGAAGGACTATAATGCATAGGAAGGTGAAATATTCCATTAATGGTTAGTTCTTTGAACTTCTAATTAGAGGCTTTAAAAGGATGGGTGCGTGTTGAGAGAAAGTTATCCTCCAGGCGAGAGAGGGAGGATCCTCTTAGAGCTCTTGAGTGATCGGTGTTCTCAGGTTCTTTGAGTGATGTGGTGTGTGATGGCCTCTTAGAGCTCTTGAGTGATCAATGTTCTCGGGTTCCATGAAAGATGTGAGATGTGCGAGGTTTTTTAAGTTTGTCCGTGTAAAACTTGTATCGCTTGTATCGATTGTATTGGTTGTATTAGTTTGTGAAGATACTGGATGAGAGACCGTGGTTGTAGGCATGTTTGGCCAAACCACGTAAAAAACTCTTTCTGGTGTCTTGACGCTTGGGCTCTTTACTTGTGTGGTATTTGTTTGTGTGCTCCATTAATCCCCAAAAGTGGTATCAAAGCTAAGTTGGTCAGAGTGTGTGAAGGATGGGGCACACTGTAAGGAGGAGCTTGTCAAGCATGGCGGATGGATCTTTTGCAAAGATGTTGCCCAAAGTTAAAGGTCGGCGATATCATTGGATGGAGTGGTTTGCAGTCTCGAGTGTGGTGGCCTCGATGGATATGGCTAGCAATGCATGGAAGATCCAAGACGTGCAATGCATATGAGGCTTAGAATAGTGAACGGAGCTATGAGGGGCAATACGATGATGGTTCGCATTGACGAGGGAGCATGATCGAAAGGTGTGATGGAGGTTGATAGGTTGCGAATGCTGATGATGAACCTTGAAGACCAGAGGTAGCGATTGGTAACAGATAACAATCGGACGGGCAATAGCGATTAGTAATGGAGGGCAATCGCGAGGGTGGTTCACCTACACCAGTGGTGGAGCGGCGACCGACTAAGGCGCGATGGCCGATGGAGGTGCGTAGTCGATATTGATGGCAGTTGATCACATTAAGGTGTTGGAGATTTGGGCCAAGGAGAAATTGTTGGGATTCTCTTCAAATCTCATAAATGAAGGAGTCCATTGTATTGACTAGAAAGATTGAAAGGCTAGTCAACATTGGAGAATGAAAAGGTGAAATTTGGAAGGGCTATGATGCATAGGAAGATGAAATATTGCATTAATGGTTGGTTCCTTGAACTTCTAATCGGAGGCTAAAAAAGGATGGGTGTGTTGTGAGAAAGTTATCCTCCAGGTGAGAGGAGGAGGCTCCTCTTAGAACTCTTGAGCGATCGGTGTTCTCGGGTTCTTTGAGAGATGTTGTGTGTGATGGCCTCTCGGAGCTCTTGAGTGATCGGTGTTCTAGGGTCCATGAGAGATGTGAGATGTGTGAGGGTTGTCAAGTTTGTCCATGCAAAACTTGTATCTTTTGTATCAATTGTATTGGTTTGTGATGATAGTGGATGAGAGACCGTGGATGTAGGCATGTTTGCCCGATCCACATAAGAAACTTTGTGTTGTCTTGGTGCTTGCGCTCTTTACTTGTGTGGTATTTGTTTGTGTGCTCCATTAATCCCCAACAAAATTCATGATTTTGCGAACTATATTTGTTCAATTCATGATTTATTCAGTAGAAATTTGGTTAGCTGTATAAATATGGACTGTTTTTTCCCCTATTTTTCAGCAGTTTGCGAAGTACAGGCATTTTTCTGAACAATCTGAGAACTTTGTGCAGGAGGTTAACCATTAAAAAAAAATATTAAACTCATTTGATTATCAGGGAAAAAATAAATATTCATCCTCAACAAATGAGTGGTTTGTCCCCCAATATTGTGAGTTACTTTAATATTAAGGCATTAGCAGGATAGTCCCGCAAATATGTGTCAAATGTGATTGGACAAGTATAAGTAATCAGATAACTCAAAGTTCAGCAAAATCATATTGAAATTCTATGTTTGAAACCACAACATAAAACCCTAATCTCTACTTCAATATAAATAGTGGAAATTGATTGCTGTTGAGTGTCGAGAATGCATAATAGGTATGTAATGACCTTCCAAACAAATATCAGAGTTTTACCATACCAAAATCTTGCATGCATGTGAACAAATTAATATTTACGTGACTAATATTTTAACTTCCGTCCTTGGAACTGTCTGATTCAAAATTCCTACTAATCACCACAACTTTATGAATTTTGCGCATGGGGTGTACAGAACATTTAAAATAGGACTTACTTGAGATGAGATGAGAATAGACCAATGTCGGGGACTAGAAAGCTGGGCAAGTGAAGCAACCACTTAAAGAACTTGTCTGTCCAGTTCTACGAAAGTATGAACTCCTTCTGGGAGTAGTCTTTGCAACCTGCTGAGACTGGACAGTAGCTACTGCACTTCTCATCTCTTGCGCTTTTCTCTGAGCAGATTTAAGCTTATTCAAGATTTTGTCCATTGATGATGACCTTTTCTTTTCTAGCTTAATCTAAAATCAGGATAATAAAAAATTTGAAGCTTTAGATTAATGATGATTTATGATAATAAAAGTGCATCCCGAGATTAATATAAAATGTTCCAGTTGCATTAAGCACCTCCAGTTTCCTAACAGCTGCCTCTGCTTTTGCTTTCTGCAAATTCTCCCATGCTGTTATTTTGGCTTCCTCTCTCTTGTACCTTTGAGGAACACATAAGAGAGTCAGCTCATGATTTTATAAACATAACTGAGGGTTAATTGCAGGTTAATACCCTAAAGCTTCACCGATATTTAAAGTTCATGCCCTGAAGCTTAAGACCAAATAATATCCCAAAATTTCACCCACTTTTAACTTTTAATACCATCCATCACATCACGATTAAATTTGCCCAAAACATCTTTTCTTTATCAATTCTTCATTTCAATTTAGGGTTTTGCTATATAATACCAAAATTCAGAGTTCTGTGTTTGCGAAAGTGAAGGAATGGGTTGTTGTTTTTAATTTCAATGGGTTTTGGGCTAAATAGCACAAGGAAGGAGGAGCAAAGGGATTCAGGGGAATTCTTTTCAGTTTTTGGGTATCAAAGTTCAAATACCATCACTTGATATTATCACGCAATGCCTCTTAAACAAATTATGAATGGTGCTGTAATGGAAGGAACTAAAGTTATAGTAGGTGAAACTTTGGTGTATTATTTGGGCAAATTTGAACTTAAGGTTGTCAAAGTTAAAAATTGGTGAAAGTTCAGGGTATTAAGTTCAATTAACCCAAAAACGAAATGGTCAGTTATCCATGATATTTCTTACTTGGAAATGCACTTTGCTGTCTCTGTGACTACTGAAACAGACGAAGGATCAGCCTTGGCCTCTACAGTTTTCTTCTTCCATTCTATAGTATTCATTGAACGCCTATCAGAGCCTCGAGCTACTTGCTTTTTAGACCATCTTGTAACAGTAACACGATCATCAACCTGCACATCTCTGACTTCTAACTTTGAGAAATGGCTCTCAAGTTTTTCAATTGGATGGGCTAATGGTGATTGAGAGAATGGATGTCTCTCTTTAGGAGAAGATTGAGTGCTTTCATCAGGGCTCATCTGTGTAGCCACATCCTTCCTTAAAATTGCAGAAGACAACCTGCTGTTTCCTCTGCTGCTATCGACTTTTTCATCTGATAAGCACTCAAGATACAGCAAAGTAAGTTGAGAAAAGAAATTGGGCAAGCATTAGAACTTAGAAACAAAGTGCTTTGAAAGAGGGTAATATAGACTCTTTGAAAATAAAAAAGAAGTTCTGGAAAATTCAGCATACTGAATGTTAGATAGCGTTCCCTATTTTAGCAAACTGCAATGTTTTCCCAGATATATGAAATAAATCAGAAGAAACAGTATGTAGATATCATAGAGCAACATATACAATTGCAACATTTTCTTAGCTCAGCTTTCCCAGTAGTAAATGCTCTAATTATTCTTAGAAACCAAAAATGAAGATATTCCTTTGTCTGCATTTGCATAAAAGAGAAAAATAAAACTATATTGTGTCACAGGAGCTAACTAAGGTAGGGAATAATCATCTGATCATTCTTCACAAGGTCCTATTGATCTAGACAATCGAAAAGGAACTAAGAATTTGTCCTGAATTGTTCTAGATTGGAGTGAGCAGCGACTACATAATGCAAACTGGAGAGGGAGGAAATATGCTCACTATTACGGACGGCCACAATAAGAACTTAGTAACAGTTTCCATATCGGCGATCTCCTTTATACAGTACAAGTGAAGAAAGTTTAGCAATACTTAGATGCCCTTTTCATCAATCTGGATACACTTGTACTTATATTAAGAATATTATTTCTTGCATCTTTTAACCGATGAAATGTTCTTTGAATAGTTATTAGCCACAACCGTGGTCCAAAGACGATAAGCCAATTGATCCACATATTTTTGTTGCATGGGAAACCAAAGTCCCGTCGCTTCTTTCCCTTGGCATGGAAGTTCTTGAACCAAGTTGTCCTCATGCCACTAAATTAAGTTCCCTAGAGACAAGAAATATAACTGGGAAAGAAGGATCACCTGTAGCATCATATATGTGCAAATTAACAGTAGTTTATTACCATCTAACCCACAACCAGACTTTGTCACAATACAATGCCTTGAAAAAGTTTTGATGTGCACTTCTGATACACAGATTTAGTTACGTATAGTAGGTAGATTCTTTCTTACTACATTTCTCACAATGAACTGCACATATTCAGCAACATACAAGAAAGAGAGCGAGGAAATACTCAGACAAGAGAGGGGAAATGAGAAGTCCTAAGGTGAACTCACTAATATTCATGATGGATAGCCACATAGGCAGAGCCTATTCAAACACAAGAAATATAAGCTAATGAAATCGCGACGTTGTGATTTTTGAAGACTTCCAAGGAGATAACACCAGAATGGAGATGATCTGCTGATTAGGTCTACATATATTTGGAGGGATGCAATTTCTTGAACTCGAGCCCGTAGAATTAAAAAAACAATTTAAGGAATCATTCTTTAGTAGGGACCTTCAAATATTAAGGAACTGATCCACCATAACATAAAGATGTTTCTTCGATAACTGCTTGAATTATTCGTGAAATCTCATATGGTCTGTAAGAAATGCTTAGATAGCGGGAAATGCTTAAGTGCATATCCCGCATATCGGCTAAATCACACACACACACACACACACACACACACACACACAAACCCCTTAACTTTGGACGATTATCAAATAACCCCCCATAACTTCTAAAATATCACAATACCCAGCTTACAACACCCCCCCCCCCCCCCAAAAACCCTTTCTTTGAGATTTTGTCAGAACACCCGCCGTCATGTTC
>JBAKGM010000365.1:28756555-28768820 GCA_037177215.1 Asparagus racemosus | reverse complement strand
TTGTTGAAATTTTATAGCAATAATAGAAATTCATTGAAGAAGAGAAGGGAACGTGTATGCACCATATTTTCTCTAATATCCTGTGCAACAAGATCACAAAAGAGCTGCTCAACAAATGAAAGAGCAAACTCAAAGGTCGTTCCAGGACCTCGGCTTGTGGTGAGCTCTCCTGATACTTGAATGTTTGACTTAACCATTCGAAATGAAGGCAGCTTGTCTATAAAGGCTGGATGGCAAGTAATCTGGCATCTCAAATATAGTTGACGAGCAATTCATTGAAAACAAAAAGTACCAATGTAACTATCCAAAGCCACTTTATCAACATGATCAAAGCACTATGATTCCCAAAAGAATTGAAAAGTAACCTGTTTTTTCTTTAGAAGACCCCAAGGCTTTAATGCAACAGCTGGAGCAGCACTAATGGCACCATAAAATCTTTTCTCTTCTGCGTGCTTGGTTGTGATATTACGGAGAATCTCAGAGTCCCTCAACCTTGCGGAGCCTGGCATCCCTCCCTTAATATCAACTTAAAACATGTGTTTAAACTTATTTGGCATGTTAGATGAAAAAATAACAATAATTATACATATAAAAAGCCCAAATCTGATATCAACAATATAGAATAAGCCAGATTCCTTTGCAGTAGTCAAATTCAACACTGGTCATATGCTGGTTAAAAGAAGTTTTAACAAAAAAAATTGAAAATTCAGTCAAATTTCCACCCTGACGTTCAATTCTAACTTCAATGCAGAATCAAACCACGTCTAACCCAAGGTAAGTATTATTATTGCTGTATCAGCTGTTGTAGGCCAGTTAGTCAGTTCTATTTGTCCTTGGGAGCTCTATTTTAAAGAGGAACATGTGGAATATTTCCTTATAGATGTGTCTAAGACTGTCCTTAATCCAGAGGCAAAACACGGCCTGTGAGTAGAATGACATGGCACATGCACCTTATGGGTTAATACACACTTCATCATAATTCTAAGAAAATCATTAAGAATTATGGTAGATGTTCTAGGGTTCTTCTTTGAAGGGAAAGGCCGAATTAAACATCTTTTGCTTGCTTCAATTGTTTATTGAATCACCCAAGGAATACCTACTCCGACCTATCTAATGTTGCACCCTCAAATACGTTTTTTTTTTTCTCTTAAATTCCATATCTAAACTATGGTATGCTCACTATGAGGACTGTCTCATATCACACTGATTCGCACGTAACTCCTACTCACCTAGACACGAATCAGCTCATTGTTAATCATTACTTACACAGATTTAGGCATAATAAGTCAAGCTTGCAAGTTGCAACCTCTGTGAACTGCAAACGGGGCTTTAAGTTGTAAGTCCAATTGCAATTTATCCCCAATAAAAATCCAAGAGATCCAATACTCCAAAACAAACACATGCAAATATAGCACCCTGTTTGGATGGAGGTAAATGGATGGAAGGGAATGTGAAATTTCAATTTTACTTTGTTTGGGAGTTTTTTTGGAGGGGTTAGAGGATGGAAGGGGGTGTAAAATTTGGTCACTTTTGTTAACCTCTGATTTGGGCGGTAACCGGTGTAAATGAGAATGGGTGTTAAATTTTTCAATGTAAAAAGACAATTATACCCCTCCCACACTCAAATCAATGGCTGAGATACACTCTCGTTCAATGTAAAAAGACAATTATACCCCTCCCACACAAAGTTACTTCTGTTTCCCTTACTAAACTCCCAAACAACATTTTACCTTTTCACTTCCATTCCCTACTTTTCCTTTCCGTTACTTAACTTTCCGTTCCTTTACTTAGTGAACTCCCAAACAGAGTGTAACTGTAGCTATAACCTGTAAAATCTTAGAATCAAACAACTGCAACTACACCTGCATTTAACACTAGTTGCGGCAACTGCAATTGCATGCAACTGACACTTGCATTACATTTATAGTTGCCGTGAACTAAACATCCCCGTGTGTCTCAATAATATAATACCATTGATGCCAACTTCACAATCATTCTCAATCATTACATATTCAATGCAAGAGAACATAGAATAGAGATTGATTACCGGAAGAGCCACGAGATCGAACACCTCATGTGCACAGTCCGAAATATGCACGTCCGCCTCAATCCTCGTGCCCGATGAGCCCTCCACCTCGAGCCCCTCCTCCACCGAGGCCAACCTGACATCGGCCCCAGCTCGCCGGAGGACGTCGGCGAGGATCACAGCCTCCATCTCCTCCGACCCAAATGCAATGGGAACAAGAACCTGCAACCAAAAATAAAGAAAATCAAATAAGAAATAGAATTAGAGAGGGGGAAAGAAAGGGAAGGAAATGAAGAGTACCTTTTTGAGAGGGGAGCTTGTAGGAGAGAGGGAAGGAGGGGAGGTGAGAGGTGTTGGTTTCTTGAAAGTGCGCTTTGAGGTGGGGATGGGATTTTGCTCTCGCGCTGAGAGGAGGGTGCAAGCGCAGGTTAGCGGGCTGAGCACCAATGCGGCCATTTTTCCGAAGTTAGGGAAGTTGGAGAAGAAGATGGGATGCAGATAGCTGACGACTGTTGGAGATATTTCTGCTGGAGAATTTTTTGAAATCAACCGTTTGTAAAATTTAATGAGCAAATTCGACCGTTTTAAATTTTATTTAGCAAAACTAACCATTTTATAGGGAAACGATCAATTTTACAAAATAGGAAATAGCTGGGACTAGTAATTTCAGCTATTTCTGAAGTATTTTCTCTTTCTCTTTACTTCTCTCTTCTCTCCCCTCTTCCAGAACACCCAGGACTAGTAGACCCGGGTGTCTCATTACTGCAAAACCGACCGTTTTCCCTCAAAATGGTCGGTTTTGCTAAATAAAATTTAAAAATGTCGAATTTGCTCATTAAATTTGAAAAGCGGTTTATTTCAAAAAATTCTCCTATTTCTGATGCGTTAATTTTAGGAAGGCTAAATTGCACTAAAATGCCTTATTCTTCCCTAATTTAGCACTTGTATACCATCAGTTGTTTAAAATTTGCACTTTAGCGCCTTCTATTATGTAAACACTAAAATTTTCATTTGGAAGTTCTTCTTTAACATTCATATGCTAAATTTATAAGTTTTCAACTATTAAATTTGTTGAACTTAATGCTAAATCTGTTCAAATTTTATTTTGCAAATAGAATTAGAATATGTTTAAATTAGAATTTGGGTAGAATTAACAGTAAATTCAACAAATATTAATAACTAAAAAGATCTAAAATTAATATGTGAATGTTATATGGGAACTTTCATGGGAAACTTTTTACATTTGCATAACAGAGTGTACTAAAGTACTAATTTTAAACAACTTAGGGTATATAAATGCTTTGAAAAATAACTGATGGTATATAAATGCTTTGAAAAATAACTGAGGGTATATAAATGCTAGATTTGTGAAACATAAGGTATTTTAGTACAATTTCACCTTTTAGAAAACACACAAAGCCCCCCTTCCACTATCTGAATAAACCCTCTTTGGGCGTATTTGATAACCGGGAAGTAAATAAAAATTGGACTCAAAATTGAAAAGTGATTCCACTCTCTAACTTTTTCCCATATGGCATTTGGAAAGTGAATAGAAAGTGATTGGAAAGTTACCATATCAGCAGTTTAGCCCATTTCATTTTCTGCAAAATTTAGAGAAAGTGGACGGACAGTGAAGAGAGAGGAGAGAGAAAAATATTTTTAGATTTTTCATGTATCAGTTTAGTTTTACTTGTCTACTTTCTACTATTCCTTTGCATGATAATCAAACAGAACAAGAAGAAAGCAAGCGCCATATCATTTGCCAGCTCAACTTTCTCTCTTTTTACTTTCTATCATCCAAACAAGATTTTGCAAAATAGAAAATATTGTACCTTATTGAAAATGTACTTTCTATAATTTTCATTTTCATTTACTTTCTACTTGCCAAACATTAATGTTGGGAATGTTGTAAATAAACCCCTACACTTGGAAATTTTAATTAACCCTCTCAATTATGCATATCTCACAAAATCAGTGATTGGTCCAGAAAATTTCTCTTAGGGGAGCGGACCGCGAACGACAGGAATCTATTTACCTAACAATAAAATCATATATTATAAACTATAGTGCGGTCCTTGCAGCGATGGGAGAATCAACTATGACAGAAGCAAGCAGAACAGACGCTACTCGATAGAAGTCATAGGGTTTGGGTCCATTTGGGGTCAGAGGATCCAAGGAGAATACTGCGTTTTGGTAATGGATTTGGGGATTTAATGTTTGTTTGGGCTATTGGATTTCCAGTTTTAGTGATAGTAGTTGGGCCTATTAAGTTTCAAATATGTTAAATCTAACAAGCTATTGAATTCTGTGCGCTTGAGTATAAATTATTTAAATTTGAGGAGGCAAATTTTAATTTTACAAGGGTCTAAAAGATAAATATCTGAAGTTTATGGGTGCAGTTGCCCCTCTAGGACCACCAAGATCACTGAAAGTAATAGGCGGCATATGCGTTGAACCTGAAGCATAGAGCCCATGTGAGGCCTAGGTAATTTTTATATTTTTATTTTTTAAATTATATTAACTGATGATAAATGCCAATGTTAAAGAAAACTTAGGTGTCGGACTAGTGCTTATGCAAATTTTTTGCTTTGTTTAAGTGGTGGTAGAGGAGTTTTTGCTAAAGGTTAGAGAAGATCGAGAAAGTGTTCATAGTTGGAGGTTGTAGGATTTTAGCGGAGTTTGAAAGAGGTTAGAGGATGTGAGCGGAGAAATCAAGATCAATGCCTAAAATGTGGAGTCCACATAAGTAGCCACACGCCCCTAGGCGCTTCCAAAATCAAGATGGACAGCTTAGTTACTGCCTAGGAGCTAGGCAACCTAGGTACCACCTATGCCTAAGTGGGTTAAGCAGAGACTTTTAAAACATTGAGCACCACCACATGGATCCGCCCTTGCAAAACCCCCTGATATTTACACTTTTTCTCAATATATTTCGTGGTGTCGTTATTTCAAAATGTGAAATGGTCAAAATACTCTTTGAAAACACATTTAATTCATAAAAAAATCTTAACCGGTAAAAAAGGAGGATCTCAACTAATTTACTTCTCTCTCACTGTACACCTGTTAGATTATAAAAATATAAACCTCAACTCTCACCATAACTTCAGAGTAATGGTGTCATGGTTAGAGTGATTTAAATTTAAGATGGTATCAGAGCAATCCTGGTTTAAACCCCACCTACCACAAATTTAAAGCGGATTTTCTAAAAATTAACACCACTGCATGAGTCCAAGTTTCGACCGATAAAAGGGGCACTCAACCTGCGGGAGCATGTTAGAATATAAAAATCTTCAATGCTTACCATAACTTCAGAGTTATGTTGTAATGGTTAGAGGAACTTAAATTTAAGAACATCAAAGGATATGTTTTTTTTTCAACCATTGGGTTTTTTACATGGAATGGGTTTTGTAATATTTGAGAACTTAATTAAAATGCTAATAGAAATAGTGAAGGGATATGTTCAATGGCGAATTTGTAAAAGTAGAGGAGGGTTATCTATAGCAGAACAAAAACTTTATGGAAATAAAATAAAAATTGATTTACCGATGAAAATTAATATTTTCTAAATTCGTTTAATGTATCCTGTTTCTCGAAGATAAAACTAAGAGAAGTGTTTTTCTTGTCTAACACATCCAATTCCAATAATTCTTGTTTAAGTTGTAGACCTACATCTCACTTCAAAAACACAAAAGCAACAAATAAAATAGAAACAAGATATTTAACATATTGGTCCCTTAACTCTCTCAATTGATTTCTTAAATAATTATACTTATTATTTAGACCCTTGAATTCTATAAATTACTCCAAATTAGTCTTTATATATTATTGCTCCTACTATGAGGAATGTACCACTAAATTTGGCTGGGTAACATGATATTCTAGTTATACCAAACAATGCCTGCACCATTGGTCACCAAACATCTCAATCCTGAAGAAGGGAAGTAAGGAGCTCCCTCCCCTAAAAGCCTACATTCTAAAGCCCTTTCTGTTGATGTCGGTCAAGTAGTTAGGAGACTGATTATGATTTTGGAGGAGTTTTGGATCCATTTATCTTTTTTGATGGCTAGCTATGACCATGAACAAAGATTCATGCACACAGTAACGCGTTAGAAAATTGGAGTTGGGTTCTCCGATGCACCCTCCGACTCTCAAGTCAGTTATAGATTGAGTAATTAAAAAGATGCTGACTTTAGTTTGAGAGTATTCTCTAGTCCAGATTGTTCATACCTTCATGTGGAAGAAATGACCCCTATTATAGGAATCTGTGGGGGCCTATTTCATAACTTGACCGGGTCTAAGCGGGCAGTTTGATCAGATGGCACTTTACACGTGTCAGTCGCAGAGTAGGCGAGTCAATCTTGCGTTTAATGTGACAGTGACATGGAGGATGAAGTATTTGCGTCGTCCGAGGAGTCATTATAACTCCAACATTGGAGTCATAATGAACCTAGCCATATATTAAATGAGATGGTGACTAGGTTACGTAGCTAGGCATGGCGAAGTTGATACGTCAACTCATCTTTTGAGACATTCCGCAATGAAGTCGAGGGAGAGACATCATTCGTCTCGAAATTTCTCACTCCTTGAGTAGATCCCGGCTTGTAAGTGCTATTCTTCTTAGGTCCAAGTCAAGAGCCCAACCTAAAGATGTCTTTCGTCTCGGATCTTTCTCTAAAAATAGGTCGACTGCGTGCATGCTCGGATCAGGTTCCTTGATTAGGGGAAGGCAGACCAGTTAAACATGACATGTGTCTGTCTTAGAGGGGTTCATTATACTTAATAACTTTCAAGGTACAACACTGGTCCCTTTCACTCGGACTCAGACTGGAGAAGTCGAGCTCAAGAGAAATATAATGGTTCTTATCATTTTAGAAATTTCAGGTCACCTTTCTTAGATGAATGCTACGATGTGATAGGGTGACGCCAGTAGAGATCGTGTGGCGGTTTTTATGGAGTGGTCCTTTGGTTATCGAGCTGATGCTTCGATTAATGAACCATCGCTTTCACTTTTATAAACCGTCAGTAGTCTCTTAGGTTACCAAGCCGGCTGCTCAGATCATGCCACATGTCCTTTGCCAACTTCTATATATATCTCTTCTTTTTCTTATTCTTTCACTTTACAAACCCTGAACCCGTCTGCACTTTGTCAGCAAGAAATCTTTTCTTCTTCCTTCAAAAGATCATTGACCAAACTTTTTGATCACCTTCTTCAGATGTTACGATGGTGTCCAGCGCTCAGCCCACCGCCTCTCATAATGAGGCTAGGATCGACTTGTTGAGGAGGGTCACATCGACGATGACCCAACATCACCTTGAACAGATTGCCAGGGACTACGACATACCTGGAGCTTTTACTCTGTCGGCCCTACTGAGAGACCACGATGTTGATTACCATAGTGGTGATCTGATGCTGATGTATATCCCTCACTTGGATTATGGGCTCCGTTTGCTACTTCATCTAATTTTTTTGTGAGTGTTCGAGGCCCTTGGGGTTTCACCTGTGTAACTGAAGCCGAACGCGATCACTTTCTCGTCGACTTCCTCATTGTCTACCATCGGTTCAATGTCAAGCCAACGATAGGGATTTTGAGCCACCTAGTTTGCGTTAAGTCTAGCAAGAGTGAGGGTCACTTTTAACTGCAGACGGTGGGCGGTTATCATATGGTTTTCAACATCCCTGACACAAATAAGAAGTGGCGGGAGAAGTTCCTCTTTATTTTTGGAGCTGACCCTATTATGCCTTGTTCTTCATGGCTGGCGATAAGAAGGTTGCTCTGAATGTGACAAAGCTTTCGGATATAGAGAGGTTCGGATTGGAGAAGATCCAAGCCTGTAAGGAGTCTCGCCATAGCAAGAACCTTTTTAACAATGTCGTTCTTTGAGATTCGACATTTCTTATGTCCCCACTTCAGAGACGGATCTAGCCTGGACTACCCTACTAGCGAAGGGGATCCTTTAGAAGCTCCTCAAGTTGGCCCTGTTATGGGGTGACTGATCTGAAAGAAGATGAGGCTCAGGTTGTCCACTAGAGAGCAGTTGCGATTGTGGCCCTACTCAAGGACTCAGATTTGGCTATAGTTCAGATTGAGAAGTTTGAGAAAAGGAAGAGGTCAAAGAAGCAGGTCTCTAAGCGGCGTCATCTAGCAGAAGGCAGCACTTAGGAGCCTCTTGCCTTGGATTAGGTAGTTGAGGTGAAATCGGGGTAGATTGGGGTTGCACTCAAACAAACTAGTGAGGTTCTGGCTCCACAAACTTCTCAAGTTTCTCCCTCTAAAGTTACTGAGGTAGAGGACGAGTTGTCAGAGCCGATGGCTGGGTAGGAGCCTTGAGATAGTGACACTTCTGTCCTAGAACTGACAGGGACTGAGCCCTTAGCTAGGACCAAGACAGGTGAGGGCCCCATGACTTTGAGGAGACCCAAAAAGGAGACAACCTCAGAGAAGCCGGTCAGAATAGAAGAGTCGGTTGCTATAGAGGAGGAGCCGGTTGCTGTAGAGGAGGAGCCAGTTGCTGCAGAGGAGGAGCCGAGCTTCCTCGTAGACGTTGAAGGCCTATACGAGTGGCCTTTCCCGCATCTCATCAACTAGATCCCTCCTTATAAATAGGAGGAGTTGAAGGGCTTGTTAATTGTGGTGTCGGATGCCCGCTCTCACTCGATAAAGGAGCCTTCAGAGGAGAATGTTCTTGTACTGGGACACCAACTAGACTCCAAGGGGCCAGTCCTGGAATTCAGGTCTGACCAAGGAAAGGCAGTGGACATGTTGCTTCTTCCTCGAGATGTTGAGTTGTTGAGCGAGATGTCTGATGTTGGCCTGCATCAAGCCATATGGAGCTATCTTATTAGGAGGTCACTTTTGGAGGCTGAGATGCATGTACGGTTCATGCAGTCTTGAGTGCTCTTTTACAGGCTCCGGGATGAGGTGGAGACCCTCAAGGGAGCTCGAGAGGTGACCAAGTTTTTGGATGCCAATAAGAGCAAGGAGCTTGAGGTGCTACAAAGAGGGAAATCTAGGTAGGAGTGCTGGCAACTTGCTTAGATAATAATATCAGAGCTCTGATCAAGGGCTCCCTACAAAAAGAGACCCAACTCATCGAGGCCCGATAGGAGTCACAAACTCTCTAAGAGGCTATTAGCCACCTTTGCCATGACCTAAGTGAGGCAGAGGGAGAGATCAAATATCTCTAATTGGAGATTTTGTCTGAGAAAAGGGAAAGGGACGACGCCTTTGAGCGAGCTTGGTTAGCTCAGCTTGATACAGAGATCCTAAGGGACAAGCTACGAGATGAGATGGCCTTCCAAGAGTCTCTTTGCAAGGAGGCTACCTAGGCTGCTCGGGAGGCCGAGCAGCAGGGTGAAGTCCTCCCAGCACGGATCTAGGAATTGTAGAACCGAGTGGTCTTCCTCGAGTCAAACACCCATGAATTTGAAGTGGTTGAGAAATACCATAATGACACTCTGGGTAAGGTGGAAGTCGCTCATGCTTGCAAAGTTGGGTTCAACAACTTAATGTCACAGCTTCCTGCCAAACTCAAAATTTATCGCGACCGGTTCAAGTACCCCTCTCGAGTAAAGGACTGCCATAATTCTCTTAAGGAGGTTGAGAGATCGGGAGGTAGGCTTTCATTGGTGGATGAAGATGAAGATGTGGGAGATGAGGTTGGCACCGATGGGCAAGGAGAAGAGATCAACGATGACTCCAGTGAAGTTTGATGGTCGACCGATGAGGGTCATGAGCCAGGCTCCAAGTCAGACGCTCTCAAGAGTTTCGAGCTAGCTTCTACTGTGAGTGCCTCGATAGCTGCTCTAGGTTCTGATCTTATCCTGCCTCTGGATCCTACTTCTGCCCTGTGTTCTGGTCCTATCTCTGTGGCTTCTCAATGAACTTGTACATATGTATCATCTTTTTCTTGTGAGTCATGTAAAGAGTCTTGCAGTATTTTCTATAAATGAATAAAAATACACCTTCGACTCTGATTTGGTTTATTCCTATTTCTAAACTGTTTACTTTTATTCTCCATTCCGTAATGTTATGATTAAGTAAGCTTGGGCTGAATTACGAGAGCCCATTCCGTATCTTGGTTTTACACTAAAAAGCCACCATGGTCTTGTGCCTTGGACGAGTCGGTGAAGACTGAGTCGCAAGGGTTCACTTCATGCCTTAGTTTTACACTAAAAAGTCACCAAGGTCTTGTGCCTTGAACGAGTCGGTGAATACCGAGTCGCAAGGGTTTGCTTCATGCCTTGGTTTTACACTGAAAAGCCACCAAGGTCTTCTGCTTTGGTCGTGTCTTGGTTTTACACTAAAAAGTTACCAAGGTCTTGCACCTTGGATGAGTCGGTGAAAACTGAGTTGAAAGGGTTCACTTCATGCATTGGTTTTACACTGAAGAGCCACCAAGGTCTTGTGCCTTGGACGAGTTGGTGAAGACTGAGTCGCAAGGGTTCGCTTCATGCTTGGTTTTACATTAAAAAGTCACCAAGGTCTTGTGCTTTGGATGAGTCGGTGAAGACCGAGTTGCAAGGGTTCTCTTTGTGCCTTAGTTTTACACTGAAAAGCCTCCAAGGTCTTGAGCCTTGGACGAGTCGGTGAAGACCAAGTTGCAAGGATTCTCTTTGGTTATATACTGAAAAGCCACCAAAGTCTTGTGCTTTAGACAAGTCGGTGAAGACCCAGTCACAAGGGTTCTCTTTGTGCCTTGGTTTTACACTAAAAAGCCACCAAGGTCTTGTGCCTTGGACGAGTCGGTCTTCTCTGGTGCCTTGGACGAGTCGATGAAGACTGAATCGCAAGGATTCTCTTCGTGCTTTGGTTTTGCACTAAAAAGCCACCAGGGTCTTGTACCTTAGACGAGTCGGTGAAGACCAAGTCACAAGGGTTCACTTCATGCCTTAGTTTTACACTGAAAAGCCACCAAGGTCTTGTGCTTGGATGAGTCGGTGAAGACCGAGTTGTAAGGGTTCACTTCATGCCTTGGTTTTACACTAAAAAGACACCAATGTCTTATGCATTGGATGAGTCGCAAAGGCATTAAATAAATTAGTCAAATACAAACGAGTATTTCATTAAAAGAGGGTTTTTTATATTTACATTCATTGGAAGTATTTTCTGAGATGCTCTATATTCCAATGATGCTTCAAAGTCCTCCCATCTTCGCCTTGTAACCAGTACATTCCCGGATGAGCTTCCTTGAGAACAGTGTAAGGTCCTTCCCAACTAGCAGTGAGCTTGCCACAACGAGTATCTTTGTTGAAAGCTGCTTTTCAAAGGACTAAGTCTTTAATTCTGAACCTTCAAGGTTGGACTTGGCTGTTATAATGCTGGGCTACGTGTTGTTGATTGATGACCTGCGATTGGAGAGCCTGTTTCTTGACTTTATCGACAAGGTCGAGTTCATTTTGCTAGTCGGCCCCGTTGGTTTCTTCATTAAAGCATCAAAACCATATAGTAGGCATGCCAACTTCGAGTGGTATGATCGCTTCTGTTTCATGTGTCAGCATGAATGGAGTTTCTGTAGTGGAAATTTTATGAGTCATTCTGTATGACCACAAAATACTAGGGAGCTCTACAAACCAGGCCCCTACGGTTTCATCCACCTGTTTCTTTAAGGCTTAGAGGAGGCATTTGTTTGCTGTTTTGGCTAGATCGTTGCATTTGGGGTGTGCTACCGAGGCTAACTTGAGTTGAATCTTTCATTCTCCATAGAAATCTCGTAATCCTTTCCCATCGAATTGAGTACTATTATCTATGATGAAAGATACCATTACCCTGAATCTACTTATGATAGATTTCCACACAAAATTGTAGATATTCCTTTCGTCAATTTTTGCCAATGCCTCGGCCTCTATCCACTTTGTGAAGTAGTCAATGGAGATAATCAATAGTTTTCGCTGCCTAGCTACTATTGGAAGCTGTCCCAAGATATCTAGTCCCCATTGAGCAAATAGAACTAGGTTGATGAGGGGAGTGAGCTCGGTAACCGGAGCATGTGGGATGTTGGAGAATTTACAATGGTCGTAAGCTTTTTAGATTAGACCAGAATGGTCGGCCAGTAGTAACCTTGTCTAATAACTTCCCACATATTCCCTCATGGATCTCTCTCAGGGCATAATCTACTTCCTCGGGTCAGAGGCACCAAAGGTAGGGGCTCATGCTACTGATAGTTGTTCGCGGGAAAATAAGTTGCGGATGACATTCTCATTGATCTGTAAAATAAATTCGTTACAAATTTATCTTTTGC
>JBAKGM010000365.1:28723338-28735951 GCA_037177215.1 Asparagus racemosus | reverse complement strand
TATATATATCATTGTGAGGGTATGTAAAAGTGAAGGAATAGGTTTTTCCCTTCAATTTCATAAATATTGGAGGCCAATGTAATAAAAGAAGATGGGAGTTTAGTCATTTGTTAACATCTAGGTTGCATGGGTACGTATACAGGACACGACAAATTTGTAAAAGGCAGGGTACGGGGACACGACTATATATATGCATGTCATGTATATTTGTATGCATTAAAATTAATAATTTACATAAGATCAATATTATTTTTTATGTACATAAGATCAATATATAAGAAATAGATGTGAAGTGTAGAATATACATCCAAGAAGCGCATGAGTGTTTTAAATTAAACCATGTATTATATAATTGAGTATAGGCCCGAATAAACATATGCATATATTCAAGAAGTGTCCAAGAGGTTTGGATATGGGTACACGTGGGGTACGGGTATGGCTTCCTTATAGAAGTACCTGGGTAATATAGATCAGCATCATATTGGTTCCCTCTCTCCCTCCCCTTTCTCTAGAATGTTCTACTTCAATTCGTCCATCTCTTTTTCAGTTCTAAAATTTCCCTCCCCTCTCTCTAGAAGTTTCCATTGCTTTCATTCCTCCATCTCCTCAAATTTAAAATTTCATGCAGGACCTTCTTCAAAAATATATAATTTAAACACAATATAAACTAGGTAGCGACATGTTATAAATAAGAGTTTTAATTAACGTGTATATAAAATATAATTAAAAATATGTTTTAATACTTAAAAAAACTTTTCATAATTATTATAATAAATTTTTTAAAAGTTGGTTTAATTTTCTTTTGTATAATATATTTGTTGCTTTAATCTAAAGTTAATATATGTATCATCATGTTACAATCGAGAAGCTAAAAACTTTAGAAAATAAATAAAATAAATTTTTATTATATTTAGATCCACTAAATAAATTATGCTATGAATTTTAAGCTTAATTTAATTCCTCTTATCAAAATGAAGGATACAATAATAATTTTTTAGATGCGTAAAAGATATACATACTTTTTAATATGTTCCTATTACTTTGAGCACGTGCATTATGCATGTGCATTTTTTTACTAGAAATACTATAATTATATATTAAATGAAAATAACATAATTAACTTTGAGGACGGAAAAATGTTTAGATAGAAATTTAATATTACTTGCACGTGCATTTGCACGTGCCAATATACTAGTATGTATTAAAGTTAATAATTTACGCAAGCTCAATATATAAGAAATAGATGTGAAATGTAGGATATACATCCAAGAAGTGTATGAGGAGTGTTTTAAATTAAAACATGTATTATATAATTGAGTATATGCCTGAAACAAGTAAGCATATATTCAAGAAGTGTCCAAGAAATGTGAGTATGGGTATGGGTGCTGGTACGTGTGGAGTACGGGTATGGCTTCCTGTAGAAGTGCCCAGGTAATATAGTTGCCTGATCAACCAGTTGCCTTAGGTCCTAGTTCATAGGAGGAAAAGATTGACATTACTTAAATAATGAGTTGGATCAGTCTGACTTGAGGTACCTAGACTTGTTGAAGCGGATTTTACTTGGAATTTCTTTTATGTACTTCAATTTCTATTTTATCAAGAATTATCGAACACAATTGGATGCAAATCAACTGGCTCAAATCATAGTTGGATTTTCATGAACTGACCTCCTCACTTGTAATGCCCAATTTGAAGACAAAGTTGTTTAAAGTGAACATGAGAAGATGAGTTGATTCAGTTGAAATGTCAACGAGCATTTTTTAAATGATTGGTGGAGTTTGCAGATTCCTCACTACTTTGATTGCAAGGGAATATTAATCTATTTGTATCATTAATCCTATAGTATGAGGTTTACTTTCCCATCAGTCCAGCTGATATATGTTTTTTCATGGATACAATTGTAGTTTGTTTGTATGTCAACATCTAACCACTGTAACGCCAAGCTTTAATGTTCTTTCCATCCATGAACTTGATGACGAAGTTGTTTACTTGGATTTCTCTTTTATGATTTAATATTCAAACTAGGAATTAATAGTACTAATTTAGCAAGAACATCATCAGTAAATTTTGGCATATGTTTCAACTTTTACATCACTATTTATTGCACAGCCAATGAAGATCTGATATGGTCAAATTGTAACCATCTCGTGTCATCTGTTTTCAAGGTCTTTTGTAAATGACGCAAAGGATTCTACTAACTTTGTTATTCTATCTTGTGTTCATAGGGCTCACGATTTCATCGAGTTATCAAAGGCTTTATGGTCCAAGGTGGAGACATATCCGCAGGTGATGGAACTGGAGGAGAATCCATATATGGATCAAAGTTTGAGGATGAGAACTTTGAAATGAAACATGAGAGGAAAGGAATGCTGTCAATGGCGAATTCTGGTCCTAACACAAATGGTTCTCAATTCTTCATCACGACAACAAGAACACCTCATTTGGATGGAAAACATGTTATATTTGGGAAGGTGCTAAAAGGTATGGGAGTTGTCCGTTCAACTGAGCATACACCTGTCGGAAAGGGTGACTGTCCCATGGTTGATGTTATAATTGCGAAGTGTGGAGAGCTTCCTGAAGGGAGTGATGACGGAGTTGTAAATTTCTTCAAAGATGGTGACATGAATCCAGATTGGCCTGGTGACCTTGATGAGAAGCCAAATGGCGTAGCATGGTGGATAAATGCGGTTGATTCTGCTAAAATTTTTGGGAACACTTGCTTCATGGTATTATTTGTTATTTCTTTTTAATGCTTTATTTTCTTAAATTCGGTTTTTTAAGATTTGCTGTCTATTTATTCTCTTTTGGCATTGAATATTTTTGTTTTATGTTTGTTCAAAGTCCACTCTATTAGTTGTTTATCCTCATGTTATGACCACTAGTGCACTAATGGGAGTAACATCCTCAGGTGTTCTTACATTGGACACTTCATCATATTCCACCCCCCCCCCCCAAAAGTCCCATCAACCAACACCACCCCCACCCAAAAAAAAAAAGCACACACACACACATATAAATAAACAACCAAATAAATATAAATAAATAAAACCACCACTACTACCATGGATTTCTTATCTGTTGGCTGTGATTGGTTATATTTGTTGGCTTTTAATCTTGTATACTTGATAAGTAGAAAAAAGGAAAAAATATGAGTGCCTTTTTGTATCATGATTATAAACTATATTTAATAGTGTCTCTTAAGTGTTGACATATCTGGTGATTAATTCCTGATTTTCCCCTGCAGAAACAAGATTACAAGATGGCTCTTAGAAAATACCGGAAAGCTTTGCGGTACTTGGATGTTTGTTGGGATGAAAAAGAGATTGATGAAGGCAAGGCATTTCCTTCTGTGCTAACTTTGTCTTATTAAATGCCCCCTGATATGTCAACAATTCATATTGCTGTTATTTTCGTCTTAACTTCTGAAAGCACTTTCCGTTGATTAATGGCTGTGCAGAGAAGAGTTCTTTATTGCGGAAGATGAAGTCAGTGATCTTCACAAATAGTTCTGTAAGCATTTCTCACAATAACTTCTTATATTTTATTTTTATTGACTTGATTTTCGTGCCACATGGATGCAATACTTTGTTATTGGCTTGTCATGAGAATGAGCTTCATTTGGATTAGAAACCTAAGGGCATATGATGGAATCTACAATTCAAAGGTTGAATGGTCTTGGCACAACAATCAACTTCATTTGGATACCTTAACTGCTTATGCAGCCATAGTATTTACATGCAGGACATCAATTTCTCATTTTTATATTTGTAGAGAAAAGAAACCACGAGATTAATTTTATTATGGATGTCTCACCTCTTTAAATAGAGGAAAGGAAACTTGGGCTACAGGGGACTTGGGGTACAAGATAAAGTGAGACTTGGGGTACAAGATAAAGTAAATTGGTGAACAAGAAATAAACCACTCAACTGTACTAACAATATTATTTACTTCTTTGGCCAGTAATCACCTAAGCCGAAGTTCAAATCTACAGACTTTTAAACAAAAATGACTAGGGAACATCATGAAAGTTCAAATCTACAGATTGCGGTTATAAAGGATGCAGTTGCAATGAAATATGATATAGCGGGAAAACATGAATAATATAGCTACCTGTACCATACTATAATGTAGAATGCATTTGCAATGAAATCTTATGGGAACGATTGAACAATTACCAATTTACCTAGTCTGCATTGGTGGCTGTAGAAGATCATAAAATTCGAATAGAAAGGTCAAGAGAAGAATTATACTTCTATCCGGTCTGATCTACATGTAACATCTGTGTTTTTTGCACTACTGGAGCGTGTATGTTCTTACAGATAAATAAGATTTGTTGGTGCATTATTGTTCCTGGAACTAGGATACAATTTCAGTCTTTTGATGCACAATTACTTATTAGTTGGGACATGCTGCTGTCTTAATTTCTAGCTGACCAGACATGAACAGATATTCTGATTAGATAGTTTCCATGTTCATGTTTGGATGTTTCATTGCTTTGAAATATTATGTGATAAGACGCAACTACCTATCAGCTTGCAAAGCTGCACACTACATTTCTGACCTAACTTGATCGTGAAATTTGTACTTTGATTTGAGAAGTTCCTTGCCAGTGCTTGGATGCATCCTCTTTATGGGATTTCATTGATGGAAATAAGCGTACATTTATTATTACTTTTGTTAAACTTTTTATCTAATTGCACATAATAATGCTCTTTTATATTAAAATAATATGTTCTTGCGTTGGGTTCATTTCTGTTATGATGCTCAAATTTCTTTCACATTTGTCTAATAAGTATTGCTTTCCTTTCATTTGCTAGGTATGCAAACTGAAACTGGGAGATTTCAAAGGTGCGTTGCTGGATGCTGAATTTGCAGTGCGAGAAAGAGATGGCTATGGCAAAGCATATTTTCGCCAAGGTCAGGTTAGTGACTTCAGTTTTTTCTGCTTCTTAATATATCAATCTTTGCACCTTCTCCATAGTGAAACATATAATTAAATTTAAAAATGTCTAGTTCATTCGTCTAATGGATGTCGTACTCGATGCATGATTTTTCTGCAGTACAAATCTTTTCTTTGGATCTTTTCTTTTCGTAACACACTAGGAATAAAAACGTGTTAGGGTCCGCTGGGAAATTGGTTAGTTGCAGCAAAAGCAGTTAGCGGATCAGCAGTGATGTTTCTTGTAACAGTGAGGAAGCACCAGAAGCGGTTGCTCTACGAGGTAAATCTGTAGGTCAGGACATCAGCAATGGATTAAGATGGGTCAAATTAGGTGAATGTATCATGGTGATGGTAAAAAGTGAATCCTGGATTTGAATATCGATCTACTGTATCTGCATTAACTTCATTGGATTTTGTGGGCAGTTTGAACTCATATACTAGCAAATTGTCTGGTATGGAAAACTGAAAATAACTGATGGAGAATGAGAAGACATGGTATAAAACATTGATCGATTATTCTATAGTTACTTGATATTCGTTGTGAATGTAAGTAATTATCCAGAATTAGTAGCATCTTATTCGGTTTTTTTATCGATCATTTTTGGAAAAAAAAATTTCAACAAATTTTTTTATCATTGTTAATCACATTTGTTTCTTAATTTAGATTATCAACAGTGTTTGTTCATTTCCCCCTTTTCTTCACCTCCTACTTCATGAGTAATTAAAATTTTAATGTTCGACATTTTTTAAAATGTTGAAAAGTTAAAAAAGCTAGATAAAATTTTGTTTAACTTTCTGAAAATGCAAATATCTAGTAGGTTAAGTTATATAATCTGTTGAGATCAGATAAGACATCTTGTAAAAACAACAACAATTTTCATTATAATAGTAAACCACAAGCTATTGTCAGTCACTAATCATGGAGAAAAGTTCTCATCATTTAGTTGCTAGTTTGACTAAATGTTGTACATGGCTGTATACTAGTTTGATGACTTGAAAGACCATGAAGCCTTCTCCCATGGAAGAGAAAGGGAGATGAGCTGAGTTTGGAAGGAAATGAAACTTATATATATAAAAGAAGGTTTAGATGCCTTGATGCCTCATTCAATCGCTGCCTGAAGAAAGAACCAAAGGGAAATAGGGATTGACTGTTCCGACTAGTAGAGAAGTTGATGGGGCTTTAGCTAGGGATTGGGTCTGCGGGTCTACACCATCTACATCATTAAGATGGTTTTCCGTCAGTTTAACAAAGTTCAACTGAGTTGTCTTTAATTAGTTTTCCCACATAACAACAACAACTTCTATTCTTCGATTCCATTCTATTACGGAACATCTCCTCCGTTAAGTGAAACATTATCATATCCTTCTTAATTTCTTTCAACCAAGTTCTTTTAGGTCTATCTTTAGATCTCCTAGCCCCATTAATTATAATACTATCACTTTTCCTAACCGGTGCACTAAGAGGTCTTCATTGTACATGTCCTAACCATCTTAGTCAATTCTCTCTTATTTACTATGGATGCACTCATTGTTTATCCTATATTTTAGTGTATACCCACAAGACCATCGCAACATTCTCATTTCTGCTACACTCATCTTTTGCACACGTTTTTTAATTGCCCAACACTGACCCATAAAGCATTGTTGGTCTTATAACCGTTTTATAGAATTTTCCCTTTAGTTTCCTCGGCATCCTACAATCACATAAGACTCCCAAAGCACTCATCCATTTCAACCATCCCGATTTGATTCGATGAACAACATCATCTTTAATCTCACCATCATGCCGAATGATTGATCCTAAATAGCAAAATTGATTACTTTTAAATATTTCTTTACCATCCATATGTACTATAGGTTCTTTCCTTTTCTTAGTTTTACTAAAAAAGCACTCAAATATATTCTATTTATGTTCTACTAATTCTAAAAGCTTTAGATTTAAGAGCTTGTTTCTACCTTTCTACTTTAGAAATTATATGTCTTCTAGTTTCATCAACTAACACTATATCATCCGCAAATAACACACAACATGAGGTTTCATCTTGAATGTGCCTAGGAAGTTGGTCAAATCAGTTTTCCCACATTCAACCAGAAAATATGTGAATGCAAAAACAGTTTGATACTCCGATTGAATGGATAACACGGAAGTTTGCAGGTCGCATGTTTTTATTGTGAGTCATATATTGAATGTTAAATTTTGGTTAGCAGGAGCAGAAATAGATATGAGGCTATATACTTATGAACTAAGTCAATAACCATCTATAAGTAGTTAGACTTTAGAGGCATATCATGAAGTAGCAGCAGCACCCAAGCCACAGCCTTAGTGGGATCAGTCAGTAACTAAAAAATTTGAAATTTCCTTTTGAGAATATAGTAAGTAAATGAAATGCAGCACATATCAACGCCGTGTTGATGTCACACTTGCACACCTCGGTGTCTTCAATGTTCATCACTGAGGCTCCTTAATTGCATAGGGTTTTGAGGAGGAAAAAGATTGGTAATAGAATTTGGGGGAAAATAGTGGTGCAATTTGAGATTTATATATTTGTAGAATTTATAGTGGCTACTCAATCAATTATTGGATTTGAACTCGCATGCAAAAGCTTCCGGTGTTTGAAGCTGATATTCAAATTGACTATTCACTTGCGTAATCATATATGTGTGTGGGTGTGCAGAACCTGCACTTGTCCAGTTACAAGTGCCGACAACCTTTTGGCTGCATACATGTAGTTTCATGTGAAAGTGAGTCCCATACGTTTATGCGGCCAGTTATATCGTCCCATAAACCTTATTTTAGAACACTGGGTGTAATTAGATTAAAAGTAGGATAAACAAAGATATGTGTAATTGTTCATGTATTTAGTATGGGCCACATAAGTTGCTTACAACTAACCACAACCTTATCTGATGCAATGCTTACCTGCATACTTCTATGTGGCTGCATAAGTGGCCGTACAAACCTTGTTTTCTAAACATGCAGCCACCGAAATGTTGTTTTGCGTCACGTGGCTCACATTTTCCAAGTACTGATCTCAGATTCAGCTTAGAAAATAATTGCACCAAAATCTGCAAGGATACAGCCCTCTTTGGATCTATAGCCAATTCATGATTAAAAGAATCCAGTTGAACTGTGTGAAGACAAACTTAAAGATCCATCCTTTGATCACTTACAGAGGATTTGCTATTCACTAGTCCATTGATTTGTAAGTCAGTAACTCTGCAAATTATCTTTTAACAGTTTCAGTGGAAGTTGTTTGGTGCCCTTAGTTCTCAGTATGTACTATGCATATCTTGAGAGGTTAACACTTAACACAAAGTGGCACTAGTGGATTCCGAGAACATGATATATTTTACTTGTTAACTTCTCGTGTGATGCGAGCCAGTTGGACTTCCTATATTGTTGTGGTGAAGAGGAGCTAGTTTAGAATGTTCACTTATCTTTGTATTTGACACACATTTTGTCATCTTGACAACTGTTTTCTGGAAGTTGGAGATAAGTCTCCCAATTATGTGCTTACTGTTATTTGCATTCTTTTATTTGTTCGTTGTGACTATTAAAATTTTTTCATCCATCAGCATTTTTGCCCAGAAATATTGCCTCCTTGTTGAGCCACGAATGTCTAATTTGTGGCTTGTAAACAATTTTCAGGCACATATGGCACTGAATGATGTGGATGCAGCAGTAGAAAGCTTCAAGAAAGCATTAGAGATGGAGCCCAATGATGGTCAGATATCCACATAAATTTCGCTTTTCTCTCTCTAAACATGTTTTTACTGTATCAGGTGATCTTATCTACTTTCATGAAATGTATTTATTGCAGGTAAGATAAAGGAGGAACTTGCTGCCGCAAAGAAGAAGGTCAGTGGATATATATGAGCCTATTTTTGCACCTTGAAGTGCTCAGGAATTTCTGAAATATTTTTGTTGTTAAAATGGTTTACAGATTGCTGATAGGCGAGATCAAGAGCGAAAGGCTTATGCTAGAATGTTTCAAGCATCAACCAAATCAGGCTCAAATGATGAGGTTACGGAATGCTAATAGTTACTTTTTTTATTAGTTGCAGTTTGATTAAAAATTAATAAAAGCTAAAAGGGAGGTTCATAGAAGGAAGATGAGGACAATTTTGAAAAAAGATCATTTTGAAATTTAATTAAAAGAGGACCATGATACTATTTAAAAACGTCCAATTTTCGGCTCATTAGCATTGGTGACCAAAAGTAGGTTCTGTTTTTGCCTTATTTTCACTTAAATACCCCAGAGCTGGGCATGGTTCCGGCAGTGTTGCCAGTCTCGGGTAATCACAAAAATGAAAATTTAAAACAATACCCAACCTTCAGTCAGCATTGCTGACGTGGTTGAAAGTTGGTCGTATTTGTAAACAATAGCAAGTGGATGCGTTCTATAATAAAACTGAAAAAATGTCCTTTAAAAAAGATATTTATGTTGATATTTATGTATAGCATCTGACTTCATCTGCTTTTATCTATTTTCTTTTTGCAGGAATAACATTGATGAATTCATTCAGCTCTAAAACTTTCAAATTTTGTTTTTACTGCTGATGACAAGCTGAGCAGTTTTTTGTTGGCATAGGGAGGTAACTACACTTCCATTCATCCTTCTGCCATTTTTCGATGCAAGCCTTGTTGCATGTCCTTACGGTATTGTTTTTGTCTGCAGGTTTTTTGGAATGAGAAGCTGATTAACTGTAGTTCATTTTTGGTGGGGACAAAAGTTTTTCATTTCTTGAACCTTTTATTGTTTTTGTATTGTCTGGAGGGATGCTGTAAAAAGCATTGTAATGGTGCTTGTCACACTTGTTTCAGGACTTCAACTTACGTTATCTCAACTATTTGCTTTGAACTTGTGTAAAATGTCACATTGTTTTTGTGAAATGGACAGTTTCTCATATATTTCAAAATTCTTGGTAACTGGAAAATTTCAAACTTTTTTTTTAAAAATATTTCAGACAATCGTTTGTGCAAAGCTCTGAAGTGAACATTTCTGCTTCAGAACATTTTCAGGACTAAAATTAAGAATGTTGTTGTGGTTATCGTGAAGAATTTAATTTTATCTGTTGAAGGGATGAAGCCTCACAGGCTGCTTCCGGTGCCTGATATAGTTTTCCTACTTAAGGAAGAAAAATATGAACTTTGTTTTGATTTATGTGCTTCATTATTGATCTATATGCTATAACTACTTCAAATTTTAATTTAGGCCTTAAAAGGAGGATTAACCCAAATAAAAAAGAAGAGAAAATCAGTTTTCATTAAACAAGAATTATCTCTGAGTAATTTGAATATTCTAGAAAAATGCAACATTCTCACTTCTGGGAACTAGTAATACCCTGTGATTGCATGTGGACATACTTGTTTTACATTATGGAATTTTTTTTGTTGATTGCAAAATGGTGAAGCAATTTGTATATATTAAACTTTTAGAATTTATTATTTACTTAAAACATTATGTGTAAAGAATTATATGAATAACTATTACAATTTGGATAATTATAATAATTTAACCATAATTTATTTAAATAGTTATAACATATTAAACATCTAATATTACAACATCTTAATTATTATTATAATAGTAATAACTATAATTTAGGATATTTATAATAGAGTTGAACTAGACTACTATTAATAGTATCCAATATTTAGATACTATCAACCCAATTTCGAAACTTGGAAATCAAAAATGAAAATCCAAACCATTGGATGTGATCTACTCCGTATGAACTATCAAGAAATAAAATTTCAAAAGATTTCAACATCATTAACCCAATGTATAATGTATTGTCAAAATCAACATTTCAAAATTTTTATAAAGTTATTTAAGCTTTCGCCCCTTGATATACGACTCAAAACACATTGAAATCCTTTAAAACTTTGTTTATAAGTAGTTCATGTGTAGCAGATCACATCCATTGCATTAAATTATCTCTGCATTGCTTTTGTCGCAATGCCCATTCGCCTCAAGCCCTTAATCTATGGTTGGTATAACATATAACTTGATATTGACAATAAACTTGCAATCTGACAACGAGAAAATTCACATTTTTTTATCTAAGAACTTTGTACTTGAAATCTTTATTCAGTCGTTTCCTAGATAACAGTTAAAAATATGGATTACATTTTTATGTTACACATTTAGCTGATAAAATGGTGAGATTAGCAGGGTGTCAATTCCCCTAGTCAGAGAAGTTGTAGGGGTTCCTTTATGGATATTTTAAGAATAAATATTTTATTACAGAAATGAATTTTGATGAATCCATATGGCAGATTATGCATGATGTTGAAATTATGCCTTAAAAACCCTCTGATTGTTCAATTCTGCCAACGGATCATCGATGGTCAAGAGGAGATAGTTGATGGTTACTTCGATTATCGATGGGTTACAATGAACAATCGGAGAAAAACAGAAACTGGATTTTGAACCATCGATAGACTATAGGGAACCATCGATGGTTTGCAGAAGATCATCGATGGTCGTGTTTGACCATCGATGGTTACGACGCTGATTGTAGTTTTGATTATTTAATCTAAGCCGTTCGTTTTTCTTTTGATCTCTAACTCCTACTAAGTTTTGGATATCTCTTTTCTGATCTATCGTTGTCTCCAATATATTAAATAAAGAGAATTTAGATTAAGGGTTTTATATGGGGATTGAAAAGGAGAGTTTGAGGGTTTAGGCTTTTCCCTTGTTTTTTGTACTCTTTTCTCGTTTAATAGTGGAATTTCTCCAACGCCTCTACAGTGGACGTAGCCCAAATTGGGTGAACTACGTAAATCTCTGTGTTTGTGATTGCTTGTCGTTTATTCTCGTACTTGTTCTTTGTGATTATTTTCACTTTATTGTACTTGTTCTAACAAACTGGTATCAGAGCTGCAGTTGTGATTTGTTTTGTGTGTGAAGAAGATGTCTGTGAAATACAAGATTGAGAAGTTTGACCGTGACGTCAACTTCAGTCTTTGGCAGTGAAGATGTGGGTTATTCTTGTTTAGCAAGAATTGCAAAAGGCTCTGTTGGGAAAAGATAAGATGCTGGCGTCGATAGCAGATGATGAAAAGTTCGAGATGGATGAAAATACATTAACTTCAATCCAATTGTGTTTGTCGAACGAGGTTCTTCGAAAAGTCATGCATGAGAAGACTGTAGTAGGTCTGTAGCTCAAATTGGAATATGTTTACATGACAAAAACCCTTGCCAACCGACTGCACTTGAAATAAAGATTGTTTATACTCCACATGACGGAAGGTACATCTATTAAATCACATATTGATGAATTCAATTCTATTATCATGGATTTGGAGAATGCAGATGTAAAGGTAGAATATGAAGATCAGGCTTTGTTATTATTAGGTTCACTACCGCCCCTTACAAGCACTTTAGGGAAACTATGATACATGTCAGAGAATCTATCTCGATGGAAGATGTGATATCATCCTTATTCTCGAAAGAGTTGATGGATGAGGAGTTGAACGGATCCAGTGATGGTAAAGTCGAAGCACTACATGTTCGGAGTAAAAACATGGAGCGTGGTTTTAATAATAAAAATAAGTCGAGATCGAAGCCGAAGACTAAGAGCAAATTTTTGTCACGCCCCGCTTCCCAAAATACACGGAAACGGGACGCGAGCAAGCCCGCGACGTATTAGATCAGGGAGTAT
>JBAKGM010000365.1:28707662-28718660 GCA_037177215.1 Asparagus racemosus | reverse complement strand
TGTGGTTGGAGTTCTCCAACTCTATTTTAGCATATTCTAAGGAATATGCCAAAACTTGGGCTCCAAAATAGAGCCCCACGTTGGAGATGCTCTAAGGGAAGATAAAAAGGAGAAAAACGGGAAATTAAAAGGAAAAAAACCCATAGAACTAAAAAGATACTCGTTCTCTTATACCTGGTAAACATTCCTCATTTTCCCCCTCAAACCACAGACTGATTAGTAAAGGAAGAAAAAGGAGAAGGGAGGAGAAGAAGGAAGACCAATTACTTCAACTCATTCAATCTAAGGTATACAATCAAGACCCATTTAGCATAGTTAATTTGAAGTTCGTTCTAGAGTGTAGAATACAATAATATTATGATTTGACAGAATTGAATGGGTTTAAGATTTCTGTGATTGATTGAAAAAAAAGAGAGAGAAGAAACACAGAGGAAGAAGAAGAATAGGGATCGGAGGAAGAAAAAGGAGACCGAGGAGAGTGAAAGTAGAAAACTAACTTAAAATAATAAAATTCTTTTGCGACCTCTGAAAGTTTTTGAGTTTGGGGGTGTTTGGTTTACCTTTTTTAAGAAATTTTTTTGAGAAATGACACTTTGGTAAATAAAAGTTTTTTTTCCTATTTCTATTAATTGTGTTTGGTTTACCTCTAAATTTATAGAAAACTTTTTCATAAATTACACTTTATGAAAAAGTTTTCTTGTTTGATTTCCACTCAAATTGGGAGGAAAACACCAATAAATATGACACAACCCAATATAATATAATAAACTTGTATCCAAACCACATTTCCAACCATAATTTTACCTTTTCTTGATATTTCTATAAAGTTAAAAGGCATTTTTTTATTTTGAACCAAACAAAAGAAAAGGAAAACATGTACTTTTTTTACTTCTCATTACTTTTCTCAAAATATTTTCATGAAATACAAGGAAATGTTTTTTTGGGTGGAAAACATTTCTTGAAATTTCAAGAAAATGAACCAAACACCCCCATTGTATATAGGTCTAAAGATAAGAGAAATGAAAATTTTAGATTAGACCCTTGTTGTCCCCTCAATTGCTAACTGGCCCAATAGAATCAAGCTTAGTTAAAAATATGCTTGGAGAATTGTTTGCAACTCTTGAAGCTTTCTGAAATTGTTAATAGGTTTAAAATTATTAGAATAATGTTTTAAAATTATGATAAATTGCTAAAATTAGCAAAAACCCTATGTCTACGCTATTTATAGATTTTAATTATTATTTGATTATATTTGACTCTGATTGGTTCTAAATTATGAAGTGGTTAATCTATAATGTATGTTTGTCTTGAATTAATATTAGCCTTATATCTTTACATTATAGCATCTAGTTGATATCAAGAGGAGTAATATCTTGAGGAAGTCGTATCCACTAGAGGTGAGTTCATTACTCACTAGTATGTTTTTAATATAATGACATGAGTATTTTATACTTGAATGATCTTGTGCTCGAAAAATAATTACTCTATTATTTGCCATGTATATAAGATAAATGGTAATTTGAACTTTTCTGTTGTAGTATAACCCATAATATGATTTTGATTTTATACAAGATATTAAAAGTACATTTAATTTAATATAAAAAGTGATAAGTGATCTTGGTACTCATGCAATTTCAGATAATTGTTAATATTACTTTATTTGAAAGCTTTTGAAGAAAAGAAGTATTTTGAATGCGTTTCAACATTTTAATAGATTCAAGGATTATTTTGTGGCTTGGTATATGATACAAATAGATAAGTGAATTGCGTAAACTATTTTAACTGAGATGATGAGTTTTACACTCATCTACCTGATTCGAAAGTGTTTAACAATTTTGATGAGTGATGTGTTTCTGATTTGACAAGTGATTCTTGATGTTTTTAAAACCCTCAGAAAGTCCACTATGTAATGTTCTGTTTATGCCTGTCATATGATGAATTCATCTTTATTTTGCCCTTTCTGTATTTGGCGAGCAACCTATAGCAGTGTTTGGTGCATTCAATTTCGGAGAATTATGTGTTCTGTGGTGCATTTTACGCATTCTCATGCTACTAGGCTATAATATTTATAGCCTTAGTGTGACCTATGAGGTGATTCTTGCATTACATGAACAACTCATCGAGATTTGAAATTCTGACATTTGAATGTGAATTTGAAAAAACAGTAATTTTTTAGTTTTGCACAAATTTAATAGTTTGTTTTCTTTCTTAGTATTTGCCTTGATATCAAAAGAGTCTGATTCGGGAATATATTATAGTATATTCAGTTTTCACGTAAGAAAGAAATCTAAAATGTTGCATTCTTTCATGAAGATAATAGTAATATGTTGTCTTAGACCATATTTTGCTATTTTTGGGAATTCTGATGCAAACCTTATAATTCACTATTTCTGAAAATTATTATTATTTTGTTAGATATCTAGGAACTCTAGTTAGAAATATTTCCACTGAGACCTAGCTCATTGTTGACAGTTAAAATAAATTTCTACCCAGGCCAATGATTAGCTTGGATCTAAGAAGTGAACGCCCATGGAAACACTTCTAATGGGTCAAAAACTTAGCCCACAACAAGCTGCAGCGAAGGTCATTTGACAAAACATGCGAACCTCACCACGCAGCCCATCTTGACTCGACCCGATCAAGTCAAGAACAGTTCGACCCTCAAATAGCTGTAGTGAATCTCGCCACGCAGCTCATCTCGACTCGACTCGACCAAGTCAAGAGCGGGTCGACTCCCAATTCATACCCCAGGCCGAGTCAAAAGGCGTCATTAGTCGGTCAAGTCATGAGTCGAATTTTGTGTTAATTTTGAATGCACAGACGAATTTTGCCAAGCAACGAACTTTGCTTATAGCAACCCAAGTGGGCCACGTCATCCACAGTTCCGAAGAAGGCTCACCCACATCCAAACGAACCTTGCCCAAACGTTTATAGCAAACTTCGCCAAATCAGCGAACCCCGCCAAATAGCCGTTTGAGGGCAACTTTTAAGGAAACAACTGCTCCCCACTATCTCTTATTTTATGGCCACTTAATCCACAATTAAAAGCCATTAACTCTCTCTTTTAGCCTATAAAGGGGGGGGGGATTGCTCATTTCGAGGAGGCTAATCTGATCATAGAGAGATCAACACACATGCATAAGAGATTATTAATCTCACATTTGCGATTCTATTGAGGAGAGGTGCTAAGAGAAGAATGAGATATCTTCTAAGCAACTAAGTTCTCATCAACAACAAAATACTCATTGTCTTAGTTGGTGCATCAACGGAATACAAGATCGACGTTCCATTGGCACACAGTAAAGAACCCCTAGGAAATATAAATTTTTCCTTAATTTTACTATAAGTCTTTTAATTATAATCTGTGTCAATTGTAATTTCAAAAGTTCCATTGGCACACTCATCCCGTCATTTTTAAATTTTTTCAGATCTGGCGTTGTTACGTAATAAGCTAAACTTTTTGTTGTGGCACATTGCTAAGAGGCGTTTAAATGGAAAAGCCTCTCCTTTGGTATTATGTACAGCTAACAACATGCTTTATGTTGTAAAATACTTGTAACGGTGTGAGTTCGAGTTGTATGTACTAATTATATATATAGTTTTTTTGAACTTCTATCATCAACATTTTATATATATATATTGAGAAAGCTATGTGATATGAGGTGCCAGGCTTGACTCATGCGTGGAACTTGTCTTGTGCATGGGTTGCTATTGTCACCTAACCCATATTTATGAATTTCTATTATAGTTTCAGGGCATGACAGTAAGATGGTATCAGAGCCTATGTTTCGATGTTATAAGCCTTGTAGGATGCGTTAGCATAGTGTAGATGCGCTAGATGAGTGTTCCATATGAATCAATAGTAGAGGTTATTCCGATAGATTGCTCTCCCTCTGAGGTCATCATGTTTTCATCCGACCCCTCCAGCATTGAGTCTCATATGGCTGGGGCTTCTAGTGATGATCAAGGACTCGCCTTTTCCGGGGGCTAGTCAAGCAACCTTGGTATATGTGTAGACCTTAATCTTAATAGGTGGGGAACTTGTGGTATTGACCCAAATCCTATATTCGGTTCTGATAATAGCCAAGACTCAGAGGAGACCGAGTCAACAGCTGAGGAGTCTAGCTCTAGTAGCTCCTCTTCCTAGATAAACTAAAATTTAGTTAGTAGGATAGTTTTGTAAAACAGTATATTGGTTCTCTTAGTTACCCTTTCGGTGTATGTAGACCACTTTTGGTAGAAACACATGTACATATGTAAACCTGTATACTCGTATATGTGTATGAACTGAAAAGTTAAATATCAATAACATACTTTTGGCTTGTAAGTACTGACTTGTATTACATTGTTGAGCAATGATTGAATTCATAATTACTTGAATTGCATATATGTGACTAGCTTAGAAATTTGTCTCTTGTATAATAGTTGACACAAATATTTTATTATTTATAGGGAGAAATGTCTACAGGTAATGATCAAACCCATCCTTAAAGAGATAATGGTCTCAATCAAAATATAAGTGTCATGATGAGATCTAGAGTTGCTCGTGCATCAATCTCAAGAAGCCCAGTAAACAACAACACACTAATGGAACTACTACAAGCAGTGACATCTGTAGTCACTAGACAACAAGATCAAATCAATCATAACCAGAAGAATGACCAGAATAGTGAACAATCAAAGTTAAGGAGCAGCATGGGTGAATTCAAGAAACTATTTCCACCAAGGTTTGAAGTAACTATCGATTCGATGATTACTGAGCATTGGATCATTGAAATGGAAAAAAATCTTCACATACATGAAATGCCCTGAAGAGGAAAGGGTCAAAGTATGTTGTCTACATGCTAAAAGACCGTGCGTATGAGTGGTGGTAGATGTAGGTAAGAACGTTGGGAGAAAAGGCGTACAAGGTATCATGGGATGAATTTAAAAAGATGTCTTATGAAATATATTTTCCCTTAACCATTCGCAAGCAACAGGAATAAGAATTTTGGAAAGTAGAGCAAGGTCACAAAATGGTAGTCGAATATGAAGAGAAGTTCACTTATCTATTGAAATTTGCAATGCACTTCTTTGGTAAGGAGTGTAGGCGGTCAAAATATATTTTCACTAAGGCCGATGATTAGCTTGGATCCAAGAAGTAAACGCTCATGGGCTAAACACTTCGAACAGGCCCAAAGTCAAGCCTATAATGGACTGCAGCGAAGGTCGCCTAAGCGAGCCCCGCCAATAGCCGAATTCTGTGTTAAAATTGAGCCCAATAGCGAAGTTCATTGACAAACTCTGCTCACATCCTCTCAAGTAGACTGAGTCATCCACTTCCGAAGAAGGCACATCCACGTTCACGACGACCCTCGCCTGCAACTGCAACGACCTTCGCCCACACCTTTAGCGGACCTCGCCAAGGTCACGAAGTCCACCTGATAGCCATTTCAGAGCTATTTATAGGGATAACTGCCCCCCATTATCTCCTACTTTATTGGTCACTTAATCCACAATTAAAGGGGTCATTAACTCTCTCTTTTAGCCTATAAAAGGAGAGGATATCATTCATTCTAAAGAGGTTCAGAAAAATAACGACTACACACACATCTGTGAGCTCCTCGAGAGATATTACCAAGAGAAGACTGTGTTAGCTTCCAAGCAATCCACAATCAGCAGAAGATCTATCGTCTTAGTCAGTTCGTCAATGGAGTACAAGATTCACACTCCACTGGCACACAGAAAAGAACCCCAAGAAATACAAATTTTCCTTAGTTTCATTGTTGTCTCTCAAATTAATCTGAGTTAATTGCAATTACAAAAGACCCTAAATAGGATTGCGACTCCACTGGGGACATCTTTCTCAACTGACGAGAAGATTGTGTCGCAAACTGACACTAAGACCCTCGGGTCTTTTGCTGAAATGTTGATCATTGAATTTGATCAAGCGAAGTTCGAGGAGCCTATCTCCATGAGCTCTTCAATGGCAATTGTGTGCAGTTGCCGTAGAATTTGTCGTAGAACGAATCTTGGGTCCAAAGCAAACCTCGCGTGTGGAAAGGCCACCTTCACTGAAGGGAGTTTGAGCTTAGCTGGAAGCCAAACGAACTTCACCAAAAGTGAAGGAAATCTGACTCTCGCCTCGTGCGAAGATCAAGATGTTAACACATCTGATCTCGGGCTTTAGTCATCGACTCCTTTAGGAGTTCGATTTAAAGCATCTAGTGATACTCGCTATGCTTCCTCGTTAGAAGCAAAGAATAGGGGTAACCCCTCATCAAAATTCCCTCAGAAGAATAAAATCATCATTGATAATCCCGCTAGACAAACATTTGGCCAGTGTCATCGTAAGCGACGTTCCCATTTTAAGGCCAAAAGCCAGTGAAATTGGCGCCAGTGTTGATTTAAGAGAATTCATAACTCTGAAGAGAGATCGACAATGTCAGCATTGTGTGGCCCTCAGAGAAGTAGTCATGACTATACAAAAAAGTTGCCAATACAAGGAGTCAGTGTTCAACCGTCTCGGTCCTGTTCTTGAGCCTTCAAGGGTTCAAACTAAGCAACGACGACGCGCTCGACGAAGGAAAACTCAAGTCTTCACTGTCAACATGACGAGTGTAACTTCCGAAGATGATGAGAAAAATACAGATAGCTCTCCTGATCTAGTTTATTCTCTAGGCATACGGCCCATATTTTCAGAAGTTGAGGGCGTGTTTTGCAACACTAGACTAAGGAGGAAAGCGGCAATTCTGTCTAACTATTCTTCCATATAATCTTCACAATTTTCATCTCAAGCAAATCAACCAACTTTCAGGGATGCCAACTCGGCCATAGCGTCAAATCCAACCTCTAGTTCAAGTTTAGGACGACGGTGGGAAGTAAATGCAACAGACCGTGAAGATACTCTGACTCAAATTGTGATCCAGAAGAAAGAGGCGAACAATTGGATCGAATGCCGAGAAAGGATTTTTAAGTAACTCTTGTTGAATTCTCATCCTCTAGCAAGCTCTTCAAAAGGAAAAAAGCCAAATCGGTGAAAGCCCTCCAGAAAAAGATCAAGAGCACCAAAGCGACGCAAATTCTGAGCATGAGCATGCAAGGTCAGAAGCGACGATACTCGCCAAACTAAGCAAAGAAGCAAAAGCTTTGGAAGACATCTAGAAGCAGCTCAACATTCTTTCTCAGCGAACGGAGCTCAAAAAAGTGGGGATTGTCCAACATTATCCCATTAAGTGGGACATGGTTCCTTACCCTACGAAGTTCAAGCTGCCTACGTTACATGCGCTTGATGGCAAAGGACCCCGAACCAACACATCTACTACTTCCATCAACAGACTAGGAATGTAGTAGGTAACGATGCCATTAAGGCATGTTTTTTTTAGGCACTCTTCAGGGGGTAGCCTTTGATTAGTTTCAGAACTTGCTCGAAGGTTCAATCAGATCTTGGGTGGATTTGGAATCCAAGTTCCTCTCACAATTCCACGAGGAACAATCCGATGTTACAATGGCCAAGCTCCTCTCTGAGAAACAAAGCGGAAATGAGACGATCAGAGAATACATCAAACGGTACCGCAACTTGACATTGCAATTTTGAGATATGCCTCTACCGATGCTGCTACAAACTTGTCGGCATAACCTTTTGGCAAAAATAAAGCTCACATGGGTGTTGTCACTGTCCACACTTTGAAGGATTTGATGGAACAAGTCGAAATAGCCAAAAAATCACCAGAGCATTTCAACAAGTTTGAGACCCACACCAATTTCAAGGGCAACAAGGGCAAGTAAGGGTAGACGTCACAACCAAAAGCCAAAGAGACTTTCGCAGTTGGGTTCCAAAATTCCAACAACAACCACCAAATAGAACCAAGGAAGAACTATCAGTGCAACTACTCATTCAAAGATGAACATACAGTCGCCATCTTCCATATCCTCAACAAAGAGAATCACCTGAAGCTCCGGAAGCTAGACGCCCTAAAGAAGTCAGAAAGACCAACGATCCTAATAATTGTCTCTATCACAAGATGTTAGGGCATCCGATGAAATACTGCTACATCCTCAAGAATAACATCTAGATATTCGTCGAATCAGGGATCCTCAAGCTAAAACCTGAGCAGAAGAAGATCACTGCTAACATGGTAACACTTCAGTTCGGCTCCATGCCGGAAATTCAAGCCCAAGATAGTGTTGTTCCCATTCCTACTGCGAGGATGGAAGTGGTAAACTATGACCACCAAAATCACCAAAGTCAAGGTTTAGTTCCTCTTACCACAGCTAGAGGGGAAATAATGTGGGTGCATCCCGACCTTCTTTAAGGTGAAGACAGAACTCTCCCGAAGTCCAAATCTAAGATGAAGACTTGCAATACCATCTCCACGATCATCGGAGAGGAATCTATGCATGTCACTTCACTCACCGATTCAGAGGGTATGAAAGTGGCCTTGATGGGGACAATATCCAGTAAAGATTACTTAAAGGATTACAATCAATAGGGACGTTCAAACACTCTGAACCGGCCAAGCAAAAGGAGACTCGGTTCGATAAGGCCCTACAACATCATCCAAGTGACCCTAAGGCCCCATTTAAATATGATATCATGGCTCAACTTACCAATATTCGAGCCCGTATTACTTTATACGAACTTTTATGTTTGTCAAAGGATACAAGAGAAACTTTGAAAGAAGTCTTGAACAACAGTATGGCGTTCCTCGCCCACTTGACTGAACCTCCTTAAGACGAACGTCCCAAGCAATGCTATCAATGCCGACAGCAGACGCCTTGCATCACCTTCACTCTGGAGGACATGCTTGTTAAGAATCATCATCACAACTGACCCCCTAGTATACTGGGTATATAGGGTCGTCAAGGGTCGAGAGAATTCATATTGATCCAGGCTCCGCCTTGGGCATAATTCCGCGAAGACTCTTGAGCTTTTTGGGAATCCCCCTTCATAAACTTTTACAGACTTCGATGACCATACTTGGCTTTAAGTCCAGTGGTAGCCGGTCTCTTTGGAAGATCCAACTTAAATGTCAGATCGGAGATTTGAAGACATAAGTGACTTGCTATGTCATTGACGTCGAAACACCTTACAACCTTCTGCTCGGATGACCTTGGATTCACTCCAACTAGCTCGTTCCATCAACACTTCACCAATGTTTCAAATACATTGTTCAGTTGGGGGTTCAGTAGAGAATCGAAGCTGAAAGACATCCTTTCAAGGGGGTGGAGAATTATTTCACTGACTCTCTCTTGTATGATGAAAATTACACACTCGAGATTGTCCTTCCAATGATGAGGATAGCGGTAATGAAGCAGATGTCGAGCTAGATCCCATTGATGATTCCATGTGAGAGATAGATCCACTTGTAATTACCCTAGATGACCTCTGTATCGACCAATCTGCTAAAGATCAGGGCAACTAGATCTTTAATGAATACGAGTTTGCTTACAACTACTCTCTAAACTCTAAGTCTAAAAACTCAGGAGTCAAGACTCTGATGGCCAAACTAGCTTCAAAACCAGCATTACATACGCCAATAAGCAAATCATACTCCATTCTCAAGCATTTGGATAATTCAAAAGACGTTATTTTCACTATTCCGCCTAGAGGGAACACATCGGATCCGATCTTCTTTGAAAAAGTTAAGAAACGACCTCATTTATCGAATACCGACGAAAAGGCGAAAGCAACGCTAGAATTCTCCTGATACAGCTAGCAGTTTCAACAGATCATGGCGAAGATGAGGTATAGCCTTACTGCAAAATAAGGGTTGGATTTCAATAGAGGACTATGAGTCCCTTTGATCCCCTTCACCAGAAAGCGAAGTGTTTGATTACTACAATCGAACCAAGCATGGGCTCGGTTACATCTCTCCCGAAGCCAAACCACATACTGATGTAGGCATTAAAAATTGCCTATCAGTGCCCGAACGTGAATCATGCTGATGGATTGGCAATCAACGACCCATCCGACGATGCGACAAAGAACCACCGACGACGTCAAAGGAGAAGAAAGTGCACCACCTGACAAAGCGTTAAAAATTGCCTATCATCTTCTACCATAGGGCAGTGCACCACCCGACAAAGGCGTGCTACTATCTCAAGGATAAAATCCAAGCCTTGATCGCTGTGGGGGTTATTACCACGAAGCCGTCAAAGGAGAAGAAAGTGGCGGTGAACGTCGTATCTATTAACTTCGGATCGGTACCATTCACTTGGTTTCAACCGAAGCCTGTCATCAAAGTAGGGGTGAAGACAGTGAACGATGATCCTCACGGGCAACGTGAAAAGGGTCTTGTACCGCACACCACCTCAAACAAAGAAATTCTGTGGGTCCATCCTAACCTGCTAGAAGATGATCAGTGGGTGGCCTCTTCGTCATCCAAAAAGAAGTCAAAGGGAAAGGGGAGATTATGCCATGCTACTTCAGCAATCTTGGAAGACGACGATGAATGAATGGTGATGTTCGAGCTCTCTGAAGAACAACCTGAAGTCCTCACCACAGGAGCGGACATGAGTACAGATACAAGTACCCCGAAGTTCCTGACCTGAATGTGAAGACGTTGACGAAGCTGGGAGTGCTAATAACTACCCTTTACACGGGCTGAAAAGGCGCATCAGCAGGCGGCTACTAAGTAAGACGCGGCTAAGTCGAAGGAGACGCAACCTCAGGAGGTTTAGCTCTGGAAGCAGCCTCGATTCAATCATCTGATTGGAGGAGACAAATCGGGAAGCTCAGACTCCTCGTATCGCTTTAATGTGATGGCTCAACTGGTAAACATCCTAGTGAGGATCACCCTTTACGAGCTTCTGCGACTGTCCAAGGAGACCCGGAAAGCCTTACAAGAGGCCCTGGCAGACTCTAAGATCTTCCTCACTGGGATCAAGCTAGCTCCTGAAGAGCCAGAATCGTCAGTGGCTGTAGACAGTCAAAATTTTGTATATTAGAACGAGGGTCGCATGCATTCCCATCATGAGACTCGGGAGCCACCCTCGAAGCAAAACTCAAGACTCTAG
>JBAKGM010000365.1:28685432-28707562 GCA_037177215.1 Asparagus racemosus | reverse complement strand
GTGGAAAAAAGAGGGGGGGGAAGGGGGGGGGGAGAGAGAGAGAGAGAGAGAGAGAGAGAGAGAGAGAGAGAGAGAGAGAGAGAGAGAGAACCCTAGTTCCGGCGAGGGCCTCACTTGCGACCACCTGTAGTTGTTGGTCGATCCCCTCCATCATCATGACTCTCACGAGCTAGGAAGGAGTCGAAGGGAAGCTCAGTTTGTTGTTGTAAAATAAAAAAATAAAAAATAAAACGGAAGAAAAAGAAAAGGGGTTAAGAGGAAGAAGAAGAGATAGAGGAGAGAGAAAAGAGAAAACTATGATAAAATAATAAAATTTCTTCGGGACCCCTAAGCATTTATGAGTTTGTATATAGGCCCAGATGATAAAAGGAATGAAAATTCTTATTTAGACCCCTGTTGCTCTAATAACCGCCAACAGGCCCAATAGATCCAAACTTAGTTTAAAATAGGCTTGGTAATTGTTTGAAACACCTAAAACTGTCTGAAATTGTTAATCGGTCCAAAACTGTTAGAATAATGTTATAAAATTATGATAAATTGATAAAATTAGCAAAAAGCCTATATGTACCATATTTATAGATTTTAATTATTATTTGATTATATTTGAATCTGATTGGCTCTAGATTCTGAAATAATTAACCTTTAATATATGCTTGTCTTGAATTAATATTAGTCTTATATCTTTATATTATAGGATCTGGTTGATATCATGAGGAGTAATATTTTGAGGAAGTCGTATCCACTAGAGGTGAGTTCATTTCTCACTAGTATTTTTATAGTATAAATTTCATGATTATTATATATCCGAATGATCTTGTACTCGAAAAAGATAATTACTCTATTAATTGTCATATATATAAGATGAAAGGTAATTCGAGCTTTTCTACTATGACCTATACCTATAATATGTTTTTGATCTCGTATAAGATATTCAAAGTAAATTTGATTTCATATATGATAAATGATTTTGGTTTCATACGATCTCAATTAATTGGGAATAATGTTTTATTTGAAAGCTTTTGAAAAAAAGAAGTATTTTGTATGTGTTTCAATAGTTTAATGGATTCAAAGATTTTCTGTGACTTAATATCTGAGAAATATAGAGAAAAGTGTGTAAACTATTTTAACTGAGATGATGAGTTTTACACTCGTTCACTTGGTTAAAAAATGTTCAGCAATTTTGATAAGTAATGTGTTTCTAATTTGACAAGTAATTCTTGATGTTTTCAAACCCTCAGAATGTCCCCTATGGAGTGTTCTCTTTGTGCCTGCCATATGGTGGATGCACTTTATTTAGCCCTTCTGTATTTGGCCTTTCTAAAATCTGTTCTGGCCCTTTTGGACAACTCTAATCTGGCCGGCAACCTATGGCAGTGTTAAGTGCATTCGATTCCCAAGAAGTATCTATTCTGTGATGTGTTTTACACATTCCCATGCTACCAGGCTATAATATTCATTGCCTTTGTGTGACCTATGAGGTGATTCTTGCATTACATGAAAAACTCATCGAGATTTGAAATTCTGACATTAGATTGTGAATTTGAGAAAACAACAGTTTTTTCGTTTTGCTCAAATTTAATAGTTTGTTTACTTTCTTAGTATTTACCTTGATTTCCAAAAGCGTCTGATTCTGAAATATATTAGAGTATATTCAGTTTGCACATAAGAAAGAAATCTAAAATGTTGCATTCTTTTTTGAAGGTAACAATAATATGTTGTCTTGGACCATATTTTGCTATTTTTTGAATTTCTGGTGCAAACTCATAATTTATTTTCTGGGAATTATTATTATTTTGTTAAATATCTAGAAACTCTAGTGGAAAATATTCTCACTGTGACCTAGCTCACCCCGTCGTTTTCAATAAAAAATTTCAGATTTGGTGTAGCTATGTATATAAGCTAAACTTTTGGTTGTGGCGCATTGCTAAGAGGCGTTTATATGGAAAAGCCTCTCCTTTGGTGTTATGTACAGCTAACAACGTGTTTTGTTCTGTAACATGCTTGTAACAGTGAGAGTTTGAGATGTATGTACTAATTATATATATAGTTTGCTCTGAACTTCTATCATTAGAAGGTATATATATATTTTAAGAAAAGCTATGTGACATGAAGTGCCAGGCTTGACTCTTGTACAGGACTTGTCTTATGCATGGGTCGCTGCTGTCGCGCAACCATATTTATAAATTTTCACTGCAATTTCGGAGCGTGACACCATTTATTTATTTTATAGCATGCTTATGCTTTGACATATTGGTAGTGTATTAGTAGTCTTGCATGACCCTTGCGTTAACCACTACGATGTTTTGCCATCCACACTAGTCAGTTTTTTTAAATGGATATCACTTGTTCTTGTGTGAATGAGATGTAAAGTTCACGTTACAGGTTAATAATGCGATTAATAATTGAATTACACCTTAATCATTGTACATGTAGACCGGTGTAAGAGACCTATTCTTTCTAAGCTATGGAAGTACCTCGATGTATATAGTTCTAGTGTATGACAAGATTAGGCGGTTGATCACTATTCCATGTTGGTCTCGTCAGCACTACCTAGGTTGTGTGTCTATAGGATCGAGACAAGTGAACGACATTATACGTGCAATATAAATAACATCGAGGTTAGGGTTAAGTGATGGGTTGTGGCATCTTAAGATAAGTTCATTTGAGTGGACTCTTTGATGAGTACCTTTATTACTATTTTTCTTACCACCTTACGCGGTCCGAATCTCTCATTTGCATGTCCAAATAAGAACGTGATTTAAACCATATGCTTAATTTTAATTATGTATCTTTTACGTTCAGCCGTACATCATATTCAATTGATTCCTTATTGCTTCTTTATCTAGCTTAATGTCAGGAGTGCATTATAAAAAGTTTAAACATCAGTGAACCCATAGAACGGTTTATAATAAAAATGTTCAGTGGGCTATCTGCAACCCCCTTGAACAATGCACTTGAATTAGTCTCCTCGATGTATAACATCGGTGGGAACCTGATCCATTCCAAACGAACCCACAAGAGAGGGTTAGACCCAATTTTGAAGTCAAGGGTCCCACATGTCAGTGAACCTAAAAAGCTCCGTTAAAATATCAACATCATCGTCTAAAGACCCAGCCACCCCCAAACTTCTCCACGCTACTAGCAGAACTGTAGCAGTCCCCAAAAAATCCCACTCCATTACCTCAAATTTCTCACGAGTCTAGATTTATTTAGCCCAATTACTTGATATCGCAAATTGTAGCGGGCTCTGTTTCAGATCCTGAATCGTACGCAGTGATCCTCGATCGCCCTGCCAAGGTTAGTCCTCCCTCCCTCCCTCCCTCCCTCTGAATTTTCATGATCTTTTCTGATATTTTCTGCAGAAAATTAAGGTAGGTTTCTATATATCAATTTCATTCTCTAAGTTGAATTGGTTGTTGATTTTTTGCTTGATCTTGATCCTCGACTCTGTGTGAACTGTAAATTTTCTGAATATTTAAGGCCCATTCCTTAGTTGGTTCAGATTTGAGAGAAATGTTGAGTTGCTTATAAACTTCTTCTGTTTCTAATGATGCCCATTGAAATAATTTTTTTTGTCAGTGTTAATGTTTACGTCAGCGACCGATTTTTTTCTTTTTGCCCATTTTTTTTTCTCTTATTAGAGTAAGTATTCTGATCTCAGGATGGCAATTCACGGCAAACTGAAGTTTCCGTATATTTCAAAGAAAAATGTATATAGATTAAATGTGAAAAGGTGCAGCCTATTACTGATCGAAGTTATCAAAGTCTGGTTTTTAGGGTAACATTTAGTCTTACATTGACTAAATGAGAAATCAAGTGCGGCTTTTAAAATGCTTGAGTTCCTCTAATTGCTAACTTTTAAGTATGAGTTATCCTAGGTCTCCTACAAATAGTAGTAGAGTCAATCCCATCTTCCCAGTTGCAAGCGAACAATGTAGACTTAATAATGCAAAGTCAATAGGGTGACACCGGGATTGTATTGTTTGACTGGGACTAGACTAGTGCAAAGCTAGCCATGTGGGCACTAGGATCGCGAAAGCGTGGTGGTATGTTAGGGTTCATTTAGTTAAAGTTAAGCATAAACAATAGCATTGTTAGAAGAAAGTAAGCATGAATAATAAAAAGTTTTTATTTAAATCTACATGTGATCTATAATGAAATTAAATTTTTAATCAACCACAATAGTCATGCGTCTAAAATATCAAGTGGGGGCAAATAGTAAGCTAAGTCTCAATAATAAATATTATAAATGTCATAGGCATATTGTAGAAGAGAGAAAAAAAAAGCGGGCAGCATGTGCGTTTGCCCACACTATGGTCAATGTGGCTCTGCCACTACTCTCTACTATAAAAAACGTAGTAGAGAAAACATTAACTTCTAATTCACATTATTTTTTTCTTTTATGGAGTGTTGTAGAAGATTGTGATTCATTCCAAACTCGATACTTATCGTATCCTCATGAATTATATTCATTTCTATTTGACACTCAAAGAGAAAAAATTACAAGTATCGTTTTAAACAAGCAATTGTTGTAATTAAAAGTGGCAATGCATGCACTACTATTTAGTAGTGGAGAGGATCTGAACCCATAAGGATAATATGTAGACAAATTTCAAATCTTTTTGGATCTTTTCGGCAATAGTCTCTTAATTTTAATATTTTGAATATTAGTGTTTTAAATTATTGAAATTGCTATGAGGCCTTCTAATTCTTATAAGTTGACTCAATAGTAGTCCCTCAATCAATGAAATTTCACTTAACCTCCTTGATCTTTGGGGGTTTTTGCACATAAATTCCCATTTGAACACCTCTCTTTCACTCTGACATTAAAGTGAAGAGAGGCGATAATTCCAAGCAAGAGAACGAGTAGTTCTACATGTCTGAAGCAAGCTAGCCACGTGGGCACAGGGACTGCGGAACCGTGGTGGTATGTTAGGGTATAGTAAAAGTTAAGCATAAATAAAAGTATTATTTCTAGATTGGGGTACTCCAACTAGTCTGCTTGCTAGCAGCAAAGCACCCCAAAGAAGTCGGCCACCCATAGTGCACAAGCAATGGATTCTCTAGGCTCAAACGGATGCTTCAATTTGCCCAATAAATTAGAACAGGAAGATTATGAGAAATATATGAAAGAAATTGAAGGGACAAAGACTTTTTTTTTGCTTTTGATCTTTTTTATTGTGTCTTCCTACATCCTCTCATGCCATCCTATTTATAGATCTGGAGATGAGCCATGATAAATGAGGCAATTTACTAAAGTTACCATCACAAAACATCTAAAATGACTCATAAATATGACTAGTTAAAATCATGGTTATTGCCCAAATTTATGGTCATCAATTTATGATTTTTATTGTACGATTCATGAGTAAAATAAAGGATAATAGGAAACTCAATCTTTTTCTTAAATAAAAAAATCTAACATTTAGGATGAGTTATTCTCTTAATAAGTCTACCGCACGATTTGTCGAAGGCACATTACCAATTGCTATTACCTTTGGAGGACTTACCTACATGAGAGAAACCGTGAAGACTATAGTTATGCTATATGGTGTTGATCCCTATTAACTCTCACGAGTCTACATTTGTGAGTATGACCGTTATAGCTCCGACCTGCTAGACCAATGAACGGATGCAGACTTTATGTACTTTTGTCAATATCTAATAATGAGACCTAATTCAAGGCATAGTCCATTATGTCCCTCGACTTACGAAAAATATTATTAAGTATAAGTTAAATGCCAAAAACTATCTTGCTAATTGCACAGCATAAGATCGCATAATTTGCATATCGTATTTTATGCCTTTTTCCATTGTTTTCTGTTCTCCAAGACTCAACCTTCTTGGGGCTGTGGGATTTTTTTATTTAAGAAAAAGATTGAGTTTCTCATATTCTTTATTTTTATTGTAAATAAGACAATAAAAATTATGGATTGATGACCATAAATTTGAGCAATGACCATGATTTTAATTAGTTATGACTCATGTTTATGAGCTATTTGAAATATCAACGATAATTTTATTAAATTGCTTCATTTACCATACACTCCCTCTCCACACCTATAAATAGGATGGCATAAGAGGTTGTAGGAAGACAAAATAAATAAATAAATAAATTAATTAATTAAAATAAAATAAATAGAGCAAGAAGAAAAGTCCTTTGTCTCAACCATTTCTCATAGTCTTTTTTATTATTTATTGTGCAATTTGGTGCATCAGTTTGGGATAGAGAACCCCTCTTGTGCATTGTGGGTGGCCGACTTCTTGTGGGTACTTTGCCACAAGCAAGCTGACCTAGTGGAGTGTCTGCATGATTGCACATCCAACTTTCTAGTGCATTGTGATTACTGGATTATACCTCGGGCTGGTATGTTACTTTCTAATATTATATGCGATGCCAAACTAAAAACTAAGAGAGGAATTATTATACTATCTACTAAAGTGTCTGAAAGTTCCACTGTATCTAGCTACTATAACTTGCAAAAACTTTAGTAGATGGTAAAGTATACAAAAAACTGAAGGCAAATAGTAACTGAAACAGCGGTAACCCTGTAGTCAAAACCTATAGTCAAAACAATGCCTTCACGCTATGGAGGAGAGAAAAATGCAAACAAGTGCATTGATAGCAGCGGATAAGACAACACATAGTCAAATATAAGTAGTATTTAAGTAGTGAATAGCATGCTTTGTCTCCATTGCTCATGCTGAAGGAAAATAAAAAAAGGAAAATAAATTAAAGACTTATTTTCACTTTAATACCCCAAACGTTTACCCACGTTTTCACTTTAATACTACATAATTTTTTAACACTTCGATACCCCAAGAATTCAATACCATTTCACTTTGATCCCTAGGTATCTTTTTAACACATTGATACCCCAAAGATTCAATCTCATTTCACTTTGATATTCCTATCTAGATGCCGTTAGATTTTCCATTAAATTTGCATAATGTGCTTAGCAACTAGGTAAAATAGATCCAAATGTATGATCTATCATATGTTAAAGACGTAATATAAATTTAATAGAAAATCTAATGTAATCTGGATGCGGTATCAAAGTGAAATAGATTGACACGATCAAAACTTTAGGGTAGCAAAGTGTTAAAGAAATATTTTTGGGTGCAAAGTGAAATAGCATTTAAACTTTAGGGTGGCAAAGTGTTAAAATGATACTTTTAGATATTAAAGTGAAAATATTGGTAGACTTGGAGTATTAATGTGAAATAAGCCAAGTAGAAGACGATAAGGGTGAATTTTTCAGAAACACTTAACTTTCAAAATGTCACAAAACCATCCTAAATTTTGGGGTTCTCAAAAAACCTCCTTCCACTTTCAACATTTTTCAAGAAAAAGCCTAACGACATTAACCACAATTTTTACATCTGTAGGTAAAATTACACACATGGATATTTTGTCAGTGAAAATTGTGGTTCAAACTTTTATGGATCTTTTCAAAAATCATGACAGTTGAAGGAATTTTCTGAGAACCCCAAAATTTCAGGAGGTTTTGTGAAATTTTAAAGTTAAGACTTAAGAACTTAACCGAGAAACGCTCAAACATATGGAAGTTTTGTCAAATTTTCCAATAGAAAGATTCCTCTTTAACTAGTCTCTCTCCCTATTTCCAAGCACATAAACAACAAAATTTGTTCCCTGAGCTCAGCAAGAATGGAACCCAATCCTCTTTTTAAATTAAAATAATCAATTTACATAATGAAACAGATAGGCATCTTGTACTTAGCGGAAACCCGACATGAATATAAGCTTGATGAGCTCTATTGGCTGAAGTAAGACCCAATAAATTTCATTTTGGCTTAATGGGTCTAAAAAAACATAATACAAATATAAAAATATAACTGTTAATATAAAATGAATATAAATACAGTCATAGTGTGGTTATCTTCAGTACAACTCCAAAAAGAAATATTTTTATGAACAAACTGAAAAAAATTCCAAACCAAATGTTTACATCATTATTCTTTGGCTTCTTTCACATACAAGTATGACTCCCAAAAAAATTTTATCCAAAAATTTAAAAATAAATTTCTAAAATGAAATGTTTAAACCATTTTTCTTATTGCCTTTTATCAACAGTATCACTCTTAAATTCACAAATTACAAAATTAATTTCTGAACCAAATGGTTACAGTGTTATTCTTCTTTTTTGGACTAATTCATGTATAATACAACTCCCAAAAATGTTATCACCATCGAGATGCTTCAACATCTTTTTTCTTATAAATTAAAAAAGAAATTTCTAAACTAAATGCTTAAACCATCAAATTTTTGCATTCTTTCATACTAATTTATCAACAATACAACGCTGAAAAAAAAATTTATCCACCAATTAAAAAAAATCCAAACTAAATGAATAAACCATTACTTTTTTTTTGCATATTAAGGCTGTGGCATCGCTCGGGTCAATTATGCTCGTTAAATATGATTGTGTTTGTAGAATTTATGATTCATGCTTTTTTTTTCCCAGCAAGTCCACATCAAGTAAATGGTTAATAAGAGGTTTGAGTTTCCTTCCCCAAACAAGCTTTTAGGGTGAGTTCTCTTAGGTCTCTTACACTAGTTTCCAGTTGCACCCTAATAAACACAAAATTTGATCTATCAGTCTAACTATCACGTCATTCCCATAACTGTTTGACGTCTTGTTCCTTGATTCATGCATGCTATTTTCTTTAGTAATAGAGTCTTCCAAATCACAATATTTTCCCCACAAGTCGGTTCTCGTAAAAAAAAAAGGACATATTTATCGATGCTGCAGGAGGAATTATATATTTTTCTCTTTTGTATCTGCATTATTTATGTAATTAATTTTGTTTATTCAATCAAAGACCTTAATGTAAGTTATAGAATCTTTCTTCATTGACAATGAGAAAACCTTTAGCTTATTCATCACTTATTCTATGACTGGAAGTTTACTTGTAGTTGCAACATGAGGTATTCAGAAAAGTTTTGGCACTTATATTGAATTATTGACCAATTGATGGGGCATATCACTTACTGTTTAGTGTTTACAGTCTTCTCTGAACTTCCCTTGATTGGACTTGGATCCATTAATAAAGAACCCACATTAAAGAGTAGACCTAATCTAAGTCAAGTGCCACATGTCTGTGCAACAAAAAGAGAAAAATATTCCTCTGAGCCAGTTCTATAAAATATCACGATTGTCATCTACAGACTCCGCAATCCCCAAATTTCTCCACACTGTTAGCCTATGGCGGAGCCAGAAACTTTAGCTTGGAGGGGCCAAGAATCCAAGATATATAAATTGACTCTTATTTCTTTCGTTAAGGAGAGAACATCTTCTCCAAACCAATTTTATATGTTTTTTCATCCTAATTTATTCATAATAGAACCCAAACACAAGGGTCATATGACAATATAAGAAAATAACAGAGAAGTTGATAAGGTAAATAAGCAATAGACTTTGTCTAATAAGGTAAGATTATACAGTCTTGTCGGTAAAATTAGTAAAGGTTCCCAACTTTGGTAAGCTTATAATCTAGGAGATAAATACTTTGTCTAATAGGTAAAGTTCCAAAATCTTGAAGGGCCCAAGCCCCCATCCCCCTCCCCCAAAGGATTTTTCTTGATATTTTCTGTAAAAAATAAGGATTAGGTTGGGTGTTTGTAAGTCAGTCTCAATGCATAATAAATTGGTTTAGTTTCTCTTTATTGAATGATGGCTGTAAAGATTGTTGCTTATTTTGTTTGCTCTTGATCGCCGGGTGAGATTCTTTGTGAATTATAAGTATTCTGGAAATTAGGTAATATCTTAGTTCATTCAGATTCAAGAGAGCTGCCTCCTCCCTGGTTTATTCAGATTTGAAAGATGATAAATCTCATTGTAATTGAGGCAATTGAAAGAATATTGATCCATGTTTAGGACCAGGACTAAAAAAATATTGTTCCTTTTCCATGTTTTTTTTTCTTCCCAGAATGAGGATGGGATCTCAGGATGAAAATTTTCAAACACGCTGAACTTATATACATTTCAAAGAAATATGTATAAAAAGTACATGTGAAAGATGCAGCTAATAGTTGATTAAAGACATAAAATCTAAGTCTCCACTTTTCAGTTAAACCCCACAACAAACACAAAACTCGAATTTCTTCGAAAAATATGGAAAGAACAAACAAAAGTTTGATATATGCATCTATCAGTTAACAATACCTCTTCGGATCATATAATAATATTAACATTTATTCAGTCGAAGCCATTAATGGAAATTATAAAATCTTTCTTTGATGGCAAAATGAAACTTTGGTCTTTAGCTTATTTGTGACATACTGTGGCTGGAAGTTTGCTTGTATTGCAACATGTGGCATTCAGGTTTTTGGCAATGATATTGAATTGTTGACAAACTGACTGGGCATGTTACTTATTACTGTTTACAGTATTTGCAGAATTCAGTTTCAGTCTGGTCAGCTGTGAAATTGTCTGTCGTACTAATGGATGATAGGGGACTGAAAAATTCACCTATCTTGTTTGCATATTTGTTTTCGAAGGCATTTTAACGGATGCAATCATCCAGGTTCCTGGGTTTTGCATGGGGAATTTCTTTTAGCAAAGGCAAGACTCAGTGAAAAAATGTTATACAGAAGCAATCAAGCAACTTGTTTTCCCTGCTAAAAAAAATTGTTTGTGATATTTCATTCACAGAATGGTAGAGGTTAATTATTTCCCAAGCAGGCTGTTGTTATAGCTCTGCTTCAGTTGTCCTGGAAAGAAATGCGACTTTCTGCCTCTCTGCAAGATTTCTCAAGATCTGCTAAATCAGAGCTACGGGAAGATGGTTTTGACCTTGAGTTCAATAAGGGGCTTCATGTCAAAGCTTTTCATGTTTTACAAAGAGATGGTGGTGCATCAAGCTTTTCCAAGGAGAAATCCTTATCTACAGCCCCACCCTTATGGAAGAAATGGATACGATCAGGCTTGATAGGTCTTATTGGCCTTCTCCTATTATTTGTTTTGATTTATGCATCCTTAAGGTATTACAATGATTCTTTGTCACATAGAGCGTCAGAGTATTTTGTGATTCTTGACTGTGGAAGTACCGGCACTAGAGTTTTTGTCTATGAGTGGTCAATTGTTCAGAGTGTAGACCATAGGAGTTTACCCTTTGTTTTAAGACCTTTACCTGAAGGTCCTGAGAAAAAGTCTACTGGACGCAAGGGCCGTGCTTATCAACGGATGGAAACCGAGCCTGGTTTTAGCAAACTAGTACATAATGAATCTGGCTTGAAGGCTGCTGTAAAGCCACTTCTGCAGTGGGCAGAAAAGCAAATACCAAAACATGCTCATAAGCATACGTCTCTCTTTCTATATGCTACAGCTGGTGTTCGTAGGCTACCAAATTCAGATTCGGAGTGGCTTATGGAGAAGGCATGGTCTATTCTAAAGAAGTCATCCTTTTTGTGTCAGAGAAATTGGGTTAAGGTTATTACAGGAATGGAGGAAGCTTATTATGGATGGATAGCTCTCAACTATCATATGGGCATGTTAAGTTCTTCACCAGCTAAAGAAACATATGGCGCACTAGATATGGGCGGTTCCTCATTGCAAGTGACATTCGAGACGGAAAACCCTATAAATGATGATACGGGTATAAATTTGAGCATAGGCATGGTCAACCATCATCTGAGTGCATATTCTCTTTCAGGGTATGGCCTAAACGATGCATTTGATAAATCAGTGGTTCATCTTATTAGACGAGGAACAGCCAGCTCAAGTAATGGGAAAGTTGAGCTTAAACATCCATGTCTGCAGACAGGGTATAGAGAAGAATATATATGTTCGCAGTGTGGTATGTCAAACCAAGATGGAAGTCCTCTAGTTGGAGGCCGAGCTTCGAGCAATGGAAGACACGGTATGCCTATTGATTTGATTGGTGCCACTCATTGGGAAGATTGTAGTACACTTGCAAAAGCAACAGTCAATCTGTCTGAATGGTTGAACCTCGGTTCTGGAATTGACTGTGAACTAAAACCTTGTGCCCTTGCTGAGAACTTACCTCTACCACGTGGGCAGTTCTATGCCATGTCAGGGTTTTTTGTGGTGTATCGATTTTTCAACTTGACTCCTGATGCTACCCTTGATGATGTTCTAAAGGTGGGTCGTGAATTTTGTGAAAAGTCATGGGAAGTTGCAGAGCATAGTGTTGTTCCACAACCCTTCATTGAACAATACTGCTTCAGGGCACCATATATCGTATCACTGTTAAGAGATGGGTTGCATATGACGGATAGCCAAGTTTTTATTGGATCGGGTAGCATCACTTGGACTTTGGGGGTTGCTTTACTTGAGGCTGGACAGGCATTCTCAAGAAACATAGAGTTTCATGACTATAGCATATTGCATGCAAGCACAAAACCTGCTGTATTTCTTGTTTTGCTTTTGATATCAGTTATACTTCTCTGTTGTGCAATATCTTATGCTTTCAACTGGACTTCCAAAATTTACAAAAGAGCATATCTTCCTCTCTTTAGGCATAACAGTGCAAGCCCTTCCATTCTAAACTTCCAGAGGTGGAGCCCTACAAGTAAGCTTGTTTTCATGAGATACTAATTTATCCTTGCCAATTTTCTATTTAGTAAATGCTCTCAAACTGTTTCCTGTTCCTAGATTTTTTTCATTTCTGTCACATCTATGTTACAACTGAATCTCAACAATCCATGTCCATAATAAGTCTACCTATTGACAATAATTAAACTCTTTATTGTTGGCTTTTCAAGTTTCTGCCTTATCTGAATTAGTCCTCCATTGATCTCTGAGGAGAGCAAGTTGTGAGAGGAGGAAAAGAATGGAAAGGGAGCATCTTATAAGGGGAGAACACCCTAAATTCTAAAGATATATAAATGTTAGTCTGAGCAGAATTAACCACAGAAGGAAGTTTTACTGGTAAAGGGTGGACAAGGCCCTTCAGTATCTTTATTTGTATTGTTCTTTCCAACAGTATATGAGCAAAACGTAAGAGATCTCTCATTTTGTAGGAATGGTATGCATACAGTCTTTAACCTGTTGATTGAATAGATACTTCAAGCCCTGGCTAGATTAAAATGTTTGATTATCTCAGTTTCCCCACAAAATCAAATTACAGTCTACTTTGCATTACACTCTAACCTTTTCAAAAACCTTCAAAGCTTGACTCTACTACTCAGTTTGTTATCCAGTCTTTTCTGTTGTTGGAGAGCATCGGTTTTGTTTGTTTGTACAGCTAGTGATCTCTGGTTGACCATTAAAGCTCTCTGCAAACTAGCTACTGTCTTATTCACTTACTCTTGGTTCACACTTTAGATATTGTTAAATTTTCTCATAAACACATGGAGTTAACATCAAATGTTTTGTCACTACTTTATCCTTTTATATGAATGGTACTCCTTCAGTCATTACCCTTTATTATTGAATAGACCTCAAGCCTTGGCTATTTCTCAGTTTCCCCCTAAAACCAAATAACTTACTCTGCATTAAACACTAACTTACTCAAAAACCTCCAAAGTTTGGCTCCAAATCGGTTCTAATCAGTTCATCAGCCAGCATTCTCTGTTGGTTGGAGAGCATTGGTTTTGTTTGTCTGTATATCAACTGCCCTCTGGTTGCTCATTAAAGCTTCTTTGTAAACTAGCTACTCTCTTATTCACTTAGTTCAGGTTCACTATGTATATGGTTAAAATTTTATCACAAATACACAGTGTAAACATCAAAGTTCTTTTTCTCTCTGCTCGGTTCTTCTAATAGAGAATTTTATTTCGATAGAGTGACATAAAAGCAACTTTCAACACAATTTTCTTTCTTTCGGTTTTCTTTTGTAGGGGATGGAAGAGTCAAGACACCACTCAGTCCTACAATTTCTGACTCTATTCAGCATCCATTTGGCATGGGAGGCAACAACATTCAGCTTACGGAGTCTTCCTTAATCCCTTTAGGTTTTGCGCACAGTTTTTCTTCTGGAAGCTTGGGTCAGATGCAGTTTGGAAATGGTCTCCGTGGTCAGACACTTCAGAGCCGTAGATCCCAATCTAGAGAAGACCTTAGTTCTTCTTTGGTGGAAGCTCACATTGGAAAAGTCTAGCATATGTACTCAGATGAAGCCTGCTATGAATCATCAATTTTTTCTGGTAAATTTCACGAAACCCTTTTGGGGACTTTCTAACAAAATCACCTTCACCTTCACCTTCAATTTAATCATTGAAACCGACTTGGAAATTCTCGTAAAATGGCATTAAAGAGAGTAAAAAGTCTAAAGTAGTATTTTTGCTTTTTTACCTACACTTACCTGAAAAGCTTGATGTAGAACTTATATTTAATAGATAGGTATAAATTTCAGTTATCATGTGAGTGGCTCATGACAGCTTAAAATAACTGTTGTCAGTCATGGTCCTCAAGTGAGACAAATTCATGGAGTTTTCTATAATTTAAAAAGGTCAGACAGATTTTACGCAAAAACCCCCAAAGTTCATGGGGGTTTTGTGGAATTTACCTTTTCTAACCAGTTGTATTGTTTGCCAATGCATAGAATGAGAATTCAGTAACTGGAAATTGCTTTTGATATATAATATGTGAACAATGGTTGGCATTAGTTTAATATTTATAATTTTGGAGTTCATAGATATATTTTTGAGTGTTCTCCAACAGCAGGTGGGAAATTCTAATGACCAGGTTCTACTGGATGGCGTCGAGACTTCAGAAGATTTTTGATCGTCATGAGATTCAGGTTCTTTTGATGCCATATAGTTTTGGTTTTCTAACATGAACTTTTCAATTGAATTATTTCTTTTGTCCTTTTGTTTATTTAAGAGAAAACAGCTTTCTTGACAAGGTTTGGATTCATATATTGAATGCTGTCTGTTGGTAGATTGCTGCCATTCTAAAAGCTGATGTAATACAGACTATTTACAGGTGTGACTACTGGCTTGAACAAGGCCAGCCTGGGCGATCAGTTAAAATTTTGGGTTAATTTATCATTATCATTAATTTTTGTACTTTTGTCTGGTTTGTTAAATGTTACTCCTTTTCCTTCTCATCTTAGACTGGATTATTCAAATATCATTCTATCTGGATTCTTTCTTTACCAGGAGGAATCTTGATGCATCAGGGCCATGATCGCCTTTTCTATCTTTTGCGTTTCTAAGAGATGGACAAAAGGAGCTCCGTTTTTGGTCTTTTAAAGGATAGAGAATTTGACACTGTTATTTATCCTTGAAACTAGATCTACCAAGGTTTGCACCATTTGATGCACATTGTTGTGCCTGATAATTCAAGACTAATGTGCGTCCGTATGGTATTCAGCTAAAACTAATCTGTCTTTGATATTGCCCAATAATAATTAATATGCTTGATATTAGCAAATAACATCTCACTAGAAAATTTGATACATGAAGTGCCAAAAGCTAACTTAGATAGTAATTCAAAGGGGAAAATAAATAAATAAATAGAAAACTTATGATTAACCATTGACATATCCCTCAAGTCTCGGGCTGCCCCCCAGTTTCCATTCCTCCGTGCGCAGCCAACAAATCTGTTCTGGTCCCCAGTTCGCATCGTATTTTGTTGAATCATCGTCTTCTCTTGCACCTCCACCAGGGTTCGAGACAGCCATCAGGAGGAAGAGAAAGTCAGCAGCAAGATCACTTGTTCACAAGCCTCTCGTTCGCTGCTTGCGGGCCTGCAAGAAGGGCTCCTCGCTGTCAACCAAGAAGGGTCAGTCCTCCTCATCTACCAGGCCTATTAACTTCTCTTACTCAGCATCCATTAACGATATTGCTGCAAACTGCGGTATTAAATTACCTATATCTGATGAAGATCATACTCTCCTACATAACCTTACCTCGGGCAGGGTTGAAGGAGGCTGCTAACCTCCTCCCCTCTGAGATGTGGTGAACGTTGATCTTTATTGTTCCTATGAAGATAGGCTCTTGGAATGTTAAGAGGTCTAAATGACCCAGCTAAAAGAAGGTTAGTTAGAGACTGCATCTTCTTCTCAGGGGTGGACATAGTGGGTCTTCAAGAATCCAAACTCTCAGCTCTCAGGGATAATACTTTGAATGCCATGGGTAGTAATAGATTGAATGAATAGATTAGCCTAGATGCAGTTGACAGCAGGGGTGGTGTCCTGCTAGGGTGGAACAACAATATCTATCAATGTCTTAAGTCTCACATAGGTATCTTCTCCATTACTGTCGTTTTTATCCACATTCCCTCCTCTTGGCAGTTTTCAGCAACTACCATCTATGCCCCATATGATAAAGAAGATAGATTAGTGTGCTGGTGGGAGGTTGAGAGAATTAGATCAGCCTTCCCTGGGCCTTGGATCATCTTTGGTGACTTCAACGTGACTCTAAACAGTGAGGAAAGAAGTGGCAGACCTGGGTCTTTGAGAGACATTCTATCCTTCAACAAGCTCATTAATTCCCTTTCCCTCATGGATATCCCTCTTAGTGGCCGTCAATTCACTTGGTCCAACATGAGAGAGAACCCTTCATTAGCCCGATTAGATAGATTCCTCATCTCCTCAGATTTTGAGGCACAATTTCCATCCTTAACTCAATATGCTTTCCCAGCTGCGTGCTCTGATCATAATCCCATAATCTTAGACTCTGGCAAATTTTCCCCCACAACCATATTCAGGTTTGAGAAAGCATGGCTTAACCACCCTACCTTCATTTCCTATGTCTCCAAATGCTGGCGTTCCTTACACTGTAGTAAAAACCCAGTTCTATCTTTTTCTTTTAAACTCAAGATTCTTAAAAGAAGACTTAAATGGTGGTCCAGGCACATTTTCAGATCTGTCCAAATCCAAAAAAAGTCCATCCTTCATTCTATTCACTCTCTCCAAGTGGTGGAGGAAGCTAGACCTTTATCCACAGATGAGAGATCCCTGAGAAGCCAACTCAAAATGGATCTTCTAGCTAATGCAAAAGCTGAAGAAACCTACTGGAAACAGAGATCCAGAATCACTTGGCTCAAGGAAGGCGACCGCAACACATCCTTCTTTCACAAAGTTGCCTCCCACCACAGAAGAAAAAACTTCATCCCCTACCTACTCCACAATGACAAGCTTGTTTCAGAAGAATGTGACAAACAGAAACTTTTATTAGACCACTTCTCTCATCTTTTCTCTGCAAATTCACCTCCATCCTTCTCTTTAGACTGGTCTTATTTATACCCTTCCAACATTGATGGCCTGCTCTCCCTAGAGGCCCCCTTCAGCAAGGAAGAGATTAAACATGCAGTCTTTAGCCTTCACCAAGACAAATCTCCAGGCCCTGATGGATTCCCAATCCTATTCTATTAAACTTTCTGGGAAACCATAAGCCAAGACCTGCTAAACTTCTTTCAATCACTTTACCACGATCCCTCACCCCTGCAGGACATCAATTTCTCTTACATTGCTCTCATTCCCAAGCTTGCAGGAGCTAGCCATGTCAATGACTTTAGGCCTATCAGCCTGCTAAACAGTTTAATCAAAATTTTCACCAAAGTGCTAGCAAATAGGCTATCCCCATTCCTCCATAGTTTAGTTGATCCAACTCAATTTACGTTCCAAAAAGGAAAGAGCTCTCTGGATTCCATTCTGGTAGCGCATGAACTCCTCCATAACTGCATGTCTAAGCGAAAAGAAATCTGTATGATCAAGGTGGACTTTTCTAAAGCCTTTGATTGCCTCCATTGGAATTTCATTCTTGAACTCCTCTCCGCCAGAGGCTTTGGACCTAGGTGGTGCGCATGGATTAAATCTATCATCACCTCCTCCAAATCCTCCATTTTGGTCAATAGTGCAACCACTCATTCTTTCCTAGGTTCTAGGGGCATCAAACAGGGGGATCCCTTATCCCCAGTGCTCTTTATCCTTGCAGTTGATGTGCTCAATAGGATGCTAAAATCCAGCGTGAACTCAGGAGATCTCTCAGAACTTCATCTGAAAGGTGCAATGAATTGTATTAGATCATTGCATTTTGCAGATGACACTCTTGTCCTTAGTAGAGCTTCATCAGAGGACATCTCTATTGTCAAAATTATTTTCTTCCTCTTTGAGAATATCTCTGGTCTGGGGATCAACTTTGCCAAAACTAGTCTATTCTACTTTGGAAAATCCATCAGCAGAGGCCACCAGCTAGCCTCCATCCTTCAATGTAAGTTGGACTCTCCTCCTTTTAAATACCTTAGCATTCCTCTTAAGAAAGGTTCTCTCTCCAAAGCTGAATGGCAACCAGTGATTGACAAACTAACTAAGAAACTATCTATGTGGAAAAGTAAGCAACTAAGCATTGGAGGTAGACTCACTCTCATTAACTCAGTGCTCACATCCACCCCCCTCTATTTCTTGTCTTTTTTCAAACTTCCTGTCTGGCTCATAAAAGAGATTGATAAGATAAGACGTAATTTCCTCTAGGGGGGAGTTCTTCTTCCATCAAAGACAAAGCATTGGTCAACTAGAAGACTGTTTGCAAGCCTAAGAGGGAAGGGGGATTGGGTGTCATCAACCTCACCATCTTCAATGAAGCCCTTCTTTCTAAATGGATGTGGAAATTCTTTCAACAAGACTCTCTAGTTGCTCAAATCCTTACTCCCACCAACACTCACTCAGCACCCCTCTATAGCTGTTCACCACCTCAGTCCAATGCATCTAAATTTTAGCATGACACAATTCTATCTAGCCAGCCATTTTTAGCTCTTACCCACTGGAAGCTGGGAAATGGTTTTTTTCATTAGGTTCTGGGAAGACAAATGGCAAGGCAACAACTCTCTCTCCTCCTTGTTTCCTTTGGCCTACAATTTAGCTCTCTCTAAGAATGTTAGTGTTAAATCACAAGGCTTGCTTATTGATAATCAATGGAGATGGAAACCTATCATTCGCAGGCCAATCTCACACAAGGAATCACAAGAAGTTCATAGTCTGAACTTACTGCTTTCAAGCCTCAACGGGCCTGATGGCAGTCTCAAAGATGAAGTCTTTTGGCCATTCAACTCATCTGGCCTATTTTCAGTCAGATCCATTTACTATATCCTCTCGCGAGGTGGCATCACTTGTGCAGCACAGTCTCACATATGGAAGAGCTGCCTACCCCCTAAGGTTCAGGTCTTTTCTTGGCTGCTCCACAAGCGCAAACTGCACACAAAACAAAACCTAGCATCTAAGGGGTGGTCGGGGGATACAATCTGTTCATTATATAACTCTCATGTGGAAACAGATTCCCACTTATTTTGGGATTGTCCTCAGGTTAGAGAAGCATGGCAACCCCTTTTCTAAAAGATGAGCCTCAACATCTCCAATAAATATTTTTTTAAGCTATACTCATATCTCAAGGTTCTTTTCTGCCCAACAAATCGGAGCGTCACTTGTGGCAGGCTATCTTGCATACCTTCTATTGGTGCATGTGGAGAGAGAGAAATGCGCTGATCTTTTCCCAATCAACGTTCATCCCTAGTAAGCTTTCCGCTATAGTCTCATTTTATGTTATGTTTTGGTCAGGTAACTCACTAAGGAGACAAGCCAAGCAAGCTTTCGATGCGGCCAAAACAATAGGATTGCAGGACCTTCACGAGTCCTCATCAGAAATGGTCGAAGACAACTTCTGATCCTTCGCTAGAACTGAGATTTCGCTAGAGGTTAGGAGCTGAAATGTTGATTGTACATATTCATCTCCTATGTCCATTTGATCTTATCAAGGTACTAGTCTACGTTTTGATGTTAGTTAGAGTAGGCTACTGCTAACTACAGTGTACTTTTCCTCTTCTTTTTTTGGGGTTTTTTGAGGTTTCGCCTCTGGTTTAGGAGGATCTTTTCACTCTCGATCAAGTTTCAAATTACGTCCATTACCGCTCTTTGATCTTGCCGCGAGTGAACCCTCTTCCTAATCCATGGGCTTGTACATTCTGTATTTTGGCTTGCACTCAGTTTTATAGAAATATATATATATGAATAGGGTCTTCGGCCCTGTTTTCTTTTTCAAAAAAAAAAAACTTTGGACGATTATCATAAAACCCTCATAGCTTTCATGATATCCGAAGAGACCAGTAACTTTTTCACTTATACTCTCTCACGGTTGCTCTCTTATAAATGAGCATTTAATGCTCTTTTCAACTTCCAGTTATGTATCATAGCATGCACTTATACTACAATTTAGGCCTAATTTCTAAAAACACCCCTTTAGTTTGGACAATTATCAGATAAACCCTAGTAAATTTCACAATATAAGAAAACTCCCTTGAGATTAGGGGTTATCAGAAAACCCCTATAAATTTAAATTTTATTAGAATAACTTATTCAAAGGACATACGACTGAAGATATCATTATGAAAGGACACAAAGACAAATATTAAAAGCATGTGGGGTGTTAGAGGCAGATATTTATCTATAGATACATTTTTGTGCTGCATTATTTATTCATTGCTATAGTCTAAAACAAAATCTTTTCCGCTTCAATTTGTAGTACATTGATGTTGAGACTTGAAGTGTATGACTGGAGGTAGAGAAATTTTTTAAGTATATTCAAACGCCATAACTATCTTTTTATTTTAATTCAGTAGTATTAATCTGAACATGATAGCAAGAAAGTAAAAAAGAGAACACCAGTGTAGCTCATAATAAAATAGGAAGTAAACAAACTTAAAACTAAAATATAATTTCATTTATTAAAAAGATACTCTAAAAAAGAAATTAAAATGTACATAATTTTAAACTGAGATGTAACTATATGTCTCGAGGAGTGTGTACCCCACTATCTCTTCTGCACTAAGAGGGTGGCAACACTATGGCTTGCGGGCTACAGCCATCTTCTTCGTAAGGAAATAAAATTGAATATTGCATTGCCATGAATGAAGGCTGCAAGTCTAAAATACAAAACAAACCTTCTTTCCTGTATTCAACAGCATATCTTTAACCCAAAGTGTCTTCTAATTCCCCTACTATAAGTCCAGCAATCTCATCAACAGTAGGCGCACATTTTGCAACCATCCATAAGTATTGATCTCACCAATCTGTCACTATTCTATACACTTTTACTAACATGCTGCAAATATCAAGCATTTTCATCAATCCACTCATAATTTTTTACTGCAATTGATTTTTCTTCTTTGTACATTTTAAGGGCATTGATGCGATTCCTCACTTCATTTTCACTATCAAATATATAAAGATGTCAAATTTCAGGAGTCTTTCCAATAATAGTCTTTAAAGATCCCATCTTGTGAGGATTCTGTCCTTCAAGTTTAAAGCAGTAAGGTCCTTTTCCTTTGTTCATCGCTATATCAATCTTTCCTCCAGTGGAAATTAATGCAGCAATGGAATTGTAAACTCCTATATTATCAAGGAATTCTAGATCCTTTAAAAGATTGTCTAAATACTCTGGTGGCTTTTTAAGCATTGGTAATTCGACTGTCCCTGCACTGCAGCATATTGAGAATTTAGGATTTTTTACATTCTTCCCCTTATCATTTCTTTCTTCATACCACATAACAATGCGACAATAAGGATATGATCAATGTGGTGCCCAAAATCTAGCATTTCCTTAAAATCTGCACACATTAATCAATTAAGAATATTTAACAATTACCAACAAAGTTAAAATGTTTATAAAGAATTTCCTTGAGATTGTAAATTAATACAAACATTTGATCGAATATGTAAAGACAATTTATTGCACACATACAAACAACTGCTTGAAAAAGGTAAAATTTCAATGATTTTTATATATGGTATGTTGAATTTGTATTATTTATAAATTTTTTAAAATAATAGGGATGGAATCAAATAAATGGTATAAATAAACGAACCCTAAACCCAGCCATAATCCAAACAAAACCCAACCCAACACAACCAAGATGCAAAAATAACCCTAACTATAAAACTAAGAAAACTCTCATTAAAAATTAATCAATCAAAAAGTATATAGTTTAATCATTCAAGGTTAAATTTTCTTTGAAATACATTAAATTAGAATCAAGGGTATAAATAAATAAACCCCAAGTCCAATCCCAAGCCCAACCCAACCCAATCCAAATGCAAACCCCTTGCTCTAACTAAGTATAACAAAAAATTTAGGGAAAATTGTGTCAAGGCCCCAAAAGCATGAAGCTCATGTGACCCGCCCCCCCGTATTTTTCCCCATGTGGATC
>JBAKGM010000365.1:28668847-28685332 GCA_037177215.1 Asparagus racemosus | reverse complement strand
CCCCCCCCCCCCCCCCCCCCCCCCCCCCCCCCCCCCCCCCCCCCCCCCCCCCCCCCCCCCCCCCCCCCAAAAAAAACTAAAACCATGGCAATAAAATTGCGATTAACAATGCAAGTTGCAGTCACCTTGGGAGAGCTATCTCCTTTTTCTATTCCCTGCATTTTGTCTTGCTTCTGTTTATTCGCTTTATTGTCATCCACTGTTGCAGTATCTGCAAAATAAGTAGTAAAGCAGTGCAGATCAATCATCAAATTCATGAAATGCAAAGCCGCAATCCAGCTCCATTTAGTTTATGAATTTTAATACACAATATATAATTAACTAAAGCAATAAAAATATACCAAATAGAAACATATTCATGATTTCGCACTAGGTAACATGCACTATGATATAAGGTAATAAGCATAATTTCCTTAAAAGTATGTATACTAACCTCTTGATTTGGAGGCTTTTCTCTTAGATATTTCAGATCTCAAGCGAGAAAGTTCCTATACTCATTCAAGAAAATGTAAGCTTCGGCACTCAAAAGAACCTCTACTATGATAAGACAAGTAGTACCTTATCCACAGACTTTTGAAATGCTTCTCTTCTACTAAGATTTTCTTGCTTCAGCATCTGTAAAGCTAAGTAGCATTAAGTTGATAAAAAGCATGCAAGTGCGAATAAAAGCATGTAGCGAGGTGTTTCATTGAACTTACATTCTCAAACTCAGTGTTGTTTTTTACCGGGTCCATGTACAAGCTGTGTAAAAGATTAAACTGTTAACAAATTATTATGAGGGAGAATAATACTCGAACATGCAATAAAAAGAAGTGGTTCAGCAACTTACTACTCATAACATCCATACATCCGAACCAGAACTCCATTTTTTACTCTTTTCTTGGGTCTGGAGCTTACACTTCCCTCATGAACAACCTAAACACAACAAAAGTGCTTCTGAACTAAACTAAAAAAAATGGGAACATTACTGGTCCTCCCATGCTGTGATCATTACCATAGCTATCAAGCCTCATCCTAAATATTTGAGGTTCCGTGATACCAGATTGTCATCTATAAATAGACTCCATATGTACATTCATGTGAACGGGAATTTTCATTAAAATATATTGTTTAATAAGTGATATTATCTCCAGGACACTACCCAACAAAAAACATTAGCGTTTCTGACACATACACATATTCACCCTAAATTATGTAAATGATGAAGCATGTAAACACCTTTTTGAACCAAGAAAAAAAAACAATTGTTTTCTGGATCAGTTTTCTAAAAGTGGGTTCTTGGGATAACAGTTAATTCATATTATATGAGCCTCTTTACATAACTATACATATATTGAGAAGAATGTGAATATATAGCCATGAAAGCAAGTGTGTATTTGGAACAATTTTGGTGTTTCAGCATCTTGTATTCATGTTAGAACATGACACTCATGTCCATATCTGTGTATCATAGATGCAAATATACATGGCTGCATCTTCTTACCTAGGTGGTATCTACATGTGATATCACTGTAAAAGTTATTTGTCTCGACTTCAAATTTTGAGTGACCAAGAAACATATGATATACCATGTAAGGAGTTATATGTAATCACATTTGTTAGAATTTCTGTCACATTCAGCTGTCGCTGCTTGGCTCGACTTCAAAATTTTGCAATTTACAATTGCTGTCTTATGTCTTGCTTTTGATGTATCAGGTTCTTTCAACTTGTGTTAGAGGTTGCTTGCAATTGCAGTTATAATTTAGACCCCATTTGCAACTTAAAAATGCCGCAATTGCACCTTGCGCCCAGATCTGCATAAGTTGTCGACTGCAACCAGAGACCATTCTGCAACTGCATTTAACAGTTGCAGTATATGTTATAACTGCCCAGAATATCCCACTTGAATGCAACTGCAGATACAAACCTTGTTGTCATGTGAACCCAATAGCCTCTAAAGTATCATTATGTTTTCTGAAAATGTTGATTAAAGCTATTTTAGTTTACAAAATGGATTACTTCTTTTGAGGACATTACACCTGACTTTCAATACTAATTGAGTCCCCTAACCAAGCCGTTTTTCATCTCATTTCCATCTTTAAACCAAAAGACTTGTTCTATATTAATGATGGGTTTAATCTTGATATTTTCTCTCCAATGTAACATAAAAGTTATGGGGAGCAAGAAATATTTAGAAGCATATGAATAAATGTCGATCAAAGGATGATGTATTCTCAACGAAAAGATTAAGCAGGTCTATTGAAATCAGTGAGTTTCATGAAAGAGAGCAGGACTTTTGAATGCTCTCCAAATCAATTGCAACATCACTTTCAAGTTTAGGAAACAAAAAGTCCTCATATCTATGCAAATTTGATAGAGGTTTTCTGCGTGGAGAATTCAAATATTTAGCCCTTTTTGTTGGATGAATAAAATTGAACCAATTTAATGCTCACAATTCTTCATACAAGAAAGAAACTTGATCCTAGAATAAAACCACGAGGCTCTCTATTGGCGATGATAGAGTAACAATCTGAAATGGTCTTCATTATGTATGTTGGGATGAGGCCCACGCAAATAAGTGGGTGTATGATCCAAACCAGTCTCCAAGGGGACCAGCCCCTAACCCTAGTAAAGATAGGATTTTTGCCTCTTCTTTCCCTGTATAATAATATGTAGAGGACAAAGAAAGGGGAAAAAACAGTTTCTATCTAATAGTCATCATCTCCTACCTCCCAAATTCATTGTTCATGGTTTATTATTGGGGGTGACATCAAGAATCTCTCATTATTATACAGTGTAATTATCTTCTGACTGTTAGGAAAGAGTAATATGTGCCAGAACTACCGATTTAGTATTTTAACATTTGTTAAGAAAGCAAGCTAGGATGACCTTGTATTTTACTGAGTTAAAAAAAAACTACATTTATGTTAGATAGGTCAAGTTATTTATTGATCCTAGATGATAAATCACATAAAGTCAACCAACATAAAGTCAACCATGTGCAAGAATCACACACAATGCAAACACGCAATATCAATGTGATCCTGGTGACTGCTGCAAAGAGACCCTAGAAAACTGTTAGAAAGAAAGAAAAGTTAATCATGCGTTTTATAGTAGAAAGAGGATTATTTTGGTGACAGTCGATAAACTTACATGTACAGGCTTTACGATGAATGGATTATAAAGAAAGACAATTTTCCATCTGAGCAAGCAATGTGTATTACAGTATTAAGGAGTCATAAATATGCAATATACCTGACCAGGCCACCAACAGTTACGAGTTTTTATCCAAGCAATATCCCCAGGCTTGAACTGCTTCACTGACCGATCATCCCGAGAGATAGTGGCTTCTAAATCATTATGTACACCATTTCCATAAGATCCATTACTAGGCACCTTCGCTGTCATAATATTTACCAGAATAAACAGAAGCAACGACCTACAACAACCACGCTTGCTTAATGATATTGTAAATATTTAGTTGATTTTCAGAAAGAAAAGGTGATGGGAGGAAAGAGGATCAACCTCACAAACAACAAATATTTCACAGGAAGAAGGAATAACAATTGACAAACAAAATATCTGACAAGTAGCAGTCTAAAAAAAGTCAATGGCCAACAAATATACCACTTGTGAAAGTAAAGTATACTGCATTCAACAAGTCAATGGCCAACAAGAACTAGCATGTTGCTGTGCCATAAAACGAACTTTGAGAAACAACCAATAGGAAGATGCCATGTGTCTGATTGGAAGGTCAGTAATAGACTGACTAACTAGGCATCCTCTCGAGCAGTAGGACTGCCCATCCCTTGCTCGTGATCGGTCACCACCAGCTCACCAAGAGCCAGATCAAATGTCGAAGCCCAAGCCCTGCTTGGCAACCCATCCTCAACAACGAGGCAAGATCAACACACCCTTCACATGAGGTAGTGAATCCTAACTAACTCACGTGAGGGCACTAATGAAATCATCAAGATTTTTCTCCTCCTACCGTCCTAACAAACACGGCCAGTATCAGAGGGAAATGTGGACAACTCAGGTTACAATGGAGGCTTCCCTATGGCTCACTTGGACCAACCAGATGACAATACATGGACTTCCCTCTCTCTTCCATCGACCGTTCCAAGTTTGTATAAAAGAGGTAACAATGGTAGGGTAAACCCAAGTTTAATTTCATTTTCAATTTGATTTGATTTCCACTTTCTTTCTCAAGTCATTGTTAAGCATCGGAGGGTCATCGGGACGCAAGCCTCAGTGCCTTCTAAGTTCTAACGGGTTGTTTAGTGATTTGCAGGAGGGACTCCACCAACAAATTTTCCAACCAGAAGAATCAAAGGAGCCCCTACAACAACAATCTCATCTCCGGCTACTCTTCATCAGCTGTTTTCTACCCCAAAACACGACACGTAAAAAATAGTCTATTAAAGACACTATTGAAATAAAAAGAGCTGCATCCCCGATCTAGGATGCATGTTCCCAATGAGGAACATTAGCACTTTTGAAAATGGTTTTTTGGATATAAGTCAGTTACAAATATAATATTTAGATATCAGTTCCTTACAAGCTATTAATTGGATATAAATTCCTCACAATGTGATACTCATCGGTTTTTAGTCTCTCTAATTAGATAAATCCAAGAACCGAGAATATTCCATTAAATATAACATAAGCCCAAATTTCGGATATAGGGTAAATTGTCTTGGGTTATTTCAATATTAGTCCCACAAATCTTTAACATTTTGATATTAGCCCCCCAAATCTTTGAAATTGTTCTCAGGCCCCTCCCATATCTTCAATATTTAATATTAGGCCCCCAAATCTTTGAAATTGATATCAAGGCCCCCAAATCCTATTAGTATGTTGAAACAAGTCCCACTTCCGTCCCTAAGTTAAAATCTAGTTGAAATGGGGAAATATTATGTTTACTTCAACTTTTTCGGTGATTTGACAGTTATACTCCTCTAATACAAACACAAACTCATTAACCACTTTAACTTATACCCATTAAGCTCTCCAAATCCGTTTAGTAAAACACTAACCCAAACTCATTTCCACTTCATCTTCTCAACGTCTCTCTTCAGCTGTAATTCCAAATTTGCAACGGATATATTCCCGTTAGGGCAGACGTAAAAGAAAGTGCTGGAGAAGATAAAGTGGAAAATGTGTTTGGATTAGGGTTTCATTAAATGGATTTGGAAAGCGTAATAGTTATAATTTAAATTGGTTAATGGGTTTGGGTTTGTGTGAGAGAGCTATAACTAACAAATCATCAAAAAATTTAAATTAAATAAAATATTTCCCCTATTTTAACTAGATTTTAACTAGGCGGGCTTATTTCAACATACTAATACGATTTGGGGGGCCTGAGATCAATTTGAAAGATTTGGGGGGCTAATATAAAAATATTGAAGATTTGGGGGGCAACTATCGAAATAAGCCAATTATCTTTTATGTTGAAAACTTCTTCATTGTCTTCGAGGAGCTGATTTTATCATCATCATTCAGGTCTTCACCATCATCATTGTCTACATATTTGCAATCAAAGCCTTCATTGATATTGTCTCTAGGTCTTCTACATCAGTAATGTATAGGACTTCATCATAGTCAAGAACTTACAAAGCGATAGTGAATAAAAGAGATGAGAGCATCAGAATAGGTTACTGAGGGGATTTGGGTATTTCAACTGAAAACGGGAACTGAATGGATAAATTGGCTTTAACTTCTACAAAGGGAGGTGAATTTGCTAATTAGTCCATGGAAATAAAACTAATATATTCAAACCTTTGATGAGTAGAGTATTTGGATAAAATCGATAACGTGGGGACTTCTATGAGTGGGCATCACGCTATAAAGGACTAGTATTCAATTTTGAATTTATGAATCGCCAAAACCCAAATATGATATTTGCTAGGGACCTACAACCTAAATCTCCTTTGGGATTATAAGATCAATATCCCATGAGCCTAGAAGAAGCCTAAACCTTTAGATAAGGGGGATGAAGCAAGATCAAGCCCCTGAGCAACAACTTCAAATGGTTTAGAGGCCACAGTAGTCAAAAACCAGATAAAATGAACCTAAAGAAAATCCTCGATCTGACCAACTAGGAAGTGTTCCTTACAAGGCAGAAAATCAGTTACTCATGACTTTTGACTTGATGTATTAGCAACTGACTATACTAGATATAGATAGAAAAGCAAAATACGAGATATTATCTAATGGCAGACTAGAAATAGTATTTTTCAGCTAATTGGCTAAAATCAAGAAGTACCCAGGCTAGGAATAACTGAAATAATATGCCAACTTTTTGGCAAATTGGCAGCCCAACATGCTACTTAAAAGTCTTCAAGTAACTTAGATAACTACTATTTGAAGCCATTATCATCCTGAGCGCAATGTTTTAAATGTCAGCCGCCATGACGGACATGGGGCCTACATGGCGGCTTTGAACCCTCACCACCACGCCTTAGATGTTGGATGTCATTTTTAGGATGATGTCGGCGCCATGTTCGTGAAAATCGGAAATAGTGGGCGCTATTCCGCCATTGAAAAATCTTCTAATTTGAGGCAAAAATGAGTTTAGCCATATTCAATTTAAGTTGCCTGAGATCCTGACCCGACCCAAACCGGATGTGAAATATACCTAGGGGTGTCCAAAGGGCCGGGCTGGTTCAACCCGACACAGAACTCCGAGTTCTTTACGGGTTCAAAGCCCTACCCAAACCAAGGCTCGGAGTTGTCGGGACAGAGGCCCGGGCTGGGTACTGGGCCGATCCAATTTGTTATTTATTACAAATTGTATTTTTTAACAAAAAATCAAAATACATTAGATTAAAAAAAAGTATAAACGTATGAATTGACTAAGGCGCTTGCGTTTAGAGAGTTCAAGAGAGTTGCATTGCAATCTTTTGATGCGTCAGCAGTCACTGGTGATTCCGCGAAAGACAAGATAGGCCAGCAGGGAAGGACTCGATTCATGCCTTATTCTTGCTTGCTCAGAAAGCCTTACCCATTTGACTTAGGGAATGCCTTTACCAACTTATATTATCCTCTTCATCGAGCTATAAGACGACTTTCCTCCCCCTTCTGAGTGAAATTTGGCTATGGGGGTCACAAACTCCATTTTGTTACTAAACAACAGTCTGCCTCAGTAAAGGAATAGGTAGATTTTCGCTATCCCGCGATCTCTCAATTCCTCATCTCATCATTTCTTGTAGTTAATCGCGCAAGCTCAACTAGCTAGAGGACAGAACATTTTTGGATAAATGGTCTTTCGCGAAAGTGGCAATCGGTTCTTCTTTCGAAGCGGCCTTGCCTTTTCCTTCTGTGGGAAAGGTACCGATCTTTGTGTCCGTCAATTCGGTCCCTTTCATTCGTGGTCTCGGCGCACCCCCTAAACAACGCGCCATCGCTGATCTCGTTTGCACTCACAAACCTCTTGTCTTGTGCCTCCAGGAATCGAAGCTCTTGTCGTTCCCCACCCCTTCCCAACTCTCCATCTCTGGTGGCTACCTGGATAGCTGGCTCGTCAAAGATGCAATGAATGCATCTGGCGGTCTCATCCTAGGGTAGAATTCCTTAGAGCTGAATAAGCTCTCGGATCACATCGGGACTTTCATCATTTCGGTGGTTTTTCGGCGGATCGCTGACGACTTCTCTTGGTTGGATGATCCCCTCTGTTTATGGGCCTCACAGTTCCAATGCTCGACAGGCCTTCTGGGACGAACTTCAATCCCACCGAAACCTCTGGCAAGGACCTTGGCTCCTCTGTGGGGATTTCAACGTTGTGCGATCATCCGATGAACGCACTTCTGGGAACCTGCATGGCAACGAAGACCTGGAATTCTCTACCTTCCTCGCAGATCTTGAACTTATCGATCCTCCACTCAATAATCGTTCATACACTTGGTGCAACGATAGGGATGTTACCATTATGGCAAGATTGGATTGTTTTTTATTCTCTCTTGGTTTTGAAGACCGGTTCCCATTCCTTAAACAGATAGCCTTACCTTGTATTGTCTTTGATCACGTCCCCCTTATTCTTGACACCGGGGAGTCTCACAGACCCAAATCTCAAAGGGCCGTGGTAGTATGCCCTCAGGACTATAGGCCACCAAGATGTAGCGGGACCAATGCCGATTCAACTTCGAATTCAAAGTCGAGGCGGACGCACAATAACGGCGATAACCCGCACCTCTAAGACGTAATTAAGTCTGCAAACTTTGTTGTACCAGCATCCATGACAGAGCGTGAGTCGCAGCTTTAATAATCTTAATATGTTTGAGAGATCGGAGCCCTTAACAAACACGGAATTTCTTTGCAAATTCCAAGGCTCCGATATCCGAGACCAGCGATTTCAGCATCGAAAGGCTCTGACCCCCACGCGAGACACTTTATATAGCATAGAGCTACCTTCTGATCCCCGATGACGATATCGTCACCGAGGAGAGCATAATCGACGAGGAAAGGACGCCCAGGATATACATCCTCCGCAACACACCACACAAGAAAGTGGTTGCATAAGGAGCACAAAGGCCAAGACGAGAGGTACCAAAGGGGCTGTCCACAATTAAAGCAGACATGGTACCCTTTCTTGAGTTACTCGGAGGTTGAAACATCTTTCTACCAAGCCTACTGAAGACCCCAGCTAAAGAGACTCCCTTACCGAACAAGCCCTTAACCACCACCTCCTGAAACGTCAACGGAAACCTCTCGGTTGCCAAAGAGAGGTCAAAGGAGTAAAGATGGTTGAGCCGTGACCGGCGACCAAGAGGAGCGGTTTGATTAAATGTCCAAAAAGTGGAGAAATTCGCCGCAAAAAAACCTACATACACACCAGTCATGAGCCGGCTCTTTAGAAGAGCTTGCTTAAAAGCGTTCGTTCGTCGGTATAGCTAAACTTCGTTACCTGCTCCCTTTCGCTTGAAACCTAACCTTCCCTACCCAACGTCCTTGGTAGGTGTTCAGTTAACGAAGGAAAGGAGGATAATTCACCTATCTATAGAGGAGGTTTCGCCCGATCATACAAGAGGGTAGGCTTGCCAGCGGCTGGAAAGCGTTTGATCTCGTCGAAGAAAGAGAAGAAGAAAGATTTCTGAGTTATTTAAACCAGGGCGTTGGGCAGGGTCAGTTAAAGCTTTAGTGCCCTTTTGTTTGTCTAGTCAGTGCTAAAAATTTGAAACAAGCGAAATCGACCCATACTCCTCAAAGAAGAGACCACCCAACAAGCCCGCAATCGTAGGGCGTCGTTTGGTTTAGTCTTTGGCCCAATTCAGCAAACATCGGGTATTTTAAGCGTATTGTTGTAACAAGGCCAAGAATTCCTCATAGAGTTGGTGTGCTCCTCCTTTTAATATAGTCTAAGTAAGTTATTTCTCACCTGGGTGGGAGAACCCGAAAAGACAATGGCCGATTCCTGCTGTTTTGCTTCGGACAGCTGGAAATAAAGATTTTCTTTCTTCTTGGGATGACGAATGAAGGAAGCTTTTTAAGCAATTTGCGCATTAAGGGGAGTGGAGCCGATGGGATTTCTCGAATGGTAATGAAGCTTGCCATTCTGTCTATTTGGCTGAAGCCGACTCTGGGCGTTCAACGCGTTGTTTCCAATCAACCTTTTCTTTCTTCCCCTACTGAGTTGGTTCCCCTTACTTCAAAGAATGGAGTCCCTGTCGTAGAATCTTTTTCTAGTGAGTGCGCATTCGCAAGCGATTCCTTTCTCCGCTTCATCAATCACCGCGAACAATCGCTTTAAAGCAGGCGGACCAGTATCTCGACTGGCCAGTATAGCAGATTAGGATTCAATCCACCCTTCTTCAAACTCAAAAGCTGCAGGTATCCTGCCTTTGCTTGCGGGGAAAAAGTGACAAAGAATTTGATTGTGATGCCCGCGATCGAGCTAGCTGACGCTCCCTATGAGATGAAGACCCTTCTGGTGAGGAGGATGATCTCAATATTGAATGAAAAGAATGATTAGCCGTCAGCTATCTATCATAGCCTTATTCTTATAGTGCCTACAGCCACCTGACAGTTCTCTTCCTTGCATAGATAAAAAAGTGGATGGGGAAATCCATACCACTAGGTCCTTCTGATCAAGTTACTCCCTTGCCTCCAGCTGAATCTGCACCAGCTCACGAGGGCATGAGTTCGGGTTCCTTGTCAATTCCCTCTTCCTCAAATGTTGAAGTTATTGGTTCCTTCCCCTTTGACGATTTACTCTTTTTTTGGTGCTTCCTTCCCTAATGGAAGGAGCTCCCCTCCCGAAGCCGCCAACTAACCGGCATTCCCAAGTTCTTCTTCCATTCTTCCATCCAGTAATCGATTGGTTGCGAAAAGCCATCGACCAGAGAGGAGCTACTAAATTGAGCACGCGGGACGATTCCTCCTTAGTAGAGCGAGATTTTAGAGAGCAGAACTCCCTCCTCAATGGGATTAGTGGATTCGCCTCTTATGCACTGCTATCGGGCATCATTGGAGATTCGCTTTTCGTGCATGTGACCCAACTTCCCCATAATGGATGCCGACTCCCCAAAAAACATCGTGTTCAAATAGTTCTAACTATTTTGGAATCTGCATTTTACTTGAGAAGTCAAGAATTGCGGAAAAAATCTGACGACGAGGAGCTTATAGGACAGCAAGGAAAAGTGAGCTATCTTCTCTCTGAGCCAATTCGTTTTAAAGTCTTTAAGTCCCTTGGGGCGAGTCACTTTGTATCTTAAGTGAGTGGGGATTTTAGGAAAACAATAAAGTCGGTGAGCTAATAGCATGTGAGAAAGCAGGTCTTTGACTGGTGCTCTGCCTGAAAATACAAGAATTTACTTTTTTTGAGACCAGTGCGATAAATGGGCTTTTGAGACTCTGTTTTGTTAACAACAGGTACTTAGACAAGCGCAGTCCAATACTACAGTCTGACCCCCGCCTGTCACACGACAGTCTAACCCTAATAGAGCATCTTCGTCTACGGCCATACCTGAGCGACAAGAAAGAGGAGCTTTAGCACCTGGCCCATCACAAGGAGGACCGTTTATGTCACCAGAAGGCCTACAAAGAGCTATTGATGCCACAGTTGCAGCCTCACTGAGGAAGATGGCTCTTCCGGGAGAATGCCAGTGTAAGCTGCTTTTAAAAACGAAAGTGCCCAGTTAATGGATCAGCCCCCGCGCGTCTTCGAGCGCGGAAGGAAAGAAATTGGCCACCCTGAATTCATCGCGTTGGAAAAGCCTTGAATGGATGGCTTCCAAGGCCAGGGCTCGTCCTGCACAATTGACCTACTTCATACTAGCTAGTATCTGACTTAACTGTAGCAAGAGCATGAAAATTGAGCCTTTCTTATCACAAACCCTTCTTCATGGCAGAAGTCTTTACCGGTTCTCCAAGGAAATATGCCAGTCTCGCAGAAACAATTAGGGGGTTTCGACTGATCCTTTGCTAATAATTAGACGGTCTTGGATTGCCTGCCAATTATGCTTCAGAAGGCCGATTAAAACAAAGCAATTGTTCATATATGGTAAGCCCAACACGAGGAAGTCTCTTATTCTAAATGAGGTAAGGGTGGGTTTGACCGAAGCAACCTTTATTTTCTCTCACAGTCTTTCAATAGTAGTTAAAGAAAGAAGCCCAACCTCCTTCCTTCCGGAGAGAAAGGGGGGATGGATGGTCAATCCAAGAGCGGGTTCTGTAGCTCGGCCGGCTGCCTTCGATAAAGCACCATCATCCGGAATTGGCAGCTGGTCAGATTGGTTCAATCGGCATTGATATGACAAAACTGTTATAGAGAGATGTTAAGTTAGAAAATTGCGTAGATAAAGAAAAACCAAGTGGAAGAAGGAAGAAGATGAAACTCCGAACAGAAAAAGCGCTTTGGGAAGACAGGTCGTGCTTCTAGCAAGGAAGCAAGACCTGCCACGATCAAAACCAAGCGAAAAGGTACCTTTTTTCAGTTGAGGGGCGGCTGACCGAAAGGAAAGCGGGGTAGGCCGCCTTTGGACTTCCTTCTGATCAATAGAGCAGGAAGAGTGGAAAGGAAATACCACCAAAAGTCACGGCCAGCAAGCTACGCATAGTGATTCGATCTTTTGATAACCCATTTTTTGAAAACAACAATTTATGGGAGCTTACGCGTTACACACGGAAGATTGCATTGCCTGAATCACGAGTCTTATATACTGTGTTACGATCACCTCATATTGATAAAAAGTCCAGAGAACAATTTGAAATGGAAATCAAGAAACAATTTCTGGTCATAAAAACAGAAACGCATGAATTGCGCAAGAAGTTCTTTCGGTTAAAACGCCGTGCGACTCGGAGGACATAAGACTTTTTGGTCAGGCCAAAAATCTTGCCGACTGGATGCTCCTACCCCACCATGCCTAGCCCTTTACCTTAAGAAGAGGAGGGGAGGTATGAAGCGTGGGAAACTATGCAAGAAGTGTATGATACAACATGTAAACTTAAGGAGTGGCGGCAAAACTATTAATTGATCAACGCGAGTGAACTGCGCTTAGACGCTTCGTAAAACCGCACCGCATCTACGAGAGGAGCTGATGGATGAGTGGGCTTCCCCTTTCGATTCACGGAATGTGATCTGGGACACGATGGGAGTTAGCGTGCCTCGGTAGGCAAGGGATCACCGGAGTATAGCACAAGATCGCCTTTTCTTGCTGCCATGGGGTCAACCTGTGAACAAGGTAAACCCAATGGGAACCAAAAAACGGGAGGGTACCGCATTGGGCAGAAGACGATCCAAAAAGCGAAGGCTCACCCTTCAAAGTGCCGGGTGAGATAGGCGACAGGTAGCTTGCTTCCAAGCCGGCCCGGCCGCGAGGAATCAAGAGATCTTTGCCGGTGCTGACTTGGATCTCGGGTGAGGGAATAAGGCGGCCAGAAGCGACGAGCAGTCGCGGTCGAAGCTTGGCTCTAGCCAATAGGCTAGCAGTAAGCTTCGCTACAGCGAAGCGCTTACCAAGCGCGAAGGAAAGGGCCTTCGCCACTTGAGCCGTATGCGGGGGAACTCGCACGTGCGGTTCTTAGGGGGGGGGAGAACGTCGGTTAAGCCATTCCATCCCAATAGCGTATATTTGGTGCTCAATATGAAATTCGTCTTTCTTGCAAGACCCGTTCGGATAAGGGCAAACTCCAGAGATTGCTTCGAAGTAAGCCCCGAGTTTCATAAAGCTATTATAAAGCACCTGGATACGTTACTCAAGCGACATTGGAACAAGGGTGAACACATTCCTTTCCGCATAAAGGATCATAAGGATTCCCTCTAGGAGATCATGTGGAAATGGAATGTGCCAGGTGAAGGTGAAGGGTAAGTCAATTTTATTGGTGTGTGGCAGAACCAGCCGTCGAAGTGAATGAATTCGAAAGAACGAAGAAGTAAGGAAATGAGAGAACTCTTTCTTGTTCATAAAAATTCGTTCACACCAGCCCATTGTAGATTCCAGCCGAGAAGACCAGGAAAAGTAGAAGGATAAAGAATGTTATATATCTCAGGAGCTAGATCAGTTCCCGATGAACAAGTCAGAATTGCCTCAACAAAAATGGATGGAATTGGACCTAAAAAAGCCATTCAGGTTCGTTATCGATTAGGTATCAGTGGGAACATCAAGATGAATGAGTTAACTAAGTATCAGATCGACCAAATTGAACAAATGATAGGTCAAGATCATGTTGTTCATTGGGAATTGAAGAGGGGAGAACGAGCAGACATCGAACGATTAATTTCTATTTCTCGTTATCGTGGAATTCGTCATCAAGATGGATTGCCCTTACGCGGCCAACGAACTCATACTAATGCAAGGACTTTTCGCAAGCAAAGTAGCAAATGAAAGAAGGCTAACGAAATCGGTACTTGTCTGATCAATCACACTCTTCAATAGTTCGCCTTTTCTTTCTTTTTCGCTCGATGTCTTTCACTGGTTACTAATCACGTATACGTATAGTAGGCCCCCTTCGCCACTCCACGTCTGGCTCGGCTTGGTCTCGCTCCCTTCGCCCGCCTATCGTATCGGCTCGGCTTCGTCCGTCAAGCGACTGCTTCCGCCTCTCTAGGCTTCGCTATCGCTCATGACTGGTAGTTGTCTCTATGTAGTGGTCGGCCAACTAAAGTGAAGCTTCGCCAGAAGCTACTAGTCGCTTCCCGAATTCAATTCCTTTTTTTTTTACAAATAATGTGTGTATGGTCTAGTCTTTTCAATGCCTCCTTCCTTGCCGCCAACGCGCGCTAGACGGAGAGTAAGCAAGCTACCTTGCTTGCATTCGTGAAACGGTAGCTTCCGCGCCCTTCCTGCCCGCTGAAATTGATGTGAATGATCGTGTCTTCGACATCCTATTCAGTCTGATTAGATATGTCATTGACAAAAATCTGTTCTGTCTCTGTTTTCTTTTTCGGATTCCGAGGATGAGCCGGCCGATCCTAACATAATTTAGGAGGAGCCGGACGACGAAGACTCCTCCTCAGATAAAGATGTCTCCGACGCGACCGGACTTCCACTATTTTGATTTTTTAGGCGGGTTCGGTCAGTAGGGACAAAATAGATATGCTGCTTTCTATCAGTCCCAAGTGCCCCAGCTTCCACGGTCCGCTTACCGAGGAAGAGATGCGGGAGGGCCCGGGGCCAGAGCAAGTTGGGTTGGGGTATAGAGCCGTAAGCGCGGTGGGGGGTGACAGAGGACGTGCTCGTACGGTTCATAGTGGGGTATGATATTCTCGTGGATTGTTGGGAACGTCCTCTATATTCGAAATATGCCTTTCTAGGAGCATTACGATCTGCAGCTCAAATGGTCCCTTATGAAGTCTCTATTGGTCTTATTCTTATTGTGCGCCTTGTGAGCACGTTTGGATCCGCGAAGGCAATCGCTCGGATGTTCCCCTAACCCAACCCGGGAACGGACCGGAGGGAACCGCAGCATGAGGAATGTCCGCGTCTCGTCGCAAGGCTCATTTTTCGTTTTGGGTCATAGGGCGGGCTTTGGGCGGGCAGTGCAGCCCGGGGCACAAGGGTCCTGGTACTACCCAGGTGCGAAGAACCCCGGAGGTGACTGCAATGAGCAGAAATGTCACTCACCGGCCTAAACGACGAGCAAACACTCGAACGTGAGAGCAAGGGATCACCCAACGAATGGACGAGCTCCAAGGAGGGAGGCAAGAACCATGCTTTCAGAGAAGTGGCGGTTTACATATTTAAACTCTGAACTGCGATAATAACTAACTAAGCCGTGCCTCCAGGGGGGCATTCTCCACACGGGACGGGGCCAAGCCCAGAATGTATGGGTGACAGATCGGCCATAGGAGTACTCCGGGATATACACCAGGGCAAAGTCGAGCATACGACGATGCCGCCCGTTTTCATTTCGTGGAAGTCCCCGGCAGAGGAAAGGGCTGTAGGTGATGGCGCGTTCTGCTTCTTAGGGCGCAGAAATCGTTCCTATGGGGTCGTGCGTGGCAGCTGGTATAGATGATGAAAGGCGGGCCGCTTGAACCGGGACCTATTCTCTTAATAGGCGGCAAGCAAAGCTGAATAGGAAAGGGGGCGACTGATGAGTGCCTTTTTAGTTATAAATAGAAAAAGGGTTGAATGTGGAGCTAACATGGCTGGCTACAAGTACAGCCAAAGAAAGATGAGACGGGACGGACTGTCAGAGGCCGCAGCGGGACTACCAGAGGAAAGCCCGCCCCCGCTAGCTAACATAGATATCTATTCTCGGTGCGCATATTCTCTATTTCGAATCTCTTCCCGACCAGGCCAGGCCGAATCGGGCCGCCACTTGGGATGGGAATGGCTCAGCCCACATGCATCATTTGATGAAAGCACTCCAGTCGACTCCGATCAGTGGCTTGTCAACCACCGGACCGTAGCTCCTCACCAAATGCCCTTGGGTTGGGACAAGACAGCACATGAGTAGTTCGCTCAAGGACCACACCCTCTCGAGAGCAGGATGCCGGCCGAGATGAAGCTGGGAGCCAACCTATACTTTCCTTGGGCTTGCCTTGCCCCAACATCTAAATCAAGGGCGGGCGCCGAAAAGAAACCAGTCTAGCCTTTTCGACGAAAGCTTAGCTTGCTTGGTAGGCGCTGCTTACTCACCCTATCCCCTCAGACAATGCAATGCTCTGAACACGAAAGTTTGCAGTTCAGCCCCCTCCCCTTTTTCCATGCGGAGTCACAGGCAGCGCCTCGGAAAAAAGCACGGACGAGCCACATGCAGGGAAACTTGCACGTGTGGTTCTGGCCGGGGACCCCGGTATACTGTACTAATATGTGTAGGTCCCTGTAATTCGAGTGAGATTGTCATGGCGCAAAAGCAGATATGGTCCGGTATTCCCTTGTTCCCCGTATTGGTTATGTTCCTTATTCCTCGTCTAGCAGAAACTAATCGAGCTCCGTCTGATCTCCCAGAAGCGGAAGCTGAATCAGTTGCAGGCTATAATGTAGAATATGCGCGGGATGCGATCCTTAATAGTTCACTGTTGGCGGAAGCCAATGTCCCGGGGTCCCGGGGACTCATTCT
>JBAKGM010000365.1:28657182-28668747 GCA_037177215.1 Asparagus racemosus | reverse complement strand
TATATATAACTTTATGTGTGTGTGTATAAGCAGACTTACAAGTATATACTTATATACAATATACTAATAAGTATATACAAGTATATATACTTAGAGGTATATATATAAATATACAATAGTAACAAAAAGCACATCAAATATAACACAAAATTACTTTAGCTATTTGGTAGGTTTCAAATCTCCCATAGAGATGACAAGTGTTTGAGCCTCAAAATCACCAATTTTGACTATATTTTTAAAATAAATATGCATATATGCACCTACACACCTCGGTGCCCCCTGCATCCCGGGCACCAACGAACCAACCAGGACCTAGGCTCGAATTTTCGGGCTTTTTAGGCAGCGTGCCGAGCCCAAACCCAGACAAAACTAGGCCAAGTTTCCAGCCTAGCCCAGGCCATGAGCTAGTTTGAACACCCTTAACTATACCTTTTGTTTAGGACTCTTTTTGCCCAAATCAAACGTGATTTAGAACTTCAACTTCTCTTCTTCTTCTTCGTCTCCAAGATTGAAGGTGGAAGCTTGGGCTCTCATCGAATCTAAGGTATACACAGTCTCTCTCTCTCTCTCTCTCAGTTTCTCTCTCTCTCACTCTCTCTCAGCCTCGCCCTCTCTTTCAGTTTTTGGAAAACTAGGGTTTGACGTTAGGAATGGAAACTAAAGCTTCACCCGTCCTTCTTTGAATCAAAGTACTCTCTCTCTCCCCCCCCCCTCCCTCCATCGAGAATCAAGTTTCTACAAGTAGCTAGTGACCCAAAATATCATATGTTATTTATCTTTTTGTATGTTAACTATAGAATTTATTAAGTATGTTTAGATTGCATTTAGCAAATCATATCACATATATGCACACAATCCAATAAGGCAATCTGATATGAAAATCTGATATTTAGTATATATCTCCCGACATATCCCCGATTTCTGCTAAGCGACATGGATTTTAGCCATATGACATGAACCCGACATCCGATATTTAAAACCTTGTATGGGTGTATACAAGACCATGAATGGATAGTTATTCATTACTCCTCCCTCCTTCCCTGAAGATTAAGGATCAAAAGTATCTTATCTGTAATCCACAAATTCTAGATCAAGATTATTTAGTCTTCACATTCGCTTTCATGATTTTAGTCTATGAAAATAAGTACTGTCATATTTTTTGGTAGGGAGCCTTGACAACATAAGTATTGTCGCAGTGTGACTTGGAGATTATGAGGTCAAGTCATGTAAACAACCTCTTGTAAAAACGCAAAGGCTGTGTACACAGACCCAAAGTCATATGACCCCTTCCCAACACCATAAATAGTGGGAGCTATATGCTGCCCGGGCTACTCATAGTTTACTACTCCATTCTTGGTGCAAAAGAAACATGTCTTCTATGTGAAAATTCTATGTACTACATATTACTACAAAATTCTGATCATTATTAAAGATATTGTTATAGGCAGTTCCTTAAAAGGACCTTCATAAAGCAAACATCAAAAAGCAATTTAACATCTGTTTATTAGCCTTCTTTTTTTCCCCTGTCTTTTAGCGAAGTCCTCTGGTAAAGATTGTGAAGCTTTGAGAAAATTCTTGTCCCTCAGTCACAATTTTACTCATAATTAATTTGAATAGCATGTTTCCAGTTCTATAAATTAAAATCTGTACGGATTCACATGAACATGTTGTTCATCAATCAAAATTTCTCTCGGCGTAGATGGCATTTGATTTCGTATACCAGTTCATACACGAGTTGATTCCTTCACCTTGGATTTTAAGAGGAACCTAGAACACCCACCGGGATACTGGAGGTCAAACTAATAACTATAAATAAAAAAAAAGTATTCATGATATATGATGGCTATATCCATTTGTACTGAGTCTCTTTGAGATGAATTAAAACTGAAGCTTCCTGATAAATTTTTTTTAAAAAAAATGTATTGCGGCACAAAAGATTGGCCACAGGACTTAGTTCTAGTGTGAATTGCCACACACACATTCTTAACATAGAAATAATTATTTCGATGGAATTGACTGCAAAGAGCACTCCACTATTCATTTCAAATAAGGGAATTTCCCAATATGATCTCCCATTTTCCCCTTATTTTCCCCATTAAATGAAAAAAGACTAGGTTATTTTCCTCCATATTGACCTCTTTCCTTTCAATAAGAGCCAATTTCTAATGTCAAAACTTGACCCCATCGTCAATCACTATAGCCAATGTAAAGCCTTTTCGACACCGTAAACAAAAACCAATAATTTTCAAGTTACAACTGAAAAAAACGAAACTAACATCACAATAACATGATAATATATGCATTTGGTCAAATGCTAAGAGTTACCAAAAGAAAAAAGAAAGAAACAAAAAAAGAGCCCATAGAGAACAGTCCTTAGAAAACCCAAAACCCACTTGGATTGCAATGTAGAATGTTATTAAGGGCAAAGAGAAAACCCCACCACCATGATCAAGCACAAAAATAGAAACTTAAATCAACAGCGGCTAATTAAGAAAAAAAGAAAAAATGAAAAGAAAAACGGAGAGCTCTGAGAGAGAGAGTACCCAGAAGGGGGATGTTAGAATTCTTTGCTCCAACACCTTTGACGCTGGTCGTGGCTCCAGAACTTCGCTGGTTTTGTCTTGATAGTGAACAGGGGCACTTCCCTGGTTTATTTTTATTTTATTATTTATTTATTTATTTTCACTGTTGAAGCTTTGAAGGGGAAATGAATAGTTTGGGTTCTCGATGTGCGCTTCATTGGTTCCACCCAGGCGGTTGGTCAGGATTTAGCTGTTGGGCGCCCAACAGGAAACAAGGAATGTGACGCTTTTAATTTATTTTCAAATTTTTATTCTTTGATGAACATTTTTATGAATTTTGGAGAGAAAAAGAGAAGTGGACCTCATATTTAACTTTGCATTTTACAAAAAACATTTTAAAAATTAATGATGTGGGTATAAATATGACTTATTCAGATTCGTATATTAAGAAGATATCTAAATAACACAAGAACTGCTTAGAAGGTTACAAACCGACTTTTTGGGATGGCAAAATTAATCCAGAAGACCAACTTAAGAGGTTATAGACTCATGTGGCCAAAATGTGCTAAGTTGGAAATACAACATGAATAAAGAAAATGTGCAATGAGAATAAAAAAAGAGTGTCTTTTGTTTGCATGGATTTTTAGGAATAAATAAAAAAAAGTTGATTGCATATTAAAAAATTATATCAGAACTAAAATGTTCAATCAAAATTTTGTATTTTGTTTGATAAAAAGTGTGAAATTCCTGTAGATTTGCAATGAATTTGAGAGAGAGAGAGAGAGAGAGAGAGAGAGAAGTGGGTAACATATTTAATTTACCAATCAACTAAGAAAACAAAAATAATTAAAAATTTAGCGATACAGGTCTTTATGTGATCCTCTCATCGGATCTATATAAATGAGAAGATCTATGGCCGTAACCGAAAAGTTTAAAATAATGAGAAAGTATCTACTAGAAATGATTCATAGCAATAAATGTGCAATCAAAGGATGTCAATCCTTAGATCTGTACACAAATCACAAAATCCAACAATCTAAGTGCTGACATTCATTTAGTGTACATTTAATATTATGAACCTGGTTGTACTTAATACTTTGCCATAAGGTAAATGAGTTGAGATGCCTTGGATTGGGGGTGCAACACATAAAGAGATAATAATAGGACACCCAATAAAGAATAGTAACTATACAAATCTAAAGACTCCCAACTACTCAATGACAATCACAAGTCGACGCTATTACTATCATTTTATCCAAATCACTATGGAATCTTGAAATATAGTAAAAAGTATTGCTAAGTACATGAACTTCCATCCCAAGACACCAACTATACATGAACGTCTTTGCAAAATTTTCTTTGTTTGTTGTCTAAGTTTATCAAACTACAAATCTTCATGTTGCATGCTCGAAATATCCGAACCTGGTTGGTTGGGGTGACATCATAAAGATTGTGAAGAATTATGATTTCTCCCCATTCGAAAATCCAAAATTCTTACAGGGATAATATCTAGCTGAGCATTTATTCTGCTCAATTTATTTGTCTACTGTAGACTTCTAATGTTCTCTTGGTGCATCATTAATTAATTCAGTAGATATGAATCAATATATATTTTACAATTTTGACATCCTTAACAAATAATCACACAAGTTATGGATAGTTAACAAGTAAGAAGTCTCAAATTTGTGAATCCTTGTCTGTCTTTATATGATCGACTACTTGTTGAAGAATGATTAACCAAAGTGAAGAAGAAACACATGATAATTAAGAGACTCCATTCTAAAAGGCCCCTAAAATTTACCCTACTGTTCTAAGAAGTCCCTAAATTTTTTTCTTAACAACTAAGGCCCCAACTTCTAATTTCGTTTTCTCCTTTAGCCCTAATCCGTCCTTTTAAACATGGAGATGGGTAAATTCGTCAAAAGAGGAGAAGATAGTGAAATAAGCCCCTAAGTTATATCCCTCTTCTAACAAGCCCTTAAAATTTTCCTTTTTGGCAATAAAAGCCCCTTCTATCCCATCAAAATGCAGCTTCCAAGCACCAATAATAGAATGCTGGATGTTGGTAAAGACGTGTTCATAAAATTTTTGGAAAACCTGAAACATAGGAAGTTTCCTTTACCTCTCATATTTAGAATATATATGCCAAATGAATTATATGAACATATAAAAAATTACAACGCGGTGCTCTTTGTATCAGGTAAATGTTCAAGCTATCACTATAAGAAATAAATTATATACCCAATAGAAAAGCATGAGCATAACTTTTCACTAAAAATAAATTTATCCCTAAAATCAAAGATTCAGTCAAAAATTTAATTTAGAAAAATAAAATAATCAAACTGATAAGTGCGAATATACAGAGGAGTTTATTGAGTTTTATATGTGAATTTTGGCTTTTTCATGAATAAGCACATAGCTAGTTACCATTCATTCAGATTCATATAATTTGAACAAGATGAATACAACCGCAAGGAGCTAAATACATCAAAGCATTCTGTAGTCTACAGGACGAAGCCAAGAACTTTCTCCAGCTTAGGCGCTCATTGTATCATGATATAGTTTCCAATGCATGAACTACTAGACCCAATAAGAATTTCATGAGAAAGATGATTATGCATCTGTACCATATATATGTTATAAGAAAGATGATTAGGCATCTACACCATATATATGTGGAAATAATCTAGATCTAGACTAAGGGGCGGTTTGGATCTTTTTTGGTAAAACATGTGATAGCTACAGTAATACGAAAATTAATAGCTCAGCTAGACCCTACAGTAATACTATCTCTAAATAGAGGATTTTGCTGGGAATTAGCTAGACGCTGCCAACTTAGATGTTTGGTTGCCACACCAGTTCCCTATTTGTCCAAACAAGCAACATAAAAGCTGTAATACTGTTGGAGCCTGAGAGCTACAGTATCTCTCAAGTGAAAAAACTTGTTGGAGCCTGATAGCTACAATAACTCTCAAGTAAAAAAACCCCAACCAAACAGACCCTAAGCATGTTCATACTATTTTCAAAGAAGAAATTAATATATAACTGGACTAAAACAAGGCGTGCTATTTAGATATACCACGGATTAATATCTGCACCGACTAACCATCAAATTGAATAAAGAAATAATTTTTACAAAAACTATGTTAGGCACCTGGAGCATGCGGTTCTGCCCATATCTATACTACTTACATTGGATAGTGTTGCGAGTGCCGCTGGTTACAAGGAGGAGAAGAACTTAGCTATGTCCAAGGCTTTGAAAGAGGAGGGGCACTGCCGTCATCTTCTTCAGTCAACATTATTTTTGGAGAAAACCCTAAATTTTGGTCCCAAACAAAATTGATCTAGCTAAGTATTTTGGTTAGGTAATTTACTTCTTTTGACAAATTCACCCCTCTCTACGTTAGAGAAAAAGGATTAGGGCTAAAGGAGAAAACATAAATAAAAGTCCGGGGCTTAGTTGTCAAGAAAAAAAAAAGATAGGGGCTTCTTAGAATAGTGGGGTAAAAGTCAGGGGCATGTTAGACTATTCTCTCTGATAATTATTTGTCATGTCAAAAAGTGACAAGAAATTAGTATTCTCCATTTTGGTTAAAAACATTTTGTGAGTCTCTCGTTCATTTTTCTTTTCTTTTACCAACTTCCTTATTTACCCACTACAAGCTTAGATCATAAACTATGATCTTTTATAAATATAATCATATCATACTTCTTTTTAAAAGTGGGAATTTGGCTAAAACTTTACATGGTCAATTTTACCACTCACCCTTATTTTAATTACTTACTAATCTTTTTGACAAATATACCCCTCTCCACATTAGAGAAAACAGATTAGGGCAAAAGGAGAAAATAGAAATAAAAGTTGGAGGCTTAGTTGTCAAGAACAAAAAGATAAGAGGCTTCTTAGAATAGTGGAGTAAAAGTCAGGGGCTCGTTAGAATAATCTCTTTGATAATTAATGTCATGTCAAGAAGTGATAGGAAATTAGTATTCTCAATTTTGATTATGAACATTTTGTGAGTCTCCCGTACGCATTCATCTTTCCTCTCTTTTACCAACAACCTTATTTACCCTATTATGAGAGCTTAGATCATAAACTATGATCTTTTATAAAATAATATAGAAAATATATATGCGTTCACCAAGAATTCAAACTTGATGAGAAAAACTCTCCAAAACTAATGATCGCTTTTGATTGGAATCCAAGTTCTTGCCACGATGACTTGCGTTGCAGTCCTCAAGCACGGAACAATAACCCAAAAAATGATGTTTAGGAATTAGCTCAGCTATTTCTTTGGTGGGTAGTTTGGAAATTGGTTTGCTTGATGACTGACTAAAGACTTACACCAATTGCAGAATTTGTAATTAATAACTATATGTATTGACGAATATTTTGCTATCGTTGGTAGCTTTTTCTACTTGTGTTACGAGCGAAAAGAACCAAGGAGATATTTGGTAGCCAGAAAGTGAACTAGTCACTTTTGATGTTTATTTTGTTAAATGTGATAAAGTATTAAAGTAAATCAATATCTATATCTATATTTATACTATATATAAAAAAGAATGGGGGTGTTAAAACTTTTGATTGCTCTTTTTACCTCTCTAAAATTTAATAATTCTAACATTAATTAATTTGCTAATTCTCAACTTTACATTTGGCAAAAAATTATGTAGCTTTGGCCTTTAGACTTCCTCTCTCCCCAATTCGTAACTCACTTTCCCTGTTATCATTAATTGTACCCTTTCAACTCCCCCCCCCCCCACCCAATTATATCTCTTTGTAATTAGTACTATTTTTAATTAATCTTTTCAATTCTCCATGCATAGCATCCTTACATATATCCTAAAACATGATTTCTTTGTCCCAAACCCATTCATCACTCCGTCTTCCACTACCTACAAACTCTGCCTCTCGCCTTTCATAGCTGTTCAGCTTCGACAACCTTTGCGTCGGCCCCCACATCCCCCTCTTCTTCTCCCTCTCCCCTTCCAATGGCCTCCTTCAACCCTCCACCTCCCTCACACTCAGTTTGTACCACTTTCGATGCATCCCCTCAGACACCACATGTTCGACGAGATTCTCTATTGAGAAATCCACATGACATTATGACCTTCAACATTCTCCTGCAATCCCTCCACCTGCTCGATGAAGTACTCTGGTGAAACAACGTTACCAGTGTCTTCATCTATGCCATTATCTTCTAGTATGTCTGCAAATTGACTTGATGCCGCGAGGCTTATTTGAGTTATTTTTTAGAGATTGCTTTTCCATTCTGTTGTAGTATTTATAGCAAAAATTTCACTGTGTATAGACTTTTTTACTAGCAACTATAAATATTTTAAAGCACATTCTAGACACTTGTCCATAATCAATATTTCTCACGGAAAAACAATGGTCTTTAGGAAAAAACTGAACTGCAACGTCTAGGAAATTTTCTTTGCTGCTGTACGTATTTGGTTACCAAAATTAAACCAGTTTAAATGTTTGCTTGTGTAACATCCTTTCACTTCAATTGCTTGATGCTTATTCAGTATTTTTCCTGTCAATGACAATTAGTATATATTATATTCATGAATAGAAGTTCGGATGTTGGTGACAGAACATAAACATAAACTAAGATGATTAACCATGTTTGGAAAAGCAGGTCCTTTACTCTTGAGAACCTCATTCAGCCAAACGATAATTATCTTATTCATTTTTTTATAAGCTTCTAATCACTAAACTTGCTCATCATAAATTTCCATTTGTTCTTCCCGATCCATGTAAAAGTGATGGCACGCTACATAGTATCTAGAAAGTGTAACTTATTGTATATTTGTCGATTCAAATAAGTTGGTTCAAATAGTAATTTTCTACTTGATTTTAAGCTATACAAAGTTTTGAACTTGAGAATTGTGGAACGTGCACTTTAGTATTCAAAGAGTTGTCTCAATTTAGTTCGAATTTTGCTATTATATATGGACAAGACACCAGCATAATCTAATAGAAATAAATTTTTACCTTCATTATTAAACTAAAAACTCTCCACTAATTTTCTCATCCTCCCTATTCTTTATATAGTTAAATAAATTGTGGTATATACAAGCATGGGATCTTGACCTTTTATTTATATGTGTTTAATTTACACAAATATTAAAAAAAACACAAATAGAAGATAAAATCAAAGGGTTGAAGAGATTATCTTGATTTTCCATCAATTTCTCTTTTTTAATGGTTGCTATTACCTAGATTTGATGTTAAGAGAGGGAAGATGGTTTGCCAATAGTTTGAGGAAAGAGAGAAGCTTTTTTGAAGGGTACTTTAGAAAAAATGGTAGAAATTAAAATTAAATGGATTATAACAGTTTTTATAATAGCGAGGGGTAAATAAAAAAATAACATTAGGAGGTTCTACAATAAATGAGGTTTCATAATAACCCTATAGAAAATACAATTATCAACATTTTAAAAGAAACTCCTCCAAGAAATGAGAAGAGATCCATTACACCATTGGACATAATGCCTACATTTATTTATGTGAATGAATATATTGATTCATCAATTAGGCCCCATAGCTAAGGGAGTTTTTATATACTTTATGTAGTTAATATCATTTATGGGGTCTACAAAATAAGAAAAGATTATTGGTGAGTCGTACGCATTTTTTACAATTAAGGATGTAGAGCATTCCATGGCCCATGTTATATGGATTCTCTACAATTGAGGATATTGAGAATCTGAACCCCAGAGGACCTCAAACCAATATAATGCAATAAAGACGAGGATTTGAAGGGCATAACATTGAAATGAAAGATTATGGAAAACATGAAAAATATATGAACAATAGAAAATAAACATGAAAGATAAAAGATTAAAATAGAAAGTGATGAGTGATAAATTATTTAAAGTATGTCTAAGGTAATTAACTATGTTTTCTTTGATAGCATATTATAAAATTTTGGGACTTATTTGGTGAATAACAATCTCTCATCACATATTAGAAACTTATGCATTTGAGAACTTATTTAGTGAATTACTTCTTGAAATTAATATTATTGTACAGTAAGCTTCTACTCTATGTGAAGCATGTGTTTCATCAATAGTCACAAGATTGCGTGCGGAATACTACTTGGCTTTCAAATGTTTCAACTCATGTGGTGTCTTAGCTTGCTCACATTTAAAATAGTATCCCATGAAATGTAGTTTAGAGTTCACTTCCTCTATAGAAAACTCATCTTGAAAAAAAAATTAATTTTAGTAATCGATTCTCCTTTTTCTTGTCACCTGTGGCAAGAGAGAACTAATCACTTTTGCAAATGAAACAGTACTCAATATAATTATATTATCATTAACATTATATAGTTATTGTATTACAAAAGTAATTATAAATTAAGGCTATAATAAATATATTATACAAAATATCCAGCTTACAAACTAGCTTGGATACTAGATTGTAAAAAGAGTATACCTAGAGCCCTTAAGTGAGTTATTCTTCTTCAAAAGAATGAGGAAGAATTTATTTTAGCATGGTATATATGTCTCATATTTGGCTTATTTTCATGCTAAATATTTAAATTCAACTTATGTACAGTAATATGATACTAACCAAATGGATAAAGCACTGTTGTCACACCAACTGGTTTTTTTAGGTAATTTGTTTGCAAACAAAAACCTTATTTCACTCGGGTGCTGATATTGATGTGCTTCCACACTCTCAGTTCAAGTCATAGTTTGCCAAACACCCCAAAGTTATAGCAGATAACTAGAATCAACAACAGAACTAAGTTATCAGAAAAACTAATCTCCCAACAACCCACCTATAAAAGCTCTACATGATCTCTGTTTAAAAAAATAAAAAAAATTATGTAGGACGCGTGGATCAGAAGGTGAACAAATTAAGAAAATCTGTAGATTCATCCCAAAACTGATCACCAACTTAACAAACACTTTTGAATCCATGAATGCATGCAACATTTACTCTATAAAACCCAATCCTGACAACTATATTTTTACACCAAAGAGAAGAAAAGCTTCAAAGCTTAATTAAACGAAAAACATGGCCTCCTCCTCCTCCTCCACTTGTTGGCTTCTCCTCTCATTGCTTGCCGCCTCACTTAGCATCGACTCAAGCACCGCAGCTCGCCATCTTTTAGACACTCCGGCATCACCAGCGACGCCAACAGTACCTACAATTCCAACACTGCCGATGCCAACATTACCACCATTTCCTACATTTCCTTCACTGCCAATTCCGACACTGCCACCCATGCCGGTGACTACATTGCCTAATCTTGCAATGCCACCAATGCCTGCAATTCCAACAATCCCCGCAATTCCTACAGCACTGCCTCCTCTTCCTTCTGTTCAGATACCAACTATCCCCTCAATTCCTGCAGGCATTCCGAGTATTCCTGGTGTTCAGTTTCCTCCCATTCCTTTCCTTTCTCCACCTCCAGCAGCCACTGGGAGTCCATGAAAGCTTGGTGTCGATATATTTATGAAATTCATTTAGTGTGTGATGTGTGGTTATTGAGCTTGTAGGATGTGTTCATTCTAGGAGATTGTAGTGTTTGATTGTGATGTGAGGTCCTTATGGTCTGAGTTTATACAGTATGTTGCTCCATGTATCTCTGTAATACTTTAGATTGGATTGCAAGCTTCCTTATATTTGTTAATAAATTAAAGTTGTCATTATATTGACATGATATGGTATCTGCAATAAGTTTATTTGATCACTACTGAAGGGAAAATAAGAGAATTGAATTTGAAGGTTGCACTACCCACAATGACTCTGTTCTACCAAGATTCAGCATTACAGAAACTGTTAAAATAAAACTTCCGAGTTTGAACAATGAATGAGATTGCAAACATATAGAAGTTGCAACTATAATTGATCACCTATCTAAGCTTCGCGTCCAAACATGAGGCCTTTCATCAATTTATAGCCAAAGTGTCTGTTGGGCGCACGGCGGAAGCGTATATCCGAAAAAACCCCGACAAATAAGTAAACAAACTAGGCAAAACACAATAAAACAGTAAAGACACGAGATTTACGTGGTTCGGC
>JBAKGM010000365.1:28622168-28648682 GCA_037177215.1 Asparagus racemosus | reverse complement strand
GTGGACGTAGGTCATACTGACCGAACCACGTTAAATCCTTGTGTGCTGTTTTCTTTGTGTTCACTGTGCATGTTCAGAGTTATTATTATTCACTCTGTATAGACGTCTTTTGTGTCTGTGAAGCCCCTCCGCTGCAACACACTTTTCCACAAATTATCAATTCCCTCTACTTCAGAGACATCATTTAACAATCCTACTCTATCTATATGGTCTATCCAAGAGACGGATACACAAAACGAAGGAGCATAAGCCCGATCAATTGAAGCCTTCTAGTCATTACGACTATGGCCTCTCGCAGTGTCATAATCATAGCTCTCTTTATAGCCATGATAAGCATCGATGCAAGCCTCGCAGCTTGCCATCTTTTAGAGACCCGGAAGCAGCAACTACACCAACGCTACCTGCAATTCCAACACTACCAATGCCAACATTGCCATTTCCAACCACCCACTTACCTCGTCTTCCAACAATTTCTACACTTCCCATTCCAACATTGCCTAAGCTAGCACTGCAACCAGTGCCTGTAATTCCCACAATCCCCACAATTCCTACAGTATCGCCTCCTGTACCTTCTCAGCTTAGATGACGACTGTGCCATCTGTTCCCATGGGCATTCCAACTATTCCTGGTGTCCAGATACCACCCAGTCCTTTCCTATCCTCACCAGCAGCAGCCAATACTAGTCCATGAAACATTGATGTTGATATATTGATGGAGCTGGCTCAGGGATATGCATAAATTCTTGGAGATGTAGGGTTTGCTTCTTCAGATTGTTATGGTTGTTTGTGATGGTGAAGCTTATATGTCGCGAGTTTAAGCATCGTGTTGCTTCTTGTTTATTTATTTCTAATATTTATTTGTTTGGTCACTGTGGCTCCTTGTATTTGTTTAAAGATATGATTATATGTTATTTTCATTGTGATAGAATTATTTCCCACCATTTAATTATAACCTTCAAACTCTGTTACGACCGACCAGTCCTTTTCATTTAACAACATTACAAGAAGTGCCACCAGGCCGCAGCATGTTAAAAGTGTAATCATCTTTTTGTGTCGAGTGATCTTGCCAAGTCTTTGTGGAGCTTCTTTGGTGCTGTTTTTGCATGTACCGTATTTTCCTCAGCAATCTATACACTCGAGACTTGAGTGGTGGTTTATTAAATGTAAAGGGAAATCTCATTTCTCGATGGAGGGGAGACTGGCTTGCATAGCCATTTGCAGACAAATCTGGATTTTTGGCAACAATTGTATATATGGTAGCATGGTGAAGGGTTTTTCTCATGCTCGCTTGGTGATCATTGATTCTTTGCAACACATTGAAAGTATGCTGAAGCCGATGATGAGGTCTTGTAAATTTGGGATTGACTCTCTTCTTATGATTGGCATCGAACCTCGTTTACACCCCTGTCAAGAAATCTCATCTATGTTACTGGATCCCTCCCCCTCCTGGCTCTTTTGCGCTGAATGTTGACGGATCATGCCGTGGCAACCAGCTTGCAGTGGGTGGAGTCATCAGAACCACATTGGGGATTTCGTCTGTGCATTTGCAGGCCCTGTTGGATAGGGACAGAGTCTTCAAGGAGAGATTGTTGCACTCCATACAGGAGCAGAGTCAGTGTCTTCAATGGGCATTCATGCCTATGCCTTATCTGATTCCAAGAGCCTAGTTCATTTGATTGGTAAGAATGCCCCATTTTGGCAATTACATAAAATATGGAGGGAATTGCATCACAGTCTGAGGGAAGCATCGCTGCGAATATATCACTGTTTCAGGGAATCTAACCAAGTGGCGGATTTTTTGTCGAAGTTGGGACATAGTTTGCAGGAGCTCAAGTTCTTCTTGGAGCGTGACGAACTACCCCATCAGGCTCGTCACCTCCTGTTGCTTGATAACATGGGTACAACATACAGGCGAGGTCCCTAAGTAGGTGTTGGTTGAGAACTTGTATTTTGTAGATCTTCTTTCTTAGCTTCGCTGTTTTATACTTTTGGATGCTCGGGGTCGTTGTCTTGAGCATCATCTTTTGTAATCATTTCACAAAACACAAATGACCCTACCACAGTGTTTTGGATATGTAACTTTCTATAATGCCATGGGATTTATGACTCATTATAGAAAACACACAAGAACCACAAGAGACGCAACTATTTACAAAATGGTAGTTTGAGACAATTTTTAACTGACTTGCTCGCCAATACAATTTGACTTATTTTCTTTCTTTCTTGTTGATTTCAAGGTTTTGATTTGGATTGACCACCGGCACTTAGTGACTCCCGTCACGATCATTCTCATGCTTCTATTCTATGTAAAGTATTTTCTTTTTTCCAAAATAGAAAAGCCCAAGCCTCCCTTCAGAGAATGGGAGCTATTAAAGATATTCTAACCTACAAAGCCTGTCTTCAAGAAATTCTCTCCAGCAAGAAATTAAGAACAAAGGTAGTGAGTTGCAGTAGAGCATATGTACCTCAAAATGGATTTCCACCCACTGTTCCAACTGCCAATGAACTGCTGAAAAATATACCCCCGGATCCTAAATCAATACATTAACCTTGCTCTCTTGATCTGACTTTCAATCCATACTGAATTATGAGATGTGTATGGATGAGAAAGACATATATTTGAAAACACCAGCAGTTTAAAGATATTAGCGGTTATCAGACCAGTTACCTTAATGTACGCGAAGAAATCTCTTAATATAGAAAGTACTATTTCTCAATATTAATAAACAATGCTCCTGAAAAATAAAAATAATAGTCACTTGGGTATCTGTAAAAGCATTAGTTTTGAACCCCAAGACTAGGGCTTTGCGTTGAAGTTTCTTGGTCCTAAACAAGATTGGTTTGATTACAACTATGAGGCAGCAGGGAGATAAACCCCATAGCCAAGGAGCTCTTTGAATCCATGAACAACAGTCTCAAAATCCATGAAGAAGATAGCCTTCGAATGCACGAAGAAATATAACAAAGAGGAAATTTTATTGATGATAAGCAATGCTATAAGGCTAAAGCTGTTCTTAAATAAACATAACCGACTCCTAAGAGGGAAATAATTTTCCAAAAATAGCAAATCAACATAACTAACTTAAAAAACTCCCTACGACAGAGAAAAAAGGGGATTTGAATCAAAACTCAATTTGATTTCGATTCAAAATAGACTCCAAATTTATTGCTAAAAATAGAAAATACTGTAGTCGCAGACCGACATAGCTGGTCTACTTGACTCCATCTAGTCGAGAGACCCAAAAACAAATAATAAACATCCCAAAACTCTTTCTAGATCCAGAGTAAGATCTTTTCTACGCTGCTAAGTCAATGACTCATCTAAGACCTTTGTTTGGTTTATGGCGGTCCCACTACTTCATGAACCCGTTCGCCTACAACAAATTAGAGTTGATAATTGCGCATCAAACATAGACGTGAACATTAATGTTATGAACAAAAGGAGTAATTCTAACAGAAATGGAAAAGTGCTACTCGCATGAGATCACCCATGCCGGTACCAAAGAAGTGCCTTCAAAAAATGTTTGGGAAACAGTAAATAAAAGCATTCATTATTTTAGTATTTTACATAGTTTCCCAATAGAAATATTAATTGGTAATCACGACAGTACTATATTACTATTTTTAGAAATTATAGCCTGTTGGAGAAAACTAAAACTGTGAAGCAAAAAAAAAAGGATGGTCTTTAGCAAATTGCTAAACAAGACATAGTTGAATCAGAGAAAGAAAATAACTGATCAACTGTTAAAAAATAAATTATTTTGTCCAAAAATGAAGTTCCACAGATACTTGGGCATAAGACTGGATAGAAGTACTTGCTACAAAATAGTAATTTTAGAGAACAGCAGAGGGGGTATATAGTCATTGAAAAATAAACTAACACTAAAAGACAAATATTCTAAAAAACCACCTACACCTAGTCACAAGTTTTAGTTCTCTAACTTCTCACCTATAAAATGGCCTATGCAGTACCTAAAACAATAATTTTCCTTTTCCACAATGGAAGCAGGAACAGATGAGAAGGTAAACAAACAAAGGACATCTACATTTTTCCACAGATCACCAATTCCATCTACTCAAGAGACATCATTTAACATTCCTACTCTATATATAGGCTCCATCGTAGAGATTGATACACAAAAGAAAGGAACATAATCCCAATAACCTCAAGTCTTCTTCATTTTGACTATGGCCTCTTGTAACGGGATCATCCTTGCTCTGTTTCTAGGCTTGATGAGCATTGATGCAAGCCTCGCAGCTCGACATCTTTTAGACACCCCAGCAGCACCAGCAACACCAACACTACCTACAATTCCTACGTTGCCAATGCCAACATTGCCACCATTCCCAACCACACAATTGCCTCCTCTCCCAACAATTCCTACGCTTCCAATGCCGACTCTGCCACCAATGCCAGCAGCTACAGTGCCTACGCTTGCACTGCCACCAATGCCTGCAATTCCCACAGTCCCGACAATTCCTACAACATTGCCTCCTCTTCCTTCCGCTCAAATACCAACTATTCCCTCCATTCCTACTGGAATTCCAACCATTCCTGGAGTCCAGATGCCGCCAATTCCTTTCCTCTCTCCACCTCCAGCAGCCACTGCTACTCCATGAAACTTTGACAGTGATAATTGGAGTTATACAAGGGATATATGTAGAGTTTGGATTTTGCAGGGTGTTTTCGTCTTTAGTTTCTAATGATTATTTGTGACGGTGATGCTTATTTGTGGAGGGTTTATACATTGTACTGCTTCTTGTTTATTTATTTGTAATACTAGTATGTGTTTGAACATGGGATTTCCTTATATTTGTTTGGTTGTTTGATCATTTTCATTTTTATTGCGTCCGTAATATCTCCCACGATTTTATTGTACGTTTCAGAAGCCCGCTTCTATAGACTGGTCCTCCTCAATTGGGAAAAAAATATTAAACAGTGTTACCAAGCTGCAGCACTTTAGAAGTGTGAAACAGAAAGATGCTTACCATTCCTTGATCAAACTCTCTCCCAGATATTGAGTTTCACCAAGACATGTCAGGTGATGTGGAGTGAAAATGGATGAGAAGCTTCACGTCATGTACATGATTGCGATTGGTCAAGGTTTTTTTGCATGGAAAACTACAGAAAATGACCTGCTACGAGTAAAAAGGAAATATCAAATTTTCTATGGCACTCTTTCGAGGCTTTCCTCATGCAACAGGCAGAAAATAGGTTTTCAACTATGGTGACGTAAAAGATGTAAAGAAAACTTGTGTCCTCCCAATCTGATGGAAATTCTTCACTAAGTTTTTTGAAGGTTCTCATGATCTTGAAGATTTTAAATCCTTGTCGTATAATCTCCTAGGGCAATGAGAATCTTCAACAATGCTACTAATATAGAACATCTACTAGAAACTTCGGTCCCAGTTATTCTCATGCTTCTATTTTCTCTTAAAAGTGTTTTTTCAAGATAAAATGCACAATATCACTTAAACCCCTGGAACTTTTAAAGTTTTGTAACCCACAATGTCTGTCTTCAAGCAATTTTCTTCAGGCAGGAAATTAAGAACCAAGTTTGTAAGTTGTAGTAGAGCATATGCACCTGAAAATGGATTTCTCTCTCTGTTCCTGTCCATCTGGCCAATGAACCGCTAACATATATCACCGTGTCCTAACTCAAAAGACCTGAACCTGATTTCTATGGATTTGAATTCAGTCCATGCTTAATATTCAGATGAGTATGGGTTTATAAACATTTACATAAAAAAACATTAGCAATTATCTGGTTTGAATATATAAAAAAGAATCTCTAAATATAGAAAGTGGTACGTTAACATAACTTTCTGAAAAAAAAAAGAAAAAAAAAAGAACAATCAATAATTGGGAATGTATATAAAAAGAATTATGTTAGACCCCGCGCCAAAGTATTTGGTTGAAGTTTCTTTGTTCCTAACTGGCTTGATTTGATTAAAATTTGGGTTGATAATTGCACATCAAACATAGAACTCACTATTTAATGAATGAAAAAAAAAAGAAGTGATTCTAATAGAAATGGCAAAATCCTATCTGCACGAGCTCACCGATGATCCTATCATTCATTACTGTATAATTTGACATGGTCCACAATAGAATTAATTGGTAAACACTAACTGTAATTTCATAATGTTTATAGAAATAATGTGTCTAAACCAGATGTGGGAGAAAACTAAAACTATGATGCAACTTAGAAGTCTTAACAAATAGCTAGACAGTACTTCGCTGATTCAAGGAAAGAAAATAACAGATAAACTGTCAAGAAATAAACTATTTTGTCCAAAATGAAGTTCCACTGATGTTGGCCATAAGATTGGATAAAAGTAGTTACTGCAAGATAGTAATCTTAGAAAACAGGAGACATGCTAACAATAGTTAGCACAGATTAAAGTAAACAATAAGAGACAACTATTCTTAAGAAACACCTAATCATCAGTTTTAGTTTTCTAACTTCCCACCAATAAAATAACCCACTTGGTACCTACAACAAGAATTTTCCTTTTCCACTAGGGAAGAAGAAACAGATGAGCACATGAACAAACAAATGACACCTACATTTTTCCATAGATTACCAATGCCCTGTACTCCAGAGACATCATTCAAGATTCCCACTGTATATATAGGCTCCATCACAGATATTGATACACAAACGAAGGAGCATAAACCCAGTCAACTTAAGCCTTCTACTCATTACGACTACGGCCTCTCACAACGGGATCGTCCTAGCTCTGTTGCTGATTAGCATTGATGCAAGCCTCACAGCTCGCCATCTTTTAGACACTCCAGCATCACCAACTACACCAACATTACCAACAATTCCTACACTGCCAATGCCAACATTGCCACTATTGCCAACCACCCAACTACCTCCTCTTCCAAAAATCCCCACATTTCCAATGCCAACTCTGTCCCCAATGCCAGCATCTACGTTGCCTAAGCTTGAATTGCCACCAATGACTGCAAGTCCCACAATCCCTGCAGTTCCGACAACGTTTCCTCCTCTACCTTCTGCTCAGATACCAACTATTCCCTCCATTCCTGCTGGGATACCAACTATTCCTGGATTCCAGATACCATCCTTTCCTTTCCTCTCTCCACCTCCAGCAGCCAATAGTCCTTGAACATCTTGATGTCCATATGGATGGACTTAAATTAGTGTGTGCTATGTGAGTTATTGAGTTTGTAGGATGTGTTCGGTCTTGAGATTGTAATGTCTGTTTGTGACGTGAGCTTCTTATGGTTTGGGTTTATACATTACGTTGCTCCTTGTATTCTTATATGTGATAGTTTATTTGTTTTGATTGCTGGCTTCCTGACATCTGTTTTAACAAATTAAACATCTAGAGTTTTTCCATTAAATGAGTTTAGTCTGGTTCAATTGTTTAAGGTTTATTTCACCCTTTGGGAAAGGGAAAAGACAAGTCTGACTTTGAAGGGTACATTCATGGCACTGTTCTACCCAATTTTCAGTTTTAGAAAAATAATTAAAATATTCCGAGTTTACCAACCTGATTCTAACTAATAAACCATCTGAGGGGGTAAAGGAAAAGGAAAGAAACTCAGGACCATCTGATCTAGTGCGTAAAGGTATCATAAAAACTAGGCAGATCTCCTAGGGATGAATCTGCTCATAACCTATCAATGAACAATGTAAGAGATGCCAAACACAGAGATGTGCAATCATGATACATCACTAGTCTCAGCATCACTGCCAAATATAAGCCCTAAAATGTTTTGTAGCCTACGCTGTCGATCTTCATGAATTACACCCCAGAAATAATAGACCAAGTTGATAAGTTGCAACAATTACTCGATGAATGAAGATTCAAGTTCTAGGTATTCATGGTATTTCCTCCGTTCCAGCATATACGTGTAAAAATAGATGATAAGGTCTCAATGTTTAAGGACATGTCAGGTTGGTATAGACATTTTTTTATGCACAACCAGTAACAGATACAGCATGTCACATGTCGATACAATGATTTTTTTTCAAAGTTGAGGATATATGACTAGTACTAGATATTTTTTATGCACAACTAGTATACATAATGCAAGCGTCATGGCAGTACAATGATGAAAACTATTTTAGATCTAAAAGAGGTCAATCTTCTAGAACCAAGTAAGTTGTAGTAGTCAAGTAGAGTTCCAACCTCTATTCTTCCTGCCAATAGACCAGTAGTGTATAATCCTTGATCCTAACTCCAAAATCCTGACGCCGTTATGCTTGCATCTGTATTGAATCCACACTGAATAATCAGATGAATGTAGATTAAAATATATATTTAAAAACATTAGTCGTTATCGGGTTTAAAAATATAAATATTAGCAGTTATTAGACCGGAGACTTTCTTTTGACATGCAGGAAGATAACTCTAAATATAACAGCACTCGGAACAAGAAGCCCAAGTATTTGAGAAAGTTTCTTGGCTTTGAAGTTGATTGATTTGATTAATAAGTGCCAAGTGGCGGGTTGTTTTGTTGGTAGGAAGTTAAAGAACTAAACCTGTTGACTAAGTGGTACTTTGGAATATTTATTGTTTAACATAACTTCATTCTGCAGTAATTGTTACTTTTAGGGGCTGTTTGGATGCTTTGGGGAAACTGGAGTATTCATGACACCATATGGAAAGTGGTCATCCACCTCCATCTTTTTTCATGGGAGCTTTTACATTGTTTTGTTAGGAATCTTTATAAATCCTAAAATGATAGCATTACATTTTAGGAAAAAATAAATTGGGAATCCTAACATGATAAAAATATCTTGTTTGGCTTATTGAAAATGATAAAAATATCTTGTTTGGCTTAATTGCATGTTGTAATTTGGAAAATAATAATTTTGTTTGGCTTGTTTGTTGTAATTTTGGAAAATTATTTTAAAAAATTTTATTAGGATTTTTTTCTACATTAGTATCCTAAATCTTTCATAATTTTGAAATTAGCCCCTCAATTCATTAAATTGCAATTAGGTCCCTTAATTGTCAAGTGATTTTGAAATTAGTCCCTCCAATCGAGAATAGAAGTAGCAGTTGGAGGGATTAATTTAAGACAATTTATGAGAATTAAGAGATCTAATTGCAATTCTAAATACATGAGGGGATAATTTTGAAATTTTTAAAGAAAGAACCTAATACTAACTTCAGTGTTTGAGGGGCTAAGTCGAAATGTGAAAGATTAAGGGACTAACTTGAAAGAAAAACCTATTATTTATTGTTGTTCAGATTTCACAGAGTGCGAGAAATAAGTAATTCATTTTATTAATTTATTTATTTATTGTCCCTCTTGCCAGGTTTGTCAGCTTTCCCACAAAATCACTCCTAAGGGGTTGTTTGGTTCATGTCCCAGAAACTAAGTTTAGGAGATTACTCATGGGAAATAGACTGTGGGACCCATTTCCATGTTTTCAAGTTCATTTCACAACTTTTTGAGATGAAATTGATTTCTTTTAATTTGAGACCCATAGTAACTATTACCTTTCTAGTTAGTGGGTCTCACATGCACAACTCTTTTTTTCTCTCTCAACCAAACACAAGAAAAAGAAATCTAACACCCCCACATGGGTGTGTCGCGTGTTTTGATTTCCTTCTCAGTTTCTCAGCCAACCAAACAGCCCCTAAATGGAATGCTTTTGCGTTTCATGACACCTCATCAAATAGTGTTACAGCTCATCTATTTACCATGTGAAAAAATGTGCTAACAAACAATGTAAAATAGAGATTAGCTAACAGTGCGCCCCAGAATCTGACAACTTTCAGTGATTTCATTGCAAAAACACTGCAACCAAACAGCCCCTTATCATGCCTCCTGTTCCCTAAATTACTTTCTCCTGTACTAATTACTTTTATCCAATCTCATGTCCAAACAATGGTAGACGTCCTAAACATCTCTCTCTTTGGATCCTACTCTAGTACTTTATTTTGGACAAAATAATTTATAGCTTGACAGCTGATATTTGACTTTATTTCTTGTATTAGCTAATTCTTGTCTAGTGATTTGTTAGAAGTTAAGACTTGAATTTCTTTGCATCACACTTTTAGTTTCAAACATCTTATTACCGTTCAATTTTTGTTCTAGAAATAGTACAGAAAATTAGCAATTATTTGTATTGAAAAACTATGTAAAAGCTGCAATAATGAATATTTTATTTTTATAAAGGCATTTCATTGGTACGAGCCTGGGAGTGGGTGCGCTCATACAAATAGCATATGCATTTCTTTTGAAGTTTCTGGCTTGTTCATTACATTTACACTCAAGTCTATGTTTGTTGGCAAATGGCAATAATCAACTTCTTTAAACAAGCCATTTTCCAGTGGAAGAAGGAACAGATGAGAAGGTGAACAATCAATTGACACCCATTTTGGCCACAGATCACCAATTCCTTCTATTCAAGAACAGAGTTCAACATTCCTACTCTATTTATGGTCTCCGAGCCAGATACTGAGACACAAAAAGGACCAGAAACCAAGAAGTCTTCTACTCTTTTCACCTACGGCCTTTTGCAATGGGATCAACCTAGCTTTGTTTCTAGCCCTGATAACCATTGATGCAAGCCTAGCAGCTCGTCATCTTTTAGACACTCCAGCATCACCAGCAGCACCAACGCTACCTACAATTCCCACACTGCCAATGCCAACATTGCCTCCACTGTCAACCACCCTACAATCTCCTATCCCCACAAATCCTACGCTGCCAATGCCAACATTGCCTCCATTACAAACCACCAAATTGCCTCCTTTTCCAACAATTGTTACATTCCCAAAGCCAACTCTGCCCCCAATGCCAACCGCTACATTGCCTAAGCTTGACTGTTCCTACAACTTGCCTCCTTTGCCTTCTGCCCAGATACCAAAAAAAAAATCCCTGCAGGCCTTCCAACTATTCCTGGTGTCCAGATACCACCCATTCCTTTCCTCTCCCTACCTCCAGCAGCCGCAGCTAGTACATGAAACATAGATAAATTGACGGAGTTATCCCAGGGATATATGCATAGGTTTTTGGAGCTTGTAGAGTTTTGCTTATTGAGTATGTTGTGATTGTTTGTGATTGTGAGGACATATGTTGTGAGTTCATACATTGTCTTTGCTCTTGTTTATTTATTAGTAATATTCATCTGCATTCTATCATAGGATCTCCCAGTATTTGTTTTGAGATTTGATCATATTTTATTATATTGTGTCATTTTAATCTCCACAATCTTATTATAATCTTCAGAAGCCTGTTTCTACTAACCAATCCTTCTCATTTAAACACAAATGCTAGAAGTATTACCTGTCTGCAGCATGTTAGAAAAGTAATAGTCAAATAGGAAGATGCTAATCAAATTTGACAAACTTATCATTCAATTGTTAAAACAAAGCATGTCAGATGCATAGGGCAATGAACAATGGAAAATGAACGTAGTAGGAAAGGTAATATACAATTTCCTGTCGTGCTCTTCCATGGCTTTCCTCTCACATCCAGATAAAACAAGTTTCTAACAATGTTGACGGTAGAACAATCCAGTTCGTTCCACAAAAAAAGCTGACATAATTTCTTCTTTGAATTGTTAAAAAGTGGTACTGCCTTCATCCCTCCCTCTCTGATTGAAATTCTTTCATTTTACTGCTGAAGATTTTTCTAGCATATACGGATCATCTTGATCATCAGAAGACAATTGACACGACCATGTAGTTTTGGACATAACTATCTATTATGATGGCATAGTTGGATTTATGAAAGCTCACAATGATGCATACATGAGAATCAAACCTTTCCTTTTTTTATTATTTTGTTCATACTTTGGTGGCGTTTTATTATCTAATAAGAAGTCTTCGAAGATCCCGAATTATAATGAGATACAGCATAGTTAATCATGATTTTTTCTCTTCTAAATAAAGCTAAATTTGTAATTTTCAATTGTAACTGAACTAGGAGTCCTATGCCTAGAAACTAACAGTTTGAGACTACCGTTTAACAGACTACTAATTAAAAAAATCTATTTTTACTTTTATGCTTAAGAATGCAAGGTCTGAAATCAACCAACTCTTATGGTTGAATCAATTCATTCTTACTCTTCTATTATATGTTAAGTGATTTTCAAAAAAATTAAAAGCAATAAATAACACTTCAAAGTTCAAACCATAGGGCCTTTTTCTAGGCTATAAAATATACTTTTAGGAAACGCATTGCCCAAGCAAAAGATTGGTAACCGTGTTAGTAACATATAGAAGAGAAAACGCACCTGCAAATGGATTTTACCCTCTGTTCTTCCTGCCAATTGGACCACTGGTGCATCTTCCTGGATCCTAACTCCAGAAATTTGAACCTGATATGCCTGGATCAGAACTAAATCACTGAATGATCAGACAAATATGGAACTGATAAAATATATATTTAAACATATCAGCAATCATCAGCTTGGAGACTTTTACTTTTATGCAAAAAAAACTCGAAATATAATTATATAGTATTTTAAGAGTAATTATAGCCCTAAAAACAAAATAAGGCTCGAGTCTCAGTAAAATTAACAGAGAAGTTTGAGCCACAGTATTTTTGGCAAACTCTTTTTAACTCTTGAACATGAGGCAGTAATATTTGAGGTGAAGTTTCTTGGTTTCAAGCTCGAGTAATTTGATTAAAATTGGAGTTGATTATTTCACATCAAACATAGAACATGAAGCGAATAGAACATGAAACGAATACAATGAACATAAGCAGTAGTTCTGACAGAGATCTTACACATATCTTCCCAATGAACCAAATTCATATGAATCCTTACAAAGCTACACATAATCATAGGGAGAGAAAATTCTACAACTTCACTGTATTTGAGGCATAACACAATAATCTTGCAAAATGAAAAAATAGGGGACATGATAAAAGTAATTACTGCAAAACAAAGTAACATTAATTGCAGAGCAGAAGATAACCGAAACATGAGAACTAATCCAGAGCCGGGATGTCTGAGACCATACTCATACCCTGATAATAAAGGAATTCATATCAAATCCTTATGATGCAAAAAATGAGTGAATTTCTTTATGCAAAAAAAAAAAAAAGAATTCTAAAAGCTGCACTGATGTCTAGGGTAAGAGATAGGATAAAAGTAGATATTGTAAGAGTAAAAAATCTTAGAAAACAGGAGAGAGACGATGAAAATAGTTACTGCAAAATAAAGTAACCATAGAGGACAAATATTCTAAAGTGCCACAATAGGTTACCTAACTCCCCACCATTAAAACAACTTACTTGGTACCTAAAAAGAATTTTTCTTCTCTGTAGGGGAAGCAGAAGAGATAAGAAGTTGAACAAAAAAATTACACAAAATTTTGCCACATGTCAGCAATTCCCTATACTTCAAAGACACCTAAACATTCCTACTCATATATATATATATATATATATATATATATATATTCTCCACCCCAGGAATTGATACACCAAACAAAGGAGCACAAGCCTATCAACTTAAGCCTTCTACTCTTACTCTTATGACATGGCCTCTTGCAACAGGACCATAGTAGCTGTGTTCCAAGCTTTAAAGAGCATTGTTGTAAGCCTCACAGCTAGCCATCCCTTAGACACCCCAACATCACCAGGACCACCAACACTACCAGCAATTACCACATTGCCAATGACAAATCTTCACCCATTTCCAACTATCCAACAGCCTTCTTTCCTAACAATTCCTATGCTTCCCAAGCAAACTCTCTCTCCTATGCCTGCCGCTGCATTGTCAAAGCTTGCACTGCCGCCGATGCCTGCAATTCCCATGATCCCCACATTTCCTGCAACATTGCCTCCTCTGCCTTCTGTTCAGATACCGAGAATTCCCTCCATTCTTGCAGGCATTCCAACTATTCCTGGTGTTCAGATGCCGGCCCTTCCTTTCCTCTCCCCACCTCTGCCAGCCATTAGTCCTTGAAGATTTTGATGCTGATATAAATGGAGTTACTTTAGCGTGATATGCGACTTAGTGAGGTTGTTAGGATGCGTTCAGTCCTGAGATTGAAGTGTTTGTTTGTGATATGAGGTTCTTGTGGGTTCGAGCTTATACATTATGTTGCATACATGTTTATTTGTAATGGTTCATCAATTGGTAACTGGCTTCCTCATATTTGTTTAAGAAAGATCTACAGTGTTTCCACTATATCAGATTAACCTGACATAATATGGCATGTTTTATAAGTTTATTTCAACAGTTAGGAAAGGTAAAACAAACAAGTCTGACTTTGAAAGATGTTTGCCCATGGTCAAGTTTCACTAGGAAGAAACTTAGTTAAAAGAAAATTTCTGAGTTTGGCCACCAGATTTTAACTAGTAAATCGTCTGAGGAAAAAGATGAGAAAACAACCTCTGAACCATCCAAACAAGTACTTAGGTTTTAAAGGTACCATCAAAACTAGGCAGATCTCCAAGAAATAAATCTCATCATGACAGGTGAAAGAACTAGGAATGAGATGATAAACAAATAGTGAGCATTTGTGTTTAAGACAGATCACCAGTCTAATCATCACTTCCAAACATGAACCCGTTCAACATTTGCCAGCCTGCATAGTCTTTCTCCATGATTCGTTTCCCAGAATTCAAAGAACCAAGTTTATATGCTGTAAATCTCCCAAACACCTGCCAAATAGAACACTTTTTGTATGGTCCTTCCTAGTTTAGGTATTTCAGGATCACATAGGACTATAGAAGCACTTCTTGTGAGTTGAGCAAAATATGCGGACAATGTATTTATTAATGGCTTGGATCCTCATATGAACTTTTGGCACAATTGAACCAAGACCCACCTGATATGAACTTTTGGATTATTTCCAGCATTTTCTATCATTAGGTAAATGAATACTTAATAATGATCATTTTAGGAGTTAAAACATTAGTGATTTCCTTTTGACAGTATGGGGAAAAAACTATATTCTCAATTTGTCTATCTAAGCCCAATTTCAATAAAAATACAGGAGCATTGAACTTAAAGGGATATAGTTGTTAAAGCTTAAAAATGACCACAATTGATAGATTAAGCTAGTCATAATACAAATCATAAAATTACTTAACTATCAATTAACTTATTGAATTTATCATTAATTCAATTTTTTGAAACCAAGGGTACAGATGGAACACAACCTAAAAATGACTATGCAAAAGGCAAAACTGGATATGTTTTTTAAAAAAAAATTGTAAGTTGGCTCAGTTCCAGCCTATATGGATGACATATAATTAAATAAACAGGTGGTTCAACATACCTACACTGTTGAGTCTGAAATAAAACTTACCCGACATGTGATTGACAGCCATAGACCTGAATGTCAATGTAATGGACAAAACCACGGTCCATCTACATAGCAAACCATGCGAGTTGCATGACCTCACTTGATATATTCATGCCAGATATAAGCTTTACTTTACTAAAACTATGGACTAACCTTAAGCACAAATATCACTACTCTTCTCCAATAGAAATAATTATCCATGAAAGTTCACAGTTTTTTAAGAGTAAGATGAACGAAATTAAACAGGACATTGTAAAAACCAAAATTACATTAGTAAGAAAATGTGATGAGTCAAGAGCAAGAACATGATGCCGATGATGAGTAAATTCTTTATGTAGAAGTCAGCCAACGATAGAAATTTCTTAAATTTTCACTAATGTAATTGAGCAAAACATAAAATAAAGTAGTTACAACAAATGACGTAGCAATAGAAAACAAATATCCAAAGTAACATTTAGTTAACACGTAGTTCAACTCTCTAATATCTCACCACATATCAGCAATGTAGATGAGGAGATGAGCACAGCAAAAACATACATTTAACAACAGATGACCTATTTCCAACTCCAGAATGGCTACACCAAATTCCCACCCTATACGTTAGGCTTAACCCGGAGATTGCTGAACACAAAGAAAGAAGAAAGAGCCTAGGCAAATTCAAGAGTAGTAACCCTAGAGTTTGTAGCAGTTTACAACTATGGCCTCTCACAATTGGATCACCTTAGCTTTCTGTCTATCCCTGCTAAGCATCGATTCAAGCTCTGCAGCTCGCTAAATTTTAGACACCCCAACAGCACCAGAAGCACCAACCCTCCCAACTATTCCAACTCTGCCTATGTCAACATTGCCACCGTTACCAACCACCCAATTGCCTCCTCTCCCCGCAATGCCTACACTCCCAAAATTGGCTGTCACCAATGCCAACTGCTACATTGCCTAAGCTTGCACTGCCACCAATGTCTGCAATTCCCACAATTCCCACTGTTCCTACAACATTGCCTCATTAGCCTTCAGCTGAAATACCAACTATTGCCTCCAGTCCTACAGGAATTCCTCCATTACCTTCCATCCCCACAACCATTCCTGGATTTCAGATACCGCCTATTCCTTTCCTTTCTCCACCTCCATCAGCCACTAGTCCTTGAAGATATTGATGTTGATTATCGGTTGAGTTAATTTACATCTGTTTACGAGTCATTAAGATTATACTATGCATTCATCTTTAGTTTGCTATGTTCACTTATTATGTTAGGTTTATGTGCTTTGTATTTATCAATTTTATTGCTTCTTAATATTTGATTTATAATATTCATCAATTGGATTATTGGCTTCCTCATATTTGCTTCACAATTTGCTATATATTGGCTTTGTTTATTTTTATTTTATAAGTTTAACCTGACAACAAATGTTGGCATATCAAAAGTGTGCAAATCAAGTGTGTATTTCACCTCTGATATGTTTTCAGAAGAAACTTGGTATTTGGTTTTATATTTGAGTTAATTCTTAATGGAGAAATCAACAGAACAAAAAATCTGTAGGTCTTATTAATATCTTAGAGCAGAAGAGGATTAAATTGTTGTTGAAGTACTTGCCATTGGAAACGTAACACTTCGGAACTAATTGAACCATTTAGTGAACATGTCTAGTTCTCTTAACTTCCCACAAATAAACAGCTGAGGGTAGTGGAAGAAAATAAATGAGAAGCTGAATAAACAACAAACACTTATTAGCAACAGATCACCTATTTCTCAACTCTAAGAGATCATTCCACATTTTATCCCATAAAAAAGCTCAAGTTAGGAGATTAATCTACACAAAGAACATAGAAAGAGCTAGACAACTCCAAGAGGTAGATAACTAGAAGTTTTAGCATTTTAAAATTATGGCTTCATACACTTGAGTTCATCTTAGCTCAAACTCTGGCCTATTTACTGTAGACTAAAACAAAAGGTACCATGTACCAGCAATCTTAATTTCCTAAATGGAACAAGTTTAGTACTAAGAAATATTTTATAGCTTTGTATGTGACTTATATGTAAAAGACAGAATAAAAAAATATGATGGAACCCCAGACGAACTGCATTCCAGCCCCCAAAACATACAAGGACATGCAACAAGTACATGAACAGTTTCCCATTTGAAAAGGAACAACTTCTGAGTAATCCTCTTTATAAAGTCCTAAACGCATCTTAGAATACTAGCATCAAAACAAAAGGAATGAGATTACTAAACACTATAATGGTGCTCCTCTTGATCGTGCATGGGGTCTTTGCTGATAGAAAACCATGTCCTATCAACCCACAGCTTAAGCTGGATGTACACACGTGTGAAAGTCATCGAGAATCAGTGATGATGTCCTGCATTCCGCAATGCAACAGGTTTTCTCTTGAGGTACGCATTTGGTGTCATCACAACTGTGAGTGGGAGGAATCAGTTTGCTAACAAAAGTGCAAAGAGAATGGCCTTCATCCTTAGTGGATTGGCTTAACATATGTAACATTAGCATCGAGCCTCATGATACAACTGGCAACAAATACTCATAAGAAGAATTGGTATTCCCATGGTTAGCCAATTATGTAAGAAGGTTATATCTAATGCACTAATTATGTGTGACAATGAAACATGAGCAGCTGCACAAACACTAACATTGTCAATGCCTACATTGGCGCCATTGCCAACCAACCAATTGCCTCCTCTCTCAACAATTCCTGCAGTCCCAAATCCAACTTTACTGTGCATCGCAACTGCAACGTAGTTCAATAGACAGGCTTAATAGATAGGTTGACTTCTTCAGTTCTAGCCAATCTGGGTGGTATATAGTTCAATAAAAAATGGGTGAAGCCGTGCCTACACTGTCTGATCTAAACCAAACCTCCCCCACTCAAGATCAAAAAGAGACATAAATGTCAATGTAATGGAAAAACAACTCTTCTAATCCACATGACAGGCATGCTATTGCATGGCCTCACTTGATATATCCTGCCAAAGAGATGTTTCCTTCATAAAAGTTATGACTAAAATTGAACAAAAAAATTGCTTTAAAAAATTGAACAAAATAATTGTTGTGTCACTTTTCTACGCGTTTTCTAATAAACAAAATTAGCCATGAACAATAAATCTTTTCATGATTTCTTAATAAGTTAAATAGTGAATCGAAATAGAACAAGATGTCTGTAGAAAACAAAAACTACAGAAGAAAATCAAAACTGTGATAGATGGCGTAGATTATTTCATTCATTAAGGCCAATATCAAAATACGCAATAATTGATCTGTTCAGGTGGATGAAAGATTTTCAAAAATAAAAAATTGATATTTCCATTGCCTTACCTTAGGAAATAGAATAAATTGTAATCCGCAAGTGAAGTAGCACGCTAAGAAACAAGTGTAAAACATAGAGGGCAGTAACTGCTATAATTCTAACGTCCCATTAATGGTGATTAAAGCATTAAACTGAAGGAAGACACGATATAGAACCAGCTATTTCACAAGTTAGTTAATTGCTTCATTTCAGCTAAAATTAGCAGTCAGGTTAATTCCTAAAAATAACAAATAACAAATAGAAAACAGAACAATTATAATTATCAAGAATGTACAAAAAGATTGATTTTAAATTTTTAATTCACCTTTCTAATCAGATCTAGGTTCAAACAGTATTGAAATTACCCAATTTTTCGAGTTATGAACAGGAACTTAGGTGATTTCATATTTATGAAAGGCAATGATTTTGTTAGGCAATATTTATAAAGATCAATAGTAGGTTTATTGTAGTGCAGAAACATCTAATGTTAGTTTGGACTATAGAATATAAATACTATACAGAAATTTCTCCACTTAACAGGATAAAATAACTTGTTGAAATCTGATTTTCTGGACCAAATTGAAACCAGTAATTTACTTTCGATATCCTTGTTGAGCTTTTTATTGTGAACCATAGAGTAAAATTCACAAAAATACCATAAATTATTTTCTTGTATTTATTTTATATAACTGATCTCTCATTCTTCCCCCTTCTTATTTGTTATGGGTATTTTAGACTTTTTAACAATGTCATTAACACCGCTACTGTTATTTTCTTATATGTGTGGCATTTTTCTGCAGATATAAAAGTTTGAGGTAGTTTTCACTAATAAAAATGTTTATGATAGTCTTTTTTTTTCGAAGTCCCAAGTAGTTTATGGTAGTTTTGTGAAATTACCATAAACCATAACTGAGGACTTAGAAAATAAGAACGAACAGCAATTGGAATATGACAATTTAGTGTGTTCTTAAGAAGTCAGAAGCAGCTTCAATTGAGGCAAGGTAAGGCAGGTCCATAAGATTTAAGGAAAAGTCAGACATGTTAGAAATGAACTGATGTGACCAATTAGCCATATCATTGCCCGGATATGATGCTCATGATAAGTTAATTCTTTATGTATAAGTCAGTAAAGAGGAATTTCTAAACCCTTCACTAATATACTGAAGCAAAGTGAGGATAAAGTCATTACTACAGGATGAAGTAGCATAAGAAAACAAATATTTCAACGTACTGTTTGGTCAAACTTGCAGCTCAATCCTCTAACTAACTACCAATGAAACAGCCAACCTAGACCACTTTGACATAAGGAGCAAATTAGATGAGAAGGTGAACAAACAATGAACACCTACATTTCATAACAGATTAGCTATTTCGGACTCCATAGAGATTATACCACATTTCTTCCGCATAAATATGTCTCAAACCTAGAGATTGCTCTACACAATACAAAGAAGAAAGAACTTTGGCATATTTAGTAGTTTACAATTATGGCCTCCTATACTTTGATCACCTTCACTTTCCTTCTAGTCCTATTAAATATTAATGCAAGCCTCGCAGCTCACCAACTCTTAGACACCCTAGCACCGGATGCATCAACCTGACCTACCATTCCAACACTGCCGGTGCTGCCTCCATTGTCAACCACTCAACCGCCTCCTCTCCCCACAATTCCTACACTTCCAATGGGAGCTCCGCCGCCGATGCTAGCGGCCACATTCCCTAAGCTTGCACTGCCACCAATGCCTGCAATTCCCACAATGCCCACTGTTCCAACAACATTGCCTCCTCTACCTTCTGCTCAAAACCAACTCTTCCCACCATTCCTACGGGCATTCCCCAATTCCTACAATCCCAACAACCATTCCAACGAATCCTGGAGTTCAAATACGACATATTCCTTTCCTTTCCCCACCTCAAGCGGCCACTAGTCCTTGGCCATCTTGAATTCTTGATGTTAATAAAGTTAATTTATAACTTTTTATGGGTCATTAAGTTGATCGAATATTTCACCTTTAGTTTGTTATGTTCATTTGTGATGTGAGATTTATGTGGTTCGTATTTATCGATTATATTGCTTCGACCTATTTGATTTGTAATAATCATCCGCTGGATTACTGGCTTCCTTATAGTTGCTTCAAACTTAAACATATTCATTATACAATTGAGTACACATCTGAAAAAAATGTATGCACATATATAAGAAGCGTCCAAGAAGTGTCAGGTAAGGGCACGGGTAAGAGATGACTGGGGATGGTTTCATGATAGAAGTACTCAAGCAACATAGGCGCACACCAGCATCTTTGATATTTCAAACCAGCCTGTTGGAGTTAGAAGAACACAAAAACAAAGAAAAAAAAAAGTAGCTACAACTGGATAAGTAGTTATTATATAAAGGAAAGCATTATTAATCATAATGTTGCTAGGCTCTAAGAAACTAAAAAAAATTCAGTCAATTTATGATTTGTACTGATTGACTGATTTTGAAATTACAGGCAGTAAACTAAAGGTGTAAATCAGCAATAACATTTTTAAAACTAGCCAAACGAAAAACTAATGATCAGATTTATTTACCATACACGTAGATATATTAGCACATATAGGAGATTGAAACCCCTAAGAGATACATATAGATTTATATACACAGGGAAGTTAAGGTATTCTAGGGGAAATATAAGTTTACCTTCTGAAATTTCAGGCGATCTGACAGAAATCAGGTGATACAATCCATGAAGTTATATTCCTTTCATAATTCCCAAAGTTGTACTTTTCGAGAAATTTGATCATGAATCAAGAAGAACAGATGTAACCGAAACCAGTGCTAATGGGTGAAGGACTCTAGTTTACTGCAGCAAGTGGATTTGATCGAAATTCTCCAGGTGTCTTTGATCGATCATAATCTACTTTGAAGATGATCATGGTGGAAGCAACCTTTACCAGTATCATAGTCCTGATTTATCCTCAACTTTAAGAGATTGGGGCCTGTTGCAGATCAAGCAACACAAGGGAATATAGAAATTAATGCAAAGGCATGTTTCAGTAAGGAAATTTTGCACTAATTCTAGGAGCAGAACATAGATAATCTTGTGTAATAAGAAATTATACAGATTTGCAAATGTATACAAAGAAATTTAAATTAAAAGATACTGAAAATATTATCCAGTGATGAAGTTAAAACATTGAATGATGGATAACCAAGTTGAAATGTCAATGCATTAAATTCTTAGAAAAAATGCACCCTATTTCAGTCTAAGTTGCTTGACTTCCAGGATGCATTTTCGAGAAAGTAACAAAAATACACCTAAATTGATGATTAATGAATATAAAATTATAATTGTCATGAACAAAAGGTGAATCGTAGTACTTACAAGAGCTGTTTGTGGAGCTCAACTGGTGTCCTGTAGACCACAGCATATATCGGAAACCAAAACTGCAGGTAGAGCACAGATCCATTCTCAAAATTTCTTGAGCTTTTGCTTGTGGTTATAAAGTCAGCTTTTGGAATTCTTTAGGATTTTTTTTGTTGGTATAGCCCTTTCATTACTACTAATAGTGTATCCCTCTTTTCTCCTTCACAAGTAGATAGAGATTGTTTTGGCGAACCACGTTATAATTTTTCTTTTTGTGTAAGTTCTCTAATCTGTTCGCGCAATTTATTCTCCATTTGACAGCCATCTCACATTTCAGACACACAACTTGCTTCCACAATACTAAAAAAAATTCACACTTCTACTCATGCCAAATGCCAAAGAAAATCAGGACTGCAAGCAAAATATGAGGCTACACAATTCCCACATGATTTTCTTTAAATGGCAAAAATTATTCGCTCCCAGTTTCTTCAATATTACAAGCCAATCCATTGCATTAAATATTCAAAGGAAAAAATGAAAACAAAACAAGCAGCAACTGAATGAATAAGAAAAAGGCAAGAATGACTTGTCATAATTTTGTTAACTTGCATAAAGTAAGCAAGAAACTTTCAATTGGGGATGTGTCCCTACTTGACTGATCTAAAACTAGATGAAATAATTCATCATTATATTAGTCATTCTTGAAGACAGAAAAATTTGCATATGTATAGAGGTTAAACCATCTCATAATCACATGAACTGGTACATACATATTTACTAAGGTAATGGTCACAAAAAACAGTAAAGATATTCTTATGGAAGAATATCTTTACCTGCTAAAATTGCAGATAAAAATGACAAGGAACAGATGATACAATTCGGTTTGAAGTTATGCCTCCCCATCATCATTTTAGGAGCAATACATTCCTACTCATCTGATCATGGACCATTCAACTTCAACCAAAGCCGGTTCTAATGTTTGAGAAATTCCAACTTTCTGCTGCAAGAGGAGTTGAGTGAATCCTCCAGGGCCTCAATTCGATCATAATCTACCTTGAAAGTGATCATGGTGATGCCATCTTTTCCAGTATCATAGTCCTGCTCAATGCCCTCAACTTGAAAAGATTGTAGCTGTCAACAATTCGGTGAAGTAACAGAAATCAATTTTGAGGCATTACTAAATACAGAAATCACTCCACTACTGCTAAGAGTAATAATATCTTATATAATAATTGAATTATGTGGATTCATTAGGGTATACGTTGTAAGTCAACTTCTACATACTGTTTCCACTTTAACAAACAACATAGTCAGAAGTCGGTTTATATCATTTGTAAGCATCCTCAACATGGCAAAAGCATCAGAGTTTTAGCAAAATCCATGAAGCAGCAAATACCTACATAATCTCAATCGCCCACATGAACTGCCTAGTGATATCCCAAGTTTATCTCATTTCTGTGGAGACTCTTCGACAATTGCAATACACGTACTAAAGTAAAGACACTAAACCAAGTTTATATGATTAGACTATGGAGGGATAGAGCCAAATTCTATTTGGCGTTCGATTTCATCCTCTTCATCATCCCCTGAAAGTGGGATTCACTACGAGAAATGAGATCCATTAATCAATTGAAGGTTTAACAAACAGCTCTCAATCTGACATCAGTCTTTTATGAGTTGGTGCCATGTTTATGAGATAATGGTTGTAGGCGGTCAAAAATGTCAGACCGTCAATCAAATGCTTCACATGCTATGTGGGACCCAGCAAGGGCAAAACGGTCATTGAATATGGCCAATGGACTTGTCAAAATTCAAATAAGTCTATGATTGACTAAGGGAATAAGTCTACAGAACCCTAGGTCAATGTGAGATGAGAATCAGCTTCAAAACCTAGACACGAGGTTTGAATTGTCACGCTGGGCTAACATCTAATGCATGAGGCTGAATCATCTAGAGAGTCTATCAGCCTCACACCACATGCGAGGTTAGCAACTCCCTGATGCACGTGAGGTTAATGAGGTTAAAGGAATGCCACCTCAGCCTTCTAACAGTCACTAGCAGTCAGGGCTGCAACAAAGCAAAAGAATGCAGAACAGAAAACACAAAACGCCTACAATCGATTACATGGGGCTACAAAAAGTAATCGACATTACGCAAGGCTATTTCACCAACATAAACCGCAGTTTTTGTTAAAAAGTAGGAGAAATTTTTAAAATACCCTTTCACAAAAATTATCATTTTCGACCTATTCTCAAAGTATTTATCAAAATTGATCTAGCTTCAGTCATGTCAACATCGTGCGCCAAAACTAGGTCGATTCTAAAAAATTGTTTACAAACCCTATGGGATGTGAATCCCGTAGAGTTTAATTGGTAATTAATCTCTATGGGATTCATAATTCCATGTAATTAGAAAAAGTCACTTATTATACGGGATTGGCAATCCCATATATAATATTTTTATGCAAATTTTAACAACTGTCACACTGGGTCAAGTGGTTTTAGATTATATTTTTAGCCTTCTCCTTGGAAGGTAGTGTGTTCAAATCTCACATTTGTCAAAATTTGTATTTACTTTTTAATTTTTTAATTTTTTACTTTCAATATTGATAAAATTTCGAAATCCCGTATGAGATTTCCAAAAGTTTGCTAAAATAAAATAGAAAAGGTAAAAAAAAACAAATGACAGATATGGGATTTGAACCCACACCCATTTAAAACAAGTCTTACGACTAGCACCTAAGACCATTAGACCAAACTATCTAAGTTGTTGGAAATTATATAAATGTAGTATATATGGGACTCATAATTCATGGACTTTAATTGAGTAATTAAACTCTACGGGATTCCCAATCCCATAAAGTTTGTAAAATATTTTTTTCAAAATCAACCCTATTTTAGCGCACAAGGCTGACATGGCTGAAACTATCGATTTTGATAAATATTTTTAAAATTGGTCGAAAATGGTAATTATTTTTATGAAGAGGTCTAATTTAAAATTTTCTCCGAAAAAGTATTGTATAACTCTAGTCAAAACAATGTACACTGCAAGCTGTCAAACTTGGGGCGCAACCCCGTGTCAACTTAAGGGCGCGTCAAGCAGAATTTTCAATCTATAAATAGAAATTCTTAACCCACATCTCAAGGGCTCAATTCTTGCTCCATTTTTAACTCAAGTTATCAGAGAAGACTCTCATTTGCTCAGGTTTTTTCTATCCAAGGCTCATGATCAACTTTCTCTCATCTTGGGTTGCTTATGCATCCTTTGTGGTTTTATCATTGAAGCTTGGAACTAGCCGAAACTTAGCAAACTCAAACCCCCCCCTCCACCAAGTTTTTCGAGGGTTTATTCACCTACAAAGGCTCAACTCTTATACTCTTTTAGATTAATATTACCCTCAAGAAACTCAACTTACTTCACCAACCGAAGCTCCCTTCAAGCAAAAGTTAGATCAAATGCTGACAACCCTTAACTTGATCATGCGGTCCACGATGCGTAAGATTCAGAGCTTACCGAGCACATCAACTACCCAGAAAAATAAAGATGAAGTAATTCCTCTCCAGTTAGTTTCCAAAATGATAGGAAGTACAATGGCCTCTCCACAATCAACCATAAACAAAGGTAACTTTGTAAGCAAAAGAGAGAATGATGAGAACCTTGCTAGCTAGTTTGACAACTAAAGAAAACGGTGGCAATCCTGACACCAAATTTGGTTGGTGTAAGCCCTTGATGGGTATAGGTCCACATTAATAGACCAACCTTACCAAATTAATAAATGGAACAGTTAGGGCAAAAACTCTTCCTGTTTTGACCTGATGGTATAATTAATTATCATATAATATAAATAGGAATAATATTTGTGTATTTGTTACATTGTTATTTAGCTTCACTACCAGACGCCAGTCCTACGCTTACTCAATATTTTAAAAAGCCTCCGCTTAGCCCGCCTAGGCGTGCCTAGGCCTAGGTAGTACGTTGATCGCCTACCAAGCGCCTAGCGCCTAGGCAATACCAAGACTGTCCATCTAGATTTTGGGAGCGTTTAGGGAAGCGTGGTCTACCTATGTGGACTGCACCTCTTAGGCATTCCATTGCAGCCTCCACATCCTCCAACCTCATCTAAATCCCAACTGTGAACATCTCCTCTACATCTCCCAATCTTCAAGAAAATCTCCTCCGCCACCACTTAAGAAATCTGTCTAGTTGCGCTTAAGTTTTCTATAATATTAGCATTTACTATCAATAACTGTAATTAAAAAAATATAAAAAGGAAAACGCCTAGGTCCCGCCTAGGCTCCAACCTAGACGCCTAGCCTCTAGGCGTCAGGTTCAACGCCTAGACCGCCTAGTGCTTTCTGTAACCTTGATTCTATTTCCTCTTAGTTGCATATTTTAGAAGTATCTTCAATTTTGACAGCTTCTATGCTTTCCTTTTATGTCTTATCAGTTTGTCAGCTCTATCAAATATTCAGTTAGACTTTAGTCCGTGAACCTCTTAAGTCTTAATCTTAGTATATTGCCACACAACTTATTTAGGACGGAAAATAATAAAGAATAAAATCAACGAAATTAAAGGTGATTTTTTTCAATCTATTGAAGATCACG
>JBAKGM010000365.1:28599062-28613154 GCA_037177215.1 Asparagus racemosus | reverse complement strand
GGAGAAGAGAATTACAGATTTGAGCTTTAATCTTCTGAGGAGAATCCATGGAAGTCCACAATAGAAGAAGATGAAGAGGTTGCTAGGGTTGGGGTTGGGCCAATATGAGTTCTTTGGAATTGAGCCGGTGGCGGTGAAGCAAAGGTGGCGACAGCAATGCAAAGGCAGCAACGATGGCGGAGAAGTAGAGGCGACGACGAAGCAGAGGTGGCAGCAGCGGCGGAGAAGATGAGGCGGCGGCGGCGGAGATTAGGTTTTGGTGTTGAGTGCGTCGCCAATGGGGGGACTCGGAACTGGTAGATATTAAGATAGGGTTTGGGTACAAGTTAGGCGTTTTTGTTTAAGTTATTGGGTCGGGTATTTAGATATTCGGTCGGGTTTGGGTGCAAAAAGTCACTTTAGTTTAAGTGATTGGGTTTGGGCTGATTTGGACCCAATTTTGGGCTATTTTTTTTAAAAAAAGCTGAGCGGTGTCAGACCTAGGCAACGACTTCGTGCCGCCTAGGTCGAGGGATAAGTAATTCGACTCATTCATGTACAGATCATGAATGTTTGGAATCCATATTATGCAAGGAGACATTGCTTTTGCTAATTGGAATTGAAGGGTGATATCAAATCCATATTATAGTTATATGATACTGTGAATCATATAACTATAATGAAATATACCATCAACCAACATTTATCAACCATCCGATCACCACAGTAAACGAGTCAACGTAAAAAAGAAAAAAAAGAAAGAAAAATCTCGCCGCCGTCGTCCGCAGCAGCAGCAGCAGGCATAAGTTAAGAAATGGGAGTGGAGAAGCAAGTGATCAAGGCCGGAAACGGCCCCAAGGTCGTACGCGGCCAATCCGTCACCGTCCACTGCACTGGATTCGGTCCTCTCTCGCTCTCTCTCCCCTCATTCTCTTTCTAGGGTTTTTTTTTTTTTAAATGAAAGTTTATTTCTTGTGTCTTTGATCTGGATTTCAAGTAAACCAGAACCTTTAAAATATCTGACAATTTTGTGCTAACCTTAGTTCAACGAGGATTGTCTCGCCTCTTAGGTTTTTATCTTCTTTCTGAGTTTCTCAAATTAGTTTGCTAATTTGATTGCACCCTCTTGTTTTTTAAGAGTGTAGATGTTGATTTGTTGCAGCATGATGTTAAAGTTGAAGCAATTTCCATGGAAAGTCTAGCACTGTATGAAACAAATTAATTAAAAAGGATTCGGATCCTCTCCAATTAGGGGGTAACTGGAGAGTATCCGATTTTTCAAATCCCTACCATTCATCCTAATTTTTAAGCGGCGAGATTATGCCACGTAGGATTTTCAATATTGTGATGATGGTTTTTGCAATAGTGATTTTCAAGACAGCAGTGGTTTTCAAGGCAATGGTGGTAATCCTACATGACATCATCTCATCCCTTGAAATTGGAGTAGAGGGCAATTGGTGTAGAGGGCAAGGATAAAGGTAATTGGACACTTTTACAATTACCATCTAATTTGGGAGGATTCGTATCCAAAAAATACAAAACTAGTCACCCCTTTGCTAGTCTCTTTTTCAGCTATTAACTCCTCTCAAGTCCTCATAGGTCGTTTGTTTACCTCCTCACAACTGATCACCATGATGATGATGATGATGCCCTGATGATGGGCATGATGGGGCATGAAATGATGCGGAGGATGAAAATGAAGAGGAAGATGACAAAGCTCTGTGAGGAAGTTTTAGTTTTGGGATTAATAAGTAGTGAAGGAAAGGAAGAAAATAAAAGGATTGATGAGGGAGGGAGGGATTAGTTATATGTTAAAATTTTCTTTTATATTTCTACTTGGCTTTTGTATTTTTTTTAATTTAAAATCTTTGGTTTTCTTTGGTGTTGATGCCTAAAGGAGTTGAATTGGAGTTTGATGTGTTTTTTTTTCCTTGGTGCTTCTGCTGGAGGAATGAATGAGAGGAAAGGGATGAGGTCAGGAAATTTAGGAGGGTTGTTAAGACTTGAGAGATTAGAGGGTCAAGGGATAGGTTTGATGGGAGATCAGGGGGTTGACAGAAATGTTTTTAGATATTTAAAGGTATATGAGGTAGTTGTTGAGATAGTCAAGATTAGGGAACAAAATGATCCTTTTTAATGGGGTCCACATCAATCCACTTTCCAAAAATTTATCACGTAAACCAAATAATGTATTTTACCATATTAGGATTCACAACAGAATCCCAAAAAAAAAAAAAAGAAACGAAAGAGGAAGAAAAAAAGAAAAGCTCAATGGTTAAGTGCTGGCATGGATGTCCACTTTCCATGTTGTATCATAAATTCTCAACTTCCAAAGGGGCCCTTTGCATGAATTTAGTTTTGGGTGGCACTTCAGCTTTGTGAGGACACATTGTCAATCTTCTTTGTTGCTAAGATGCAACCAAACAGTGTGAACTTGAGAAAGTTGTTTGTGAACCCTACAATTTTAGCATTTTTCAAGTTTTTTAGGGGCAACCAAACAATCCCCAAACATGCAACCGAACAATGTAAACTTGAGATAGTTGCTTGTGGAATGCACAATTTTAACACTTATCCAAGTTGTCCTCTCAGAAAAAGGCAACCAAACAACCCCATAACTGAAACGATTTCCATGGACAGCCTGACACTGTTAGAAATAAATTAATTAAAAAAAAACTAGTTACCCCTTTGTTGGTCTCTTTTTAAGCCATCACCTTCCGAGTCCTCAGAGGTCCTTTGTCTACATCAAACATTCTAAATTAATGAGCCATTACCTCCTCACAACTAATCGCCATGATGATGATGCACATGATGGTGGGTAAGATGGGGCATGAGGGGAGGATGAAAAAGAGGAGGAAGATGAAAAGCTTTGAAAAGATGTTTTTTAGTTGGGGTTTTAGGATTAATAAATATTAATAAATATGAAGCAAAGAAAGAAAAGAGAAGGATTGATGAGGGAGGGATTAGTTAAAGGTTAAAAATTTCTTCGTATTTTGATACTTGGTTTTTGTAGACTTGTAGTTCTTTTTAATCTTTGGCTACAGCTCCCTTCAACTAAGGCTGGGTTTCTCTGGCTTTGATGCCTGATGGAGTTGAATTGGAAGTTGATGGGTTTATTTTCTTTTGGTGCTTCTGCCGGAGGAAGGAATGAGGGGAGAGGGATGCGATCAGGAAATTTATTGTTGAGCGAATAAAGGCTGAGTGGATAGGCTTGTTGGGGAATCAAGGGGTAATGGAAAATTATTTAGATAATTAAAGGGATAGGAGATAGTTGTTAAGACAATCAAAGATTAGTGAGTAAAATGATCATTTTAAATGGGTTTCATATGAGTTCACTTTCTAAAGTTTATTAGTTAAACTAAACAATGTATTACTGTCATATATTACTATCATATTAGGATTCACAATGGAATGCCAAACAAAGGAAAAGCTCAAGAGTAAAGCGATGACGTGGAAGTCCACTTTCCATGTTGTGCCATAAATCTTCAACTTTCACAAATACAACCAAACAGCCCTATGTGACTGGATGGGTAAAGCCCTTGTTTACAACCTGAGATGAGTGTGTCGGTTTTAGGATAGACATATTTATCAATCCTTGTGCAACCTAGTAGATAGCTCTATATTGGAAAGTGGAGAAAGCTGAAAATCAAAATAGATGGTTGGAAGGCTGAAGGCTGCATGTCAGTTAAAAAATAGGCGTGTTTAGGACATAGCATATGTTACACTTTATTGATTATATGATCATCTTTTGGCAAAACCCTTATCATGTATCTGTTAGATTTAGCTTGATATGAAGATGGTCTGGCTGTTTTTATTGGCATTGGTTTAATGACTTAGGACTTAGGTGCTGCCTATGTGACTGTAGGTGGTGATTTAAAGTTTTCTTTTGCTTATTAGTGGTCTCTCACCTCCTTCAAGTTCAGGAACCAACTCGAAGACATTGAATATTGATTGAACAAGATAACAAGGCAATTTTATTTTGTCAGTATAATTCATTAACAAACTTTACTGACATTTTCCTTTTGATTAGATTTGTCAGAAGTGATATTGGTGATTTGGATAGGGGGCAATGTTAATTTTGTTAATGTGATCCATAACAATTTCTATTTCTTTTTCTAATGGTTGAAAGGAAGAGTTGATAGACCTTTTCATTTACTTTCTTGTTAATGCTTCAGATTGAATAGATCTGGATTCAAGCTTCTCAGACAACATTATTGTAATGACTTTGGCCAGTGTCTTCTGTCTTTTCATATTAAAGATGAACTTGTAGTTCCTCTTGTCATGCAGAAGCGTATACCTAAAGCCTAATGGTTATGGCAGTTATCTTCATGTTTTTAATATTGCAATAAACTATTGCTACTTAATTGAGGAAGCTTACGGAAGGCATTGCCAGTCAAATTTGGGATATCTGTATTTGTTAATACTTCTTTTTCTGTAATGCTCTCTTGCTTGTTTTAGCCCGATGGTCGTTGGAGATATTTGAGTAGTAATCTTAACTAATAGATTATTTTCAGTGCAGTGACAAGACTTTATAGGGCCTCTGATAATATTTTTTTTTTCAGTGACACTTTTTATCTTCCACGACCTTTCCACATCATTCCTTTTGTCATGCTTTATTTTCAAATTTAGATTACCAATAAAATTAGAAACTTCGGAATCAATGTTTGAGTTCAATTAAGACTTTAGACCAATGATATATTTGGATCTCTTCAATGCTAAATCAAATACCATGACATGACTTTCTCAAGAATTACTTTGGGTTTTGAGAGACTATAAAAGGTCTCATAACCAATGAGATTTCTAGGACGGAAAGATTTAGATCGACTCCTAGTGCTAGGTAGGAAGGTGGGAGAAAATATGAAAGAACCAATGTTTGCTTTTTTATGATTGTCTATGATTTTTCTTGTGTCTGCTTTTAGTGGATCATGCTTCTGCACTTGCAGGGCAAATCAGTCTCACTTTTGCCAACTAATTAACAATTTATAACTATTTTTGAATTTGTTAGCTCCACTTTTTTCCAAAGGACACGATGAAGTGGTATAGCAGTAAACAACAATGACAATAAGAACAAGAAGAAGAAAGAAGCCTACAGAACCTTTTGAATTAGCTACATGAATTGTTTTCTTCCATCCAACTCTGTTAAGGACCATGTCCTGGTTAAGTCAACAACTATGTCATCCTTTCATCCTTTTGAACTTCTTCCATCCATTTTCGTCTAGACATACCTCGCTCCTGCTCCAGTAAATTTTTACATCTGTCAATTCTCAGCCTCTTATTGCTTGTTCCAATATTTCTTTCCTTTGATGTCCTGTTCTGTTCATGTTAGGTACATTTGATATTGATATCCTTTCTTGAAAAAAAAGCAACTGAACTATGACAATATTGACAATATAAAAATTATGTGGAGGAGCATCTTAATTTTGCATGTGATGCGCTCTCTTGTAGACTCAGTGTCCGGTAATTTTTCATGAATTATAGTGATGCAAGTAGTAACAAGTTGATATTTTTATGCCTATTAATTGATTATTTCCCATGCTTGCAAACGGCTGTATTACATCATTAACTTTCTTAGACTCGTACACATACACTAGCAAAATTTTCCAATTAAATTTAAAAAGATACAGAATCCTCATTTGGAACTTATAAACATGAATGATATAGAAGTTATGAAGCACCTTTTGGTTCTAATGTAAATGAATAATCTAGAGTTTGAGGTATCTTGTACCCTGCTTGCTTCTAAGATGCGTTTTAATCTAATTAGAAAATTGATTAATCATCGGCTTTCTGCAGGATAAAAATGCGCCCTTGTTCCTCTATTGCTAATTAGCTTCATAATTGATTTGTATTGTATATGATTGTTTTAAATGCTTCAGTGAGCCTCCTCCCTCTTCTCCTTTTCTTCTTTGGTGTATATGTTAGTAGTTATGTTCCTTTGAATTTTCTTGCAGGCAAGAATAATGATCTCTCACAAAAATTTTGGAGGTACAATAGCTTATGAGTTTATTAATTATCGTTCTTTCATATTGTAAATGTCCATAGCTTCATTATAAATTCCTAATGAAATGTGTACTGTTATTTTAATTCTCAGTACAAAAGATCCTGGACAGAAACCATTCACATTCAAGATCGGCTTTGGATCAGTTATAAAAGGTAAGCTGAGTGTTAGTGTTAGTTTCTTTTTTCACCTGCATCTTAGTATGAAAGTAATTTGACAATTGTCACTTAGATAGCTTGACTCATAGAACTAGATTGTAATAGATCATGAAATTGAAATAGCTGTTACAGTTAAATGTATTGGCTATTTCCTTTTGTCTCACCTTTAGATAATTTGCCTTAAACAATTTGTGAAAATCATATGAGTTTTCTTTTTGTGTAGATCGGTGGAATATAGTGAGAAGCGTATTACACTTTTTCTTTAGGAACTTGAATCAGGATAGTGATTGTTTTTGGCTCTTAGGCTTAATGTGCGTCTTACTCAAGCACTTATGGTCAATGTATGCGTCAGAAACGAGTGTGTTATCATATACAAAATCTACCACCTTAGTGCTTTGTCTAGGCTCTTCAGTGGAATTCGGAGGCTTGCTGCTTGTTATGGTTAAGGGTAGTGCTCTTACAGTAAGGAAAGCTCTTGGTTGCATGAGCTTAAACTCCTCAATCCATAACAAGGTCTATTTATTTGTCAAATCGTTAACTAAGGTTTCACTATACGGTGTCATGTCTTGAGCTAATCATTATCAATTATAGAATCTTAGGTATGTGCCGCAAATTCCCTTAACTAGAAAACTTGTAAAGCCTACCTTCAACCTGCACAACAAAAATTTTCCTTCATGTATAGTTCACAACAATATTATGATCCCAAAATATCCAAACTTGCATCCATAACTTAGATATGTTTCCATGATCATTAATCTGTATCAACAAAACTATGAGATATATTGTTTTCACCTTCCCCATTGGAAATTGGTAGTCTTAAGCATATATTACAATAGTCGTTGGAAATAAAGTTACTTCACTATCGACATACTAGCTCGATGATATGGGCTGCAATTATCGGTCTGGTTCACGTCCTTTAAAACATGTCTGACCTTTTCAATTCACGTCTTTTACAACATGTTTGACCTTTTTAATTCAGGATGAGCTCTACAGGATAAGTGGAACACATCTAATAATTTGTGTAAGCATGAAGTGCAAATAATCATATACTTTTTTTTCTGAAACTTCATGTAATGCTTTGAAGATACGCAACTTGTTACAACTTACTCAAAATTTTCTTTATCCATGGGAATTACGCAATTCATACGTAAGCCTGTTGATTATTCTGCCTACAACAATAATCTACATGGCAAGCCTATCATGGCGATCCACCTATCATGTTAAATCTTAATCTGACATCTTATAATGATGACTGCTTGGACCAATTTTCCTACAACAGGAATCAGTTTGTTTTGTCATACCCAGATTGTGTATAATGGCAGCCTGTATGGTCCAGGCTTCAATAATTATTTGTTTGGTCCCTGCTACCTACAATTTGATATGTTACAACCTTTGATAGGTGTTTTTCAGGTGTGTATCTTAGTTAGAAAATAATGCAGCACGGGCCAGTATGATTCGTATACTATTGTGTAAGAGCATAGCTGCTACAGTGACAATGTCATCCTAAAGTGCATAGAGCTATCACAGAGTATTTCCAAATCATGTTTTTTAACATATAATTTAATACTTTTATAATATTATTTTTATACAAGTATTTCGAAACATAAAGATGTACAAACACCACTTATAGATATGTAACCATTCTAATTCCTTTCTGATGGGAAACGGGTGGAGGGCTTCGATCTGTACATGACTATGGACTGCTTGTTGAATCCGACCTGAGTCGAGCACTGCTGGAAATTGACAAATTGTTGGCTGCTGAAGAAGGATTGATGCTATAGGCTCAATAGGGCAGCAAGGGGACAAAGGTTAGGGGCTGTTTGGTGGGTTTTGGGACTATTTTATGGGGTTTTGGGGTTGTTTGGTGCTGGATCGAACCGAAAAGGGAATGGCTGTAGGTTTTAATGAAGAGGAGAGGTTTTGATAGATAGCTTTTCACACCGAAGGGCTTCACAGCCTACTTAAGAATAGGCTTCACACTAGCGGTCTCACACTTGGGGCCTCACACCTATAGTTTCACAGCCAATTCACATGCAAGTTTCAAATCTCAAATTTTTTTTATTAATCAAGTCTACCTTCTCAATGAGGTTTACTTTAAAGAAAATAAAAGACAACTCTTAAGAAAACAAGATAAATTAAATCTCAAAGATCCTAACATCTAATACTCAGGAAACAAAATAAATATCTAACAAAATCATATCTCAAAGATCCCTAAAAATCCTAAGGAAATCCTACCTAAAATAAAAAGATTGCATTAAATATTTCTAAAACAAATAGATCATCCGAATAAAACCTTCACAAAAATTTCCCAGCTTTGCTTTTGTTGAGGGCTTGAGATCATGAAATGAGCCCTTTTTTGGAGGAGAGAAGACGGAGATGGATCCTTCAACTCTAATATTAAATGATGGAGAATGGGCGGAGGGCTTTGATCTAAACATGACTTCAGAGTGATGAGAATGTTCGTTAGAAAATTATTAGGCAACAAAAGACAACAAGTAGGACAATCTGGACGACGTCGGGGAGGTGATAACAGTAAATAAGTAACGGGTATTACTCTTCACCTGTGAACAGTAATGGGTACTATTCTTCACCCTGTGAGTAGTAATACTAAATATTCACTCATGAATAGTAATGTGTACTACTCTTTAACGGCAACCGTGAGCAGTAAGCCCTTTTGGGGAATATTAAGTATTTTTCGGGTATTTCGCTTGAGTTGAATGACAGGGATTCTTTTGAGGCTAGGTTGCATAGGTACGGGTACGGGACACAACAAATTTGTAAAAGTTAGGATATGGAGACACGGCTATATATATATATATATATATATATATATTAATAATTTAAAAATAAACAATTATCTTATATATATATATTAAAATTAATTATTTAAAAACCAACACTTATCTTAACTATCTGAAGATTGTCCTTTTAATTTTGAATTCTTGTATTCGATTCAAGTTCATTCTCAAATTTCCAATAAAGCAAAGGCTCTGAAACTTTGCCTTTCCATCATAAAAAAAGTAAAAAAAGGGCCAAACTGAAACTATCTCAAAAAAGGATGAAAAGAAGCCCAACTCAAACTTTGACCCATAATTATTAAGGACCCATGTGACTTTACCATGTGCTAAATCCCTAGTCATCCTTACTACGAAAAGCCAAAAACCATCCATTTTCATGGTCAAACAAGCCCATGTGAGAGGTGAGGTCATCCTCCACTAAGTGAAAAAAATATTTAGGAAAATAGAGAGAGTGTGTGTGAAATTGTTATCATCTTGGTCTTTGTATATCCTCAAGTCTCAACCCATGGATCTCTATTCTCTGTTTTTTAGAAGAAAAAAAAAGTCTCCAAACCCATAGAGCCAGGTCCCTCACCAGCTCAAGAAAAAGCCACAGAACCCACCCGTGTCCTTGCCGTTTAGATACGGATCTGTACCCAATATGGATCGGACACGAGTACGGCACCCTAGGTGACGTGTCGAGGTATCCTAGTTTTGAGGAGTGGATAAATGTCTAAGATGTTTGTATAGTGGGTTTTGATTGATGGGGATTATAATTGGAGGGTTAGGATAAAGAAGGGCTTCACCCCGACAAGCTTCACACCCAAAGAATAAGCTTCACATCATGACACTTCGCATGCCAAACAAGCAATTCACATGCTTAGAGAGATTTATCAAACTTAATATTTTTATTAATCATGGTTTCATCCTCATGGAGTATTAAATCTCTTATTTGTAGAAAAAGAAAGCATCCAAATAGTTAAGGAAGTAAATCAAAATCCTATCAAATCAAAACCTAACAAATCTAAAATATATAATTAAATAAAATCCTAACTAAACTAGAAAGAGATCTCAAAATCAAATCCTCAAGAACTAACTGAAAAGAAGATTGCATAGAATAAAATCAAATCCTACTAATAAAGCTAATGTTCTTATAAATCCTAGTCACATTAAATGAAGGGTCCATGATCTTCTTGCATCACCTTCCGTGACTTCTCACGGGTCCCTTCTAATGCTCACTAGGTTTTTATATTGCAAGCAAATCTTGCAACTTAGTTCCATAGGCCTATATCAAGATAATGAGCAGTTTCACCCCTAATATTAATTTTTAGATATAACACCATCCAAACATAGCTTAGACCAGTCCTTGGTATTTTTATACCTCTTCTGGATTTGTTATTTGGGACCTAGTTTCAAGAGCCATAAGAACTTTTACACAATTTCTGAAAACATGTTTGGCCTATTTGTAATTGTTGTTTGGATATGCTTTTTGGCATGGAATTTCAAATGATAGTGCAGATGATGTAATGAAATAATCGCGGGGGATAATAATAAATTCCGGACAAAATATTGGACTTAAAAACAATACTCTACATACACTGGCCCTCTTTCATCTCCTATCGTTTGCTACTGTACCATAACCCAATTGCTTATGGTTCCAGACACGGTGTTGCCCCATTTTCTGGTAACTCCCGGCCATGAGATGGTTGCAGAAGTTGTCGAAAGCTGGTAAGGGATGATGGTAGCTGTCAGGGGTTAATTTACCTCACTAGAAGGAACCTTATTGATTGTTTTAGTAATTATATAGCTTTTAGCAGTGACACCCAATTACTCCTATGTGTTATGACAAGGGCTATTTTTCTCCTTTTGTATCACTTTACTATGAATGATCTCTGGTTTTATTATTCATAGTTTGTTACAATATAATTCAAGTGACGGTGTTCTTGCCTTCTTGGTGCTTGCAAGTTGGGCTTAGGTTACTTGAGGTTTGTCCAATTTGATGTCTAGTTCGAAGTTTGAATTAGAAGTTGCAATTTGAGAAATTATCAGCTTCTTATCAAGTTTGGTGTTTGCTTGCACAATTGTAAGTTCTGAGGATAGAACAATTTCTCTTTTCTATGACAAGTTCTAATCCAATTATGTCCCCACAACTATTAAATCAAGTTCTCAAGAAATTCAAGGCAATGATGCCTTTTGAGGGCTTGGAGGGCTTGGGACATGCTATCATCTTTGACCTTAAGGATTGCATATTGTTTTGGTTGCCTTGTTCTTAATTAGTTGTTTGACATGATCTTTTCTTTTTCCTTAGAACAAATACTATTTTCCTAAATTATTTTCATCTCTGGTTAACTTTGAACCGTTTGGTTTGTAGAATCTGTCCCATTAATTATATTAGTGACTTGCTTTTTCAGAAATTCACTGCTACAAAAATTTATCAAACAATTGTCTTATTACATAGTATGATTTGGTATAGTTATGTATATTTAGCGCATTAGTAATTTTAGTTAACTAGTTTATTACCTTTACAAGCACAAGAATTAGAGAGAATGGCTAGATGGTTATAGGTTTGGGAAAGAGATAAAGAGGTGAGAGAAGGTGAAGTGACATATTAACGAGACAATTGTAAAATTTTGATAGGAATGCTGGAATGATATAGAAAAATGATGCATGGAGTATAAGAGTTTAGAGGTGGATTTAATAGTAGGAAATGTGGATATTATTTTCCACAAATAAAGACTGAAATAGTTGCCGCTTGTAGCAATAATTATGTATGTAAATGCTTAACTAATTTATTTCCCGTGCAATGCATAAGAAGATTGACCGAATGACCGAGATTGGGTAAGTCATACGAGGAGAGATATGGTGAAGTGACATATTGATGAGACAATTATTGAATTTTGATAGGAGTGATGTAGAAATAATGGTGCATGGAGTAGAAAAGTTCAAAGACAGGTTTAATAGTAGGAAATATAAATACTGTTTCTCAAAAAATAAAGACTAAAATAACTGTCACTTGTTGTATTTCTGCAACCATTGACAGCTATTTTAATATATAGTAACAAGTTTGTTACTCGTGCAATGCATGAGAATTAGAGAGATGATGGGATGACTGTAGGTTTAGGAAAGAGAGAAGAGGGAGAGAGAAGTGGCATATTAATAGGAAGAGAGAGAGAGAGAGAGAGAGGAAAGCAGTATGTTAATGGGACGATCATCTCTCTAATTCTCGTGCATTGCATGGGTAACAAACTAGTTATTATATACTAAAACAGCTACCATTGGTTGCAGAATGCCACTAGTGTCAGTTGTTCTAGTCTTTATTTTTTGAAAATAGTATCTATCTCTCCTACTATTGAACCTGTGATTTCAGCTTTATTATGTCATGTTTTATTATCTCTATATCAATCCTATCAAAATTTAAGAATTGTCTCATTAATATGTCACTTTATCTTCTTTCTTTCTCTAACACACAACCATGCAACCATCTCTCTCTAATTCCCATGCATTACATGGATAACAAATCAGTAGAGATTCAAACAACCGTCACTTGTGGCATTCGTGCAACCAATAACAACTATTTAGTATATAGTAATAGAGGTTTTGTATACAGTAATAGATAGATGGTTTATGCAGTTATATTCTTTTATTTCCCTCTTCCATTACAGAAACCTGTTAGGTCCCATATAGATGATTAACTCAAATAGATGGTTAACAGCTCAGAACATTAGTGCATGTATTTTGTCCTGTTATTAGAGAATATTGATATAAGAACTTGATTAGGAGGGAAACTAAGTAACATCAATCATTCTGCTTTTACTAAATCACTTGTTCTTGCTAGTCAAGAGGAAACATTTATTTGTTTGGTATGTATAACTTCATGCAGTATATCTTCAAGCTAAAAAATTCACTGACTAAACAATGTGAATTTTTTTGGCATTTCTACTGACTTCACTCGATCTATTAATTAAAAAAAGGAAGAAGAAAAGGAACCCCCCACACCTACCCCCACAATGTTCTTATATTTCATTGGACATTAACTCACTTTCTCATGTTTATAGGCTGGGATGAAGGTGTGCTGGACATGCAAGTTGGAGAAGTCGCTCGCCTTCAGGTATTATCATTGTGCATTATGCATTTTGCATACATTTTCTAGTGCCAAAAAACATTAGGTCTTAATATTATTTGCTTGAACATCCAATCAAAAGTTTATGGTTAGTGTAATTCTGGTGATGTCCTATACTACTCTATTATTTCCTATGAATAAATTTGTACCATGGCATGCTAAGAAAGTTATAACTGCCACATCTTCACTGTATCTTTTCCATCAAATTATGATTGAGTGGAGTATGACTCAAGTATTTGAGAAAATTTACTAAAGTTAACCTGAAGACAATCTTCCATTAATTGGAGGAGAAGCAAGAGGTCTGCTCTAACTCTAAAAGACTAATTAGCATCTTCCAAAATCTTCAAGATCGGGGAAATCTTGAACCAAATGATGGAGTCATAGAGTGATGACTGTATGCTGTGTAGATTTTTCTAGTGCACAATTTTCCAAGTAATCTTAGTCTGGAAATCAATTTCTGTGGAATTTGCCGGTAAGATGATTTGCTAACTTCCATTGAGGAGCATAATAGACTTTTCTAATCAGTGCTCTGTATGAACATATACCCCCTCATATACACACATTAAAACATTCATAAGTGACACCATTGAAGTTTTTGGTGCTTTCTTGTGCAAGAAGTGGTCAGTAAATTTGCATGTTGTTAAAAAGATCCATTTTGTAATAGGTTTCTTTGTATATATACCCCTTAAATCATGTGTATTTGCACAACTACCCCCCAAATCTCAGGATTTGCAAAACTAACCCCAAGTGCTCAATACTTGGAAAACTAATATCAACAAAATAGTCAATTTTTAGTTGCCATATCCAACAAAGTTGATGAAAGTTGATGATTTGTTGATTTGGGGTATTTTTCCCCAAAGTTGATGATTTGAAGGTAGTTTTGCAAATACTGAGATTCAGGGGCATAGTTTTGCTAGTACACACACACACACACACACACATATATATATGAGATTAATGGGTATCATATGTCATATGAGGGAATTTCCTCATATACAATGATGTGGCACAATCTCCACCAAGTGTGGTTATGAGATATTCTCTCTCCTACTTTATTGAACTTGGT
>JBAKGM010000365.1:28579669-28598962 GCA_037177215.1 Asparagus racemosus | reverse complement strand
AGAATGGCCGAAAAGAACTTGCTGTGCAAGTTTTAAACTCTGTTGAGTTATAGGAACTCTTTAGAAGAGTTAATTTTCGCAAAGGAGGTTTGATCCTGAAATAATTGGCTGTGAAAATACCTTAATATCTCCACATCTGACTGGTACAATCTGATCTCTACCGTTCAGAATTGAGAAAGATGAGTGCTGAAGCCATCCTCAAAGTTTCAGGCCGATTGGACCAAGGATGAATGGCCGATCGTCGCTCCGATCACAGCTGCGCAGAAGAAACCGTCCTCTGCGCTCCTGGAACGATTGGCTGCGGTAAAACCTCAATATCTCCCCATCTGACCAATAGAATCTGATCTCCTCCATTCAGAATTGAGAAAGAGGAGTGCTGAAGCTATCCTCCAAGTTTCAGGCCAATCGGACCAAGGATGAAGGGCCGATCGTCTCTCCGATCACAGCTGCGCAGAAGAAACTGTCCTCTGCGCTCCTGGAACGATTGGCTGTGGTAAAACCTCAATATCTCCCCATCTGACCAATAAAATCCAATCTTCACCTTTCAGAATTGGGAAAGATGAGTGCTGACGCCACTGTCCGAGTTTCAGGATGATCAGAGCACGGATGAAGGTCTGATCGTTGTGCCGATCACAGCTGCGCAGAAGAGACTTTTATTTTCTCTCTTCTTTTTTTAGTGAAATTGATCAACCTTTTCCCCTCTTTTTTCAGCGGATTTTTCCACTCTTTATAGGGGTTTAAGGGGTGTAACTGACCCCTTAAATCTCTCCTAAATGAGGGTAGTGGCCCTCAAATCATGCAAGACAGTTTTGGAACCGTTTAGGGGTCAAACGCAAGATTCGCATTCTGGGGCGAGGTCCGCGTCCATATGAGGTCCGCGTCCAATGACGTCTGCGTCCAAACGACGTCTGTGTCTAAATGACGTTCGCATCTAAACGGCGTCCGCGTCCAATGACGTCTGCGTCCAAACGACGTCTGCGTCTAAACGACGTCCGCGTCCAAACGAGGTCTGCGTTCAAACGACGTCTGCGTCTAAACGATGTCCGCGTTCCAAACGAGGTCCGTGTTCTAAACGACGTCCGCGTCCCACTCATGACCTCTGCGTTTTTGAGTTGGAGACGCAGAGGTGAGCTCCGCGTCTGAGCTTAATGACGCGGGGGTGAGCTCTGCGTTTTGAACTTGGACGCGGGGGTGAGCCCTGCGTTTTGAACTTGGACGCAGGGGTGAACCCTGCATTTTGAACTTGGACGCGGGGGTGAGCCCCGCGTTTTGCTTCAAAGAGATCAATACTTGTGATCTCCCTTCACAAGGATTGTCAACTTGTAATCCTTTGTTATCTGGAGGTATCTGTAGTGAAAGTTGTCAGTTTGTAACCTTTGTCGACAGTATTTCTTGGATATTGGCTGTCTTCAGTAATTTTTTTACAGCCTACAGTTAGCTTGAAGCTTTTGTTCTTTTCTTTGTAACCACTCTTGTTGAGAGGGCATTCATTTCTGTAATGTCCAGGTTTCTTGCAATGATGACAAATAATTTTAGAATCTAAGTTTTCATATTTAGTCTTTTTACCTTTGCGAAACTTTGATTCTATTTATTTTGCATGAACTTTTGCTTGTCTTTTGTTCTTAGAAAGGATTTGAATCCTTCAACTACTAATCCCATCTCACTCTCATTGTTATTATCTAAGTCCGAGCTTGATTCTTTCTCCTTCTTGGATTAGGACTTCTCTTTTGTGTCCTTCAGGGCTGATGACTTCTTCTTGGAATCAACTTCTAAAGTATATTCTCTCTCTCTCTCTCTCTCTCTCTCTCTCTCTCTCTCTCTCTCTCTCTCTCTCTCTCTCTCTCTCAATCGAACTTCATACGTGAGAAGATTACCTACAAGATCTTTAAGAGTTAAGTTAGAAAAATCTTACAATTCTTCAGTAGCCATTACCTTAGGTTCCCAAAATCTAGATAAAGAATGAAGTATTTTTCTGCAAATCTCTTTGTTATTGTACTCCAGCATTTTTCTGCAAATCTCTTTGTTATTGTACTCCTTTCTCAAAGCTTTTAATTTGTCCTATAGGTGAATCATGTGAATGTGTCTTGAATGCTTTCTGAGGTCTTCATCTTGAAATTCTCATATTTGCTTACAAGCATTATGAGTTTTGCCTTCTTTACCTACGATGTTCCTTCATGTGTAACCTCCAGCATTTTCCAAATTTTCTATACAGTAGTATAATTTGAAAAACGGTTAAACTCTTCATCAGTTAAGGAACAAAAAAGAGCATTCATAGTTTTAGACTTCAAAGAAAAGATCTGTTTGCCCTAAAGTGACCACTTATCCCTAGGAATGACAACTGAAACCCCTTCTACAATAGTAGTGGCTTCTTTGTAGCCGTTTTCAACACCCCCCAAACATCATAATTGGTGGACATAAAAAAGACTGTCATATGTGCTTTTCAATAGGTGTAGTTTGTCCTATTGAAAATTGAAAGTCGGTTTACAGTGTGTCCCTCAGGAAAAGCCATAGCAGTGGCAAGACTTGACATCACTACTGTTATGATATTTAAAGATGGGTAATGAGGCTGTGAGACCACTTGTTGGAACTGAGATGCAAGCCTAGAGGGCGATGAATAAGTTCGCTATAGATTTTCGCTAAAACACAGAATTTGCAGTGGAAATAATATCAAAATAAAAATAAAAAACCCAAACTAAAAATAAAGTAGAGAACACACAAAATTTTGTGATGGTTTGGATAGAAATCCCACATCCACTCTTACTTCTTACGAAGTGGCTTCCTCACTATGACCAGAGTTTAGCTGATTCACAACCCGATTTAGTAGGCTTATAGAGAGCACACCCTAAAATCTATCTGAAACTAGTCATTTAACCTAACTCCTCACAGATTAGCTCTAGCTAGCCCCAATCCTCAAATATTACGGGTTTGAGTATGCCGTAAAAAAATAAGATAAAGAACAAATCAACCAAACTGCTTTCGCACAAACTAAAAACATCTTACAGCCCTTTTAATCAAACTGTTCTTCAAAAGATATAACTGAAGATCGACGAAGAAGTGGTGATGATGTTCAAAGCAAGGCAACTCTCCTGGTTATGACAATCCTTAGATGTTGAGTGCGACGAGAAAGAGTTTGACGAGGCTCTGGGGATTGAAATCACAAATCAACTTCTTTCTCAAAAACCTAGAATAAATCTCTCTAATTCTCAAAGCATGAACCTCTCCAAAATAGGATCTCTTTCTATCTTATACAGCCTTTGGTAATAAAGGAAAGAGATATAAGAATCATAGTAGATGTTGGAGATGAAGGGGTCAACGAACATTTGAGATTAAATCACTAATTCTGCCAATCAACATCGTCACCATCGATTATAAACCACGACCATCGATGGTCCCTTGCTCATCATCGGTGGTTACCCAGTTGTCCATCGATGATTCAAATTTTAGTTTCTAAAATTTATCGAATGTTCACTATATTCCATCGATGATGTAGCTGACCATCAATAGGTCACTCTAGTCCGTCGATGGTGCTGAATCCAGTTTCTGTTTTTCTCTGATTGTGTACTGTAATCTATCGATTGGCTGTGAACTATTGATGGTTGCCTTGTGACCATCGATGGTATGAAGGTTGAAATTAACATTCATGTTGATTTTTGCATCGTTTTGCCTCGCATCTCTTGTATACATGTTTATACCTAAAATATATCATCTCAAATAATTATCAGTAACAAATGAGAGTTTGCTATTCCTCAAATAAGAGATATTGTACGAACAATGTTCTAACAAGATTCACATGCTCTAATGTAGCTAGCAAGGGGAGCCTCGCGGCTCATCTATCTCTTGTTAATTTACTAAAATGAGTTCTCAACACAATATTCCACATATATATTTGTGTGCATGCACACTGATGTGTGTAATAGTAGATATGAGCCAACAGTTAATATATTGATTTGTCCAGTGATGAAATGATGAGAATTACTCGCTCTATAAGATTAACTAGCAGGATATAAGTAAGGAAATTTTATGTAATTTACCCTCAAAAAATATCACTACCAAGCCAACCCTGAAACTTAAAATTTAGGGGTGCCGCACAAAAATTGCCTAAAATTTCAAATTTCCAATCGAACCCTTTTAGTAGTCATTAACAATTCATCCAAAACTTGCAGAATTTGGGTTCATGCACTTTGACGGTTAGGGGGTTTCCAATGGGATAAATTGAAAGTTTAGGTGGGTTTGTGAGGTACACAAAAGTTAGGGGGGTTGTGTGAAATTTACCCAATAAATTAATAAAGACCACTTATGAGCATGACATGCGCTTGTGCTCCCTCTCTTCACGTAGACGCAGCAGGACTTTACCGTCCTCTGGCCAAGTATAAGCACAGAAACTCACTCTCTCTCACTCTGTCAGGGTCCACTCCAAAAAAATTTCACCAAAGGTACCAACCACACGAGGATAATAATTAAGCCTCCCTCACTTTTTCTGCCATTAAAAGGCAGGCCTAGATCTCAAATATTGAGTGGGATATCAGCTCCAGCTCCAGCTCCAGCTTCTTCAATCCCAGGCCAGCCCCTTCATTCCTTTCCACAGCTTTCTTGAACTGTCTCTGATTCCTCCATGGATGGAACGAGCTTTCACACGAGAAAGTTCAGGACAGCTGTGGGAATGCATGGACAGGCTGCGACATTAATGACCGATATGTATGTTGTCTTTTGTTTGTACTTCTTCTAGCTTTGGTTTTAGATCTGCTGAATTGAGTAAATTCTTCAATTTAACATTTATTTCTCTGGATTACTATGAGTCATTGCAAAGTTCAGAGAGTAGAATTATTATACTCCTTTGTTAGTTTTGAAATTGTTGGCAATTTAATTATTTTGTCAATATGTGACTGACTCATTATTGATTTATGTTGTTTGTTACTGATAACATGAATTTGAGGTTTTTATTCATTATTTTCTTGCTTTAAAGGGGTGTGCTAACTGCTGGAATTTTCATAATTCATGGCCTTACTATTTTTTCAGGGAAAATGTAACCTCTATGTGTTAATTAGCTTTCAGAAACTATCACAGTCAAATTCTTGTGGTAAAAAGGAAGTGATTGATCAATTCTTGTGTTAATTAGCTTAAGGACATTTAATTTGTTCACTTCCCTTCAGAATCGTACATAATTATCATAAGATCTATACTTCTTAGCTCAACACAAGATGCCCTATATATATCAGCATTAGTAGATATTCAGGATTTCATTTTCTTTTCCTTTTTTTTTTACTTTTTGATTCTTTTAGTTTTGATTTTAATTTTATAACTTGTTATTTTCGTAGCATTAATGTTCCGTAAGTGATCCTCTACATCACATCATATTGATTACAAGTTTGGCCTACATTAATCTTATTAATCTGATTACTACATTGGAAATTAACAAACAGACTGATGATTATCTGGATTAGTACATATAGATCCATTTTCTTCTAAGTTGATGTCGATTCCAATAAACTTTTGCACAACGCTGTCATAAATGTTTTTTTCTTTTCTTGAATCATTTGAAATTTAATCATATTAATAATGTATATAGCTCTTGTATGATCTTCCTGTTATCTGTGACTGTACGCGCTATTCTCAAATAAATGTCTTTCTGATGCTTACATTTGCATACCTTGAACAATATGTACACATCTTTCTTATGTGACCCATTCTCCTTCCTTAGAAAGAGCTTGACACTTAGTTGGGTGACGAGCGTACTGTGCAATATATCTCTTAGGAGGATTCGCATTGTAAACCTCCCCCTCCCTCCTCCTCTCCTCCTGAAAAACTCTATCCAAACTCAGTGTTAAAGACCCTGCCACTACATCAAAATTTTAAAGTTATGATGAGATTTGAGAGTTAAAAGTTTATAGACTAACAGTATCATTGTCTCGGCATTTGTTTGTTGTTTGGCTTGCTGTTTGGCGACGGCTTTTGACATAGAGCAGACATGTGCATTTGGGAAGTGGACTGATGTTTGTTGCTGGTTGAAATAGAAGGCGTATTTGCTATATCATGAAAGAATCTTGAGGCATTTTCAGAATAAAGAACGAGCAAAATTGACCCGCGCTTTGCTACGGCATTAGTGTGGAAATGTCAGAAAAAAGCAATTTAATCAATTTGGTTTAAAAGTGCATTGTATATTAACCACTCAGAACAAACAATACAACAAGTTACAATAAAAATATACCAACTTACACTATATACCAAATTGTTGAAATAGATAGTGGATTTAAAATTATTTAAAATTAAACTGCATCTATATAGCAAACAAAATTAAAATACAATAAAAAGCAACATTAAAATATAACAACTCACCATGTATATCAAACTAATAAAATGAAAATTAGTTTAAAATTAATTCAATGGAGTATTTTTTTATTTATAGAAGAAAATACCTTTGGTGAAGTGAGTGGGTTTAGAAATAAAGGCCTAAGATTTTGGTTTATAGGCTAAGAAACTCATTTATTTTCAATATCACGATATTAATGTGAAAAAAGGTAAAAATAACATTGCCTTGTATTTCACATCTAAGATGTTTTTGAAAGTGGGTGAGTTTATAAATAAATGATGGTAAAATTTTGGATTTATAGAAGAAAAATCATAGTAAAAGTTTGGAAGTTGGTGGGTTTGAAAACTAATGGCATTGAACTTTGGGTTTATAGAAAAGAATCACAACTTTGAATGTGTGTAGGTTCAAAAACAAATGGAGGGAAACTTTAGGCTTAGAGGGGAAAAAACCTTTTGCGGGGTAATGGACATATAATGCAGTTATGAATAGTGCAACGAGGTATTTTGGATTTATATAAAAAAAATCTTCGGTGAAGTGAGTAGGTATAAAAATAAATGGCGTTGAGCTTTTGGTTTATAAGAGAAAACTTATCTGCAATTCACAATGTTGCGAGTCTCACGATATTAATTTGAAAAAAGGTAAATATAACATCACTTTGTATTTCTGCTCTAAAGAGTGATTTTGGAAGTGTGTGGGCCTAAAAAAATATGGGGTAAAACTTTGGCTATATAGGCTATGAATCGTAGTAAAAGTTTGGAAGTGGGTGGATTTGAAAATAAATGGGGTAAAATTCTGGGTTTATAGGCAAGAGTCACAACTATGAATGGGAATGTGCTAAAAAGTGAATGGTGGGGAACTTTGGACTTAGAGGTGAAAAACCAAAAAAAAATCTTTATGGATAAATGGGGTATACTCTAGCTATGAATGGTTTAGTATAGATATATATGTTCAAGTGGAAGTTGTGAAACTGATTAAAGTTGATATTATAGTTAGGGTGTGCTCTACTAGTGCATCACCTCAAATTAAGTATTGGATAGAGCATGCTTAGGGGTACTGTAATTGTATTGGGTTTATTTGGCTTGTATCGTGAGGTGTAATCTCAGGGATGCTTTAATTGTTGTGTCCTTCACACTGTAACTATATAATGCAGATTCGGTACACGAAGCAATCAGATTATGTAAGTTAAAAGAACAAATTCTGGAAATATAACATTCCGAATCTGTGAATATCATGTTTGATTATATCTTATTTTACAGAACAAGAAAAAAAATCATAAACAATATGATATGTATCAAAAAAGGGTAAAACCTTCAAATCACATCAATTGCAAATACCTGAATCAACGCTTTCCATAACAGCAAATAAACTCAATAAAATTGAATTCTCGACTCTGAACTTGATTCCCTGAATAAAAACCAGCGCAGACCAATAAAAAAACACTAAAAATAGATGCATCTTAGAATAAAGGTATTCAATAATAACACCCATTTACGTAAATTGAAAATCGAGCAATTAAAACGTTTTTAATGTTGAAATCGATATGAAATTGTACCTGTTCTCTTTATAAGTAGATATAAGAAAAACCCAATATAGGAAAAAATAACTTGAACGTAGTGAAGAAATCACAAAACGCCGATAGATATAGGAAAAAAAAGTTAATAAACGAAAAAAAGTGAACATGGTGAAGAAATCACTACTTTTTGGAAATCTAAAACTATTTAATTGCTAACCGAATCACAATCTTTTGGGAAATCTAAACCTGACTAATTGGTAACCGAATCTTTGATTAGAAAATGGCCATAAAGCCCTTTGATTGAGATTTTAAAATTAAGACCATTTAATCACAACCGTTGAATGATTTCAGATCTAAGGGTAGAGAGCTAGTTCTTAGTTCTCATATTTATTATGGGTTCTCATTTGATCCGGCCCATATATATATATATATATATATAGAAACACTTTATAATAGCTTGATATACAGATTTGATAATCTCAGTAATTTTAGCTATATGTTTTATGATGTGGTTATGATAAGGAAATGCTTTGACCAATATTTTCTTATAAATCATGAGAATTAGACCCTTCAATGCATTCATTTTTGCTGACATATTTCTGTTTCTCTTGCAGTGCTCCCCGGATTATGGCTATGGAGCTAGTGGATTTCCACAATGGGGAATACAGCCTAACTCTGTTTTGGTCTTTGAGATCGAAGTGCTCAGTGCACAGTAGCTAGAAATGAGGAACTTTTAGAGCCTCTGAAGTTATGAACTAAACTGGAACACTCTTAATATTCCTGCTGGAAGTAAATATGGTTTCATGAAAACCGAAAAGGACTCGCTATCTGTCTTGAGGACTCTATCTCTGAAATGTGGAGTTGGTTGTATCTTTAATCTCAAACGGCAGTAATGTTACTCCCGGGTAGGATTTATATGCTCAGCGTGGAGCATGTAGCAATCTGGAATCGAATATTTGGATCATTTATTTGTCTTTTTATATCCATATCTAGTGTTGGCAAATAAATTTCGAGTCTCCAGTTAAACTTGTTGATATTTTCTGTTCAGTAAAGTTGAAGTCGAGATTGAGGAAAGTGAAAGCTGATCAGTATTTTATTGAAAATTCAGATTTGGATGGATAAAGTCCAAGACCTAGTGGTTTCTTAACATACTCGTTTGCTTCTTGTTTTTTCCCCTCTTTTTTGAGCTATTCCTCTAAAATAAAAATTAAAAAAAAAAACCTTTCTAATTAGAAATAACCTTCGGCTTCACTGTTGCAAAGTTGTAAAACAACAATTTAACTTGCCGCTGAGAGAATTCTCTGACGGTAAGATGCTTTTTTTTAGCTCCTCATTCCCTCTTATTCGCATTGTGTTAGGGAGATTTGGGGTTTTAGGAAAATTTTATCATCTAACTTTTCATTCCAATTACTCTTACAATATAAGGAAAAAAAATAGGGTGGTTATAAGACTAATAATGCTGTATGGATTAGAGTGTTGGGTAATTAAAAAATAACATATGAAAAAAATGAATATAATAGAAATGAGAATGTTGCGATGGTTTTGTGGATATACACTAAAAGATAAGATAAAAAATGAGTACATCCGTAGTAAATTAGAAGTTACTGCTATTGAGGATAAAATAAGAGAGAATCGACTAAGATAGTTTGGACATGTACATCGAAGAAATTTTAGTACACTAGTTAGGAAAAATGATAGTATTACAGTTAATGGGGTTCGGAGATCTAGAGGAAGACCTAAACAATTTGATTGGAAGCAATTAAGAATGATATGACTCTGTTCAACTTAATGGAGGAGATGTCTCGTAATAAAATGGAATAGAAGAATATGTTTCATGTAGCTGACTCTAAATATTTAGGATAAATACTTTGTTGTTGTCGTTGTTGTATATAAGGAAAAAAAGATAGACCCAACTATCATGCCCTTGTATTCACATATGAATTCTTAACAGCTATTGAAGGGTTCTAAAATACTTTCTTCCCTTCCTTCATTGTAAGGTAAATATATCTTAAATTATTATCCTCCTCTCAAGCATCCTAGATCAACAATGGTCTATAACTCCTAAAAGATTCGCAGATTTTAAATCATTATCAGCACAAGTCAAATAACAATTAGAAATTCTGTTGTTCATTTTTTCCATTTAACTAATACAATATGATAATTATGAACCTCTGTAAACACTTCGAGGGTCATAAAAGTCAAAACAAAGCATGTTAGTTGATCATTAAATAAGTATCAAATTGCTAAAAGCAGTAGCATTAAAAGCCAAGGAATCCATCAGAAAACAGAGCTACAAACAAGTAGGGTATTTGCCTTGGTTTCTCATTCATTCACCGTGAGTGATTTGGAGGAATGCTTCAAGTAATTGAAAAAGATGGTCTGAAAGCAAAGGCTAGCTCAAGTTATAGTATTTAATTGAAGTACTTTTTTTTTCTTCCATATATCTCATTGGAACCTTTGTAATTTCATATTTCACAGTAAAATACAAGAAATTAAAATTTTTTGTCATTATCATATCTTTTTCAAGTGCATGCTCTATCAAAGTTAGCATTTTTCTTATTTACATCTCGAAAGCTACTGATTTTATGTATCCTCTTTAAAAAAAGGCTAAATTTCAGAAAACCCCATAACTTTGGACGATTAACAGATACCCACCAAAACTCACAAAATATCAGAAAGCCCCTTTAGTGCAGGGGTTATCAGAAAACCCCCTTTCATTTTGAAGATTCTCAGAGAACCCCCCCTAAAAGCAATGGCCACAATTTTCACATTGTACGGATAAAATTATGGGCAATTTTTACTAGTAAAAATTGCGGTTACCACCTTTAAACCAAAGTACTGTAAAAAAAAAATCAGATCGACAACAATACATGAAAACAAAGCGTGCTCTTTGAAACCTCCAACGATCCCTTCGATCTTCTTCCTTCTTCCTTCTTCCTTCTTCATGGAGGCGGATCGACTGCGCCTGAGGAAGAAGACCCTTCAATCGGTCCTCGAGCAGTGCCAGCGAACCCTAGATCAGCTCAAAGAAGCCGATCCCAAAAACCCTAACTCGACCGCCAAAGAGAAAGAAGATGAGGACGAGAGAGGATCTGGAGGAGATTGTTCCAACGATTCGTCTACTGATTCCGATTATGATTCTGATGAGGTAATATTTCAAAAATTTTCATTTTTTCATTTTTTTTTTTGGGTGTTAGCATTGATTCTTTATATTATTCAGGGTTACCTAGAACTGGAAAAGTTCGTTGAAAAGTTATTGAATCCATAAATAAGTCTTTCTTTACGATTCTGGGGATTTAGTTTTGGTAGTTAACCGCCAGTTATGATAGAATATCCATCACCGGATTCATAATTTAAGGGGAAGACTTGCAGTTGGTTGAGCCAGGAAGACTAGATTTTGGAGTTGATATGTCGACAAAAGTATTTGATTGTATATTTGTGAATGTTGAAAGGGTTGTGATACGACTTGTAGAAGTCGCGTCAACTTGTGTCGAAAAGCATGGATTTGGATGCTATTACATGTATACGACATGAGCAGGTCGTAACTGGGTGCACATACAAAGAATTCTAAAATGGTGCTTATGAAACGATAAAATGACCTTAAAAACAAGCTTGTCGTTTCTAATATTTGTCTGACGTGGACAATGGCTTCACAACTAAAGGATAGTGCCGCATAGAGTGGGGTCTAGATTTAGTCTTAGCTATTCAAGATGCTTTATGAATATGAATGTGTGTTTAAGGTAGTAGTGTCGGTTTTGAGCTTTGCAAGCTCTAGTAGTGTTGGTTGTGAGTTTCAGGCTTATGTTTGTCCTCGTGAGTTTTTGTTTTCATTACTGTATTAGTTGATGGATTTGGATACTCTCCACTACCAAAAGCTCACCACTATAAGAAATTAGTTGAGAGACTGCAACTTTTAATCACATTCATCTATTGTTCAACGGATAGTTGTGACTCATTCCAAATCTAGCACTTACTGTGTTCCCCCCCTTTATGCTCATTCTTGTTTATCACTGAAGAGGAATCACTACTGTCCACTATACAATAGATGGTTGTGATTAAAAAGAGCAGTCTCTCTACTACTTTTATATAGTTGTGTAATTCCACATCCAGGTTGATGTATATTTGTGTTGCAACAGTTTCCGTGGTATATTTTAAGAAAACATTGTAGATGAAATGCTAAATAGTTGCACTGTTTCTTTTCTGAACCGTGTTGATATAAGAGAATGTGGTAAATGATTTGCTAAAATATGCTTGAAGAAGTGCTTAAATGATTATATTTGATGAAATGGAAAATATCATAGTACATCTGTCTTTTTGTCATACCTTTATTTTGCATATGACATGACCTTGGTCATAGTCTAGTTTTAGTAGGTTTTAATCCTTTGCTGCCCCTCCCTTAATGTTGAGAAACGATCCAACTCTAATGCAGGCTCCATTTCTGATAACTTTTAGTCCTTTTACAAGGCTCTGGGGCACTGATTACTGATATTTATAATGGTATTGATTCACTACTTGCTACTCTTACTTTGAAGTTTAAAAGATATGGACCGCTTGCCAATTAATTTTGTAATGCATCAATATAGAAAAAAACAGTCTTCCCCTCTTTGTTATGCCTTGCGTAAATTATGCATTAGTTGCATTTTGTTCTATGATTGATCTGAAGGTCCTTCAATAGATGCGTGTTTTATTTCACAGTTAGGAGCTGGTGACAATTTGTTGTGTGATGGTTCTTTCCATTTCAAAAAGGTTTTATTGTTAGAAAGATAAGTTCTTACTTGAAAATATCAGTTGTGTTTTAGACATCTTTGGAAAGCATGCTTAATACAGAATTACAGATAACTTAAAACAGATATAATATGTTCTTGATGTGATAGTTCAATGAAGATGGAAGCGGAGGGTCACAATTAAACTCATTAACGTTTTTAAACAATGACGATAGATGTATCATTGATGGATATCTTAGGCTACAATATTTGAGTACCATTTCTTATAAAAATTGTACGGAATCTCATTGCTTGTTTCGTTGTAGTGAGGGCTGGAAACAGATCAAATCAAATCGAATATTGGCATGTTCGTATTTGTATTTTTTTTAAAATAAATCTTCAAATTCAAATACGAATTCAAGTACAAATTTGAGTACAAATTTTGAATATCAGTTTCTAAATTTCTTCTAATTCTATTTTGAATACAAATATTTCTAGAACATTCACGAGTATATAATGAATATCACGGTATGTTTATTTTGATTAATAATTCTCAGTCTATGAATATTAGACTATTTAATTGAAAATATACTTTTATGTGGTTAATGAAATTTGGTTTAAAAACTGATACAGAGCTCTTTAAATTTGTCAAAGTTGGTATAGAATTTAAATTACAAATAGAATTTAAATTACAAAGTATAAAGGGATAAAAAACATAAAATCATGCATGTAATAATAAAAATTATAAGAGATAAATTTTAAACAAATATTTGATAATCAAATAAATCAAATATACATTTGGTTAAATTCTATTCATTTATGACCCAAATACTAACAACTATTTGTTTACTGTAAATGAACTACTTATCGAATATAACCCAATAGTTAGACAAACAATTAACAAATTATTTCTTAATTATTTGGTTTGCTTCCATCCCTAGTTGTAGGTTATTTATTGCCTATTTTTCCTTTTCTTTTTCCCCCATATTTGTTCATAGAGATCTGACTAGGTTTTATGTTAAGGATCGGCTACCTAACACGACCCTCCTCCTTTATCCTGCCTTTGGACATGCAGTGAAAAGTTAAATGCAACAATTAGAAGAAGTGATAAGATTATAATCAATGAATAATGAAGGGTTGGAGTTATGCCTCAGAAAACTTGGGTAGAAGCTGTTAAGAAGAATATGATAATGATTTACTTAGTGGAGATGACTCTCAAATGGAAATGAGTTGAAGGGTAGATTCATGCCAACTGGCCCCAAAACTTTGGAATAAGGGCTTTCTTATTGTTGTAAGTTTCCATATTGTTGAAAACAGGAAAATTTATGCTCTTTTCCTAGAATATTTGTTTATATACACATTACACCTATGTACTACGGAAAGAACAAGGATATCTTTTACATATTGATGAAAGTGCTTTCATTAAATTTTATTTTGAGTGCAGGAATTCCATTTACAGATTGTTGAACTTCACATAGCTGTCCTTTGTAATGCTGTTGCATAAAATTATGTCCGCCTTTTTATGTTGTGCAGTTACGTGATCTCGTCAAGTCGAAAGTTGAATCACCGGACTTTCTTGCAAAGCTTGGGAGCATCCATATGACAGGTTCTCACTGTAATATTTGTATGTGTAATACCTAAAGTTTTTTTGGCATATATACTCCTCAAATCTTCATAGTTGGAAAATTATCCCTCAATTCTTTCATATTGCGCTTTTCTACCCTTTAAATATTAGGTTAGGGAATACGGTTTGTACATTCTTAAAACTTTTGTTAGTGTGCTTTAAAATTACTATAATGCCTAATTTGTCCTTTCCTCATTTGATTAAACTTTATTATATTTCTAATTAAAAGAACGACAACTGGAATTGGAGGGAAGGGACAAAGCCCAACAGATCTCTTCTCAAATCTTCGCTCAAAGCTTGATTATGCCATCCACAAATTCAAAGACCTCAGTTCTCTCCAAAACCAAGCCCCAACAAAACAAAAACCCAAGCCTTTAACCCTAACCTCAAGAAGGTAATGGTGATGCATTCAGCTTGGCCTACAGTGCTCTGAAAGTTCATGTGGGAAGGAAGGTCATTCCGTGTCTAAGTCTGGTTACTTCTATGTGAAGATTGATTTCCAAATTCTGGTGATTTTGATTTAATCGCTGAAATCTCATTGGATTTCTTTTATGTCTCTGTATCACCTTCTTTTATATCTCTGAAGCTTCATTCCTTTAACCCACCTCCTATATATATATATCACCTCTCCGATACCTGTATCACCCCCCCCCCCCCATGTTCCTTACCTAGCCTAAACTCTCTGCATCCATCTAGATCAATTTAACATTTTCATGTCTTTGTCCTTTCTCCTTTCTCTCTTATTATGTTTGGGAGAAGGGGTAAAAATGTCAAAGCACCCATCCAACCCAAGAAAATTAACATTGTTAAATGCGGAGGGTATAAAATCCCAATCTGAAAGATTTTGGGGGTATTTTTGCAGATACCAAGATTTGGTGGGTAGTTTTGCAAATGTGAAAGATTTGAGGGGTATATGTGCAAAAACCCTATAATTATTTCGTACACCTCAATTGAAACCAATATTTTCTTTATGACATCTGTAGAAATTTACTGCTGATCTGCTGCAGAATTACATTTTGCAGCTGTTATGCAGTTCAATTCTATTGTATCTGTATGAGTGACTGATGATAATTTGTTATCTGATACAGAAGATAGCGCATCATGGGATATGATTGGTGCCAAAGACTTATGGGAAGACAAGCATATTAGTGGGGACAATGAATCAGATCACGATGGTTATGTTCTTGTTAAGCAAGAAGACATAGTTGAGGGAATTGCGTGCTTCATGGCTGCATATCTTCTATCTTTAGAACAGACTAAAGTATGCATCTTTTCCCCTTGTTTAGCTCTATCTTTCAATATGCTTGTCGTCAGCCTCAAATGCTATTAGGAATGGTCCTGCAACATACTGAACGGTGCTAATCCTCACAGCTAATTGTTATTTTACAACTAGATGCTTGAAAACATGTACATAATTGTATGCAATGAATAAAGAAATACTGGTTACATGATCCTCAAGGTAGTGCTAAACTGATATACTCGCAGACTGCAGTTTATGCTTCTGTGGCGTTTTTTATTTGTGTTAAAAAAATTATTTTGCAAATAACCATTTACAGTCATGATAACTTGTCAAAGTCTGATCTTTCAAGGCTAACATACTGGCTATAATTGCAATGCTTGAAAAACTTCATGAAATTCTGGAGGAGTAATAGGTGGTTTACCTGTAACATGAGAATCATCAACTTAAAGATTACTACAATCCGATTGTAGAATGTGCTGAGGTTAACTACTTTCTTTCTTTTTTTTTTTTGGGGGGGGGGCTTTCATGTAGGGCATCACTTCAGGCAACTTCTATTTGTGCAATTACAACTAGTTGCTAACTACATATCACAACATAGTATGACCAAATATTTTGTTATTTTTCTATTCTAAAAAGTTACAGAGCTATATTTACTCGTGTATGAGTATGTATGAGTTAAGAATAAATCAATATGAATGAAAGTTTTGAAGTTATGAAAAATAATGCACCTGATGAAAGCGATGAGCAAGGGAGCAAGACTGAGGAACTCGTGTGACAAATTGAATGCTGGTGTTTATAGCGGTGGCAGGCATGGGAAAAAGCATTTCAATATAAGAGGGATACCTCATGGTGGAGCCTTCATGGCGAAGCATAAATTTTAATGTGCAAGTAATGAAGGTGAAAGCACAGGCTTCAAGACCATTGCTTGTCGGAGTTTTAGTGCACTGGCAGGGAAGAAAAGTGTCATCTCTAGTTCCTCTGCCTTAGAAGTGCATATAGTTTACTCTTTGTAGCATGTTTTTTTAATAGCTGAAATATTGTCTTCATTATGTTAAATTATGCATAATGACCTTGAGTTATGCATGCCTGGATGGATGTTCTTTCATTCTTGGAGTAGTTGTTATTCTATTTCATTGTCATCTTGCCTTGTCAACATCAGGCTTGCACTCTGTTTGAAACTTGAAGCCTAACTTCTGTTCCTTTTGTGTTAAATTTTGCAATAGAATCATAAAGTAGAGACTTTGGATACCCTAGACATGCAAAGGGTCTAGTGAAAACTTACATATGTTCTGAATTAGAATTTAGCAATCTAAAACAAATTAACAGATAGTTAATGGAAAGTTTTGGCCTGTTGATATCAGGCTTGCACTCTGTTTGAAACTTGAAGCTGTTCTGGTGCTTTTGTGTTAAATACTTGCAGTAGAACCATGAAGTAGGGACTTTCGGTACACTGGATGTGCTAACGGTCTGGTGAAAGCTTATATTTTCTGAATTAGAATTTAGAAAGCTAAACAAATTAACATATATTTAATGGGAGAGTTTAGTCGCTCATACTCTATAGTTATTTCGTATTACAAATGCACCGGAAACCTGTCATCTCAAGGTTTTCGACAGTTTCATCTTCTTTAGTATGGGTTACATCTTCTTGGCTTTGTTGAATTTTATGATGTACAGTTTTTCTTTACAGGAATTGACTCCCAATCAGCTTCAAGAAGGTAAGTGATTTTTATCTGAATTCAGAAGATTTCATGTATGTTATCCCCTTTAGCTGACTATCAGGTATTGAAGAAGTTTCTGATGTCTAACTCGCCTCTTTAACAAATACCGTTTCAGTTCTTAGCAAAACATTTTCTGTGAAGAAGAAGAAAAGTAAGCTTCAGAAGGCTTGGGATGGAAGCAAAGTCATTTATAATGTTGCATCATGGAGTGCAACTGCTATTGGGTAATTCAGTACCTAAAATCCTGATATTTTGTAAGATGGTTATTATCAATTAGTTTCTTATGCATATTAAAACTGAGGTTCCAACCCCTATGTGAGAGAGAGAGAGAGAGAGAGAGAGAGAGAGAGAGAGAGAGAGAGAGTGTGTGTGTGTGTGTGTGTGCGCGCGCGTGTGTGTGTTGTGTGTTGTACATACATGTGTGCCGGATGTTAGGAGCTTATGATCACCAGATATCTTCTACCTTCTTTTGTTAATAATTTGGGGGCACTAATTCGTCTCAGTTGGGAGAGAGAGACGTCGTACATACATGTGTGCCGGATGTTAGGAGCTTACTATCACCAGATATCTTCTACCTTCTTTTGTTAATAATTTGGGGGCACTAATTCATCTCAGTTGGCTTTATTTGAACTACTATCATATTGTTTGTCAAAATATTATCAATTGGCTCTACTTGAAACGTCCTTATTGTTTGTGTGACACATACCTGTGCATTACCTATTTGTTGCAAGTATTTAGTGAGTAATTTGTCCAAAGAAATATCACAATATGTTCTAATTTCTCCCTTTTTCTTGCTCTACTTTTTCAGTATATACCAGAATCCAGCATTATTTCAGGCAGCATCTGTGGCCTTTTTAACCTCTTGCCGAGTGATATCGAAGTTTCTATGAGAAGGCTCTGCTTTGATGTTCAGCTCTTTCGTGGTGCCTAGGAAGTCTTCGTCGTGAAAATTTATTTGCTTTACGTTAAGGAAAAAGAAAATGGAAGATTGAGCTTTCTCAGTACTTGTAATCTTTGTACATTTGTCTGCCAAATATTGGAGGAAATCCTCTACTGAGCTGCTCTAAGAAGTTTCCGTTGTTCAACCATATGTACATAACTACATACTTGTGGATATATATAGATGCTTTCTCAAACTTCTATGTTGATTGTGAAGATAATTGTATATTATCTTGTTCTTTTAGTTCAAATGGTACTAATCATTCCTAACTAGAAGATCAAGCCTCGATAATAGAATTCAAAATTTATCTCTTTATTTAATGTAGTGTTGGTCAAAGTTTTTTCCTTACACGGGAAAAGAACCCGCAGATAGTCTTCTGCAGAAAATCATACCGGGATGGTGAATATCGCGACAAGCGTCCTTCATGGATGTTATAGTTTGTGATTGAGATAAAGTAATCGATATTACTACTAAGTTGACATGCGTCACAATCTCTATCCAGTGTAATTTTCTAAGAGTCATAAGTATTTTGCTCGTGCTCACATGGATGACTCTTACATATAATATAAAATAAGTAATATGGAACGGGTAGCGGGAACTGAATCCGCACCATTAGTGTGGAACTATGACTTTTTTTATATTTGACTTATTTAGTTTACAAGTTTCTTCTTTAGTCATATGCATGTGCTTCTAAATTGAATTGAAAGGATTTTTTTTTGAATTGTTGCTTCTTCTTTTATATTTTTATATATACTCTATTTTTTATGGATATGATCATACAAATGGTTTATACCAATGACTTATAACATAGGTATTACTGAAAATTAGATAATATGAGCTGGAGCTTTTCCTTCAAATAGCTTGAAACTTAGACTTTTATTTCAAAATTTGAAATTCAGAATAAGAAAGTTTAACCACCAGCCTATCCTTTACAATATTCTCCTTTATTTATAATATTCTAAGATAAAAAGAGAAAAGGAAAAGTTGGCTTGCTGAATGAGCGCGTGGATAGTTTTTATTTCAAAAATTTCAAAGTTAAAATTAGATAGTTTAACTATCAAACTTTCCTTCAAAAATGTTTGTCCAATTCATCAATAATATTTCAAGAGAAAGACTAATTTGTCAACTTTAAATATAATGACACGCGCGCGCGCGCGCCCACACACACACACACACACACACCCACACACACACACACACACACACACACACACACACATATATATATATATATATATATATAATTCT
>JBAKGM010000365.1:28551434-28568289 GCA_037177215.1 Asparagus racemosus | reverse complement strand
AATATATAGGAAACACTTTCCAAAGTAAAAACTTCTCAATGAACATGACCCTGAAAAGGAAAAAAGATCATCTAAATTTATATTCACGAAGACCAAAAGGGGTACGATTGAAATGCTTCCTAGGTGCAAAAGATAATTGGTAAACTTCCTCACAAACTGCCGTGCTTGTCATGAACAAAGAACAAAATTTAAAAAATCCACTTTAGTCATGATTTGTGTGTGGGTGTGCGTGTGAAAGAAATCAGCAATGAATTTGCACCCAAAACAAAGTCTAAATGAATGGCAAAGACCAAGAATATAGAGAACAATGAACTCTCACACAAAACCTAATCCAGTGAAGGCCTTATCCAGATTAGTCTAAAGTTGCAAAACACGCCCTTTTACATGTAGACTAGTCTTGGTTTTGAAAGTTCTGGTATCATGTGATCATTTTGAGCCCAAATGTGTTTCACTTATCTTCTTTAGAAATAAAAAATGGAACGCTTCAAGTTCCTCCAATTTTTGAAAGGTGAAATACAATGTCGATCTTACTTCTCTTTCCATTGAAAAGAATACATTCTTCCAGAAAAATATCACCTTAACATTACGTGGTTGCTTTTGTTTTGGACCGACGTGTAGCATAATTAAACATCTACAAGTGACTCAGCAACACAGACCTACCTCAGATTGATGAAATATTTGCTAATTTCCAGCAGATGGAATACTCATGGTACATGTCAATATATACTGCCACTCATTGCTGAAAATAAATAACGTTACTATTTTCCAGTGAATCAGATACTTATATGGAAGCCAACTTCTTATGGTAAAATAATTTTGCTTTCAGACTGGGAGATTACGGAATTGGTGCTGCCACTGACAACACCTGCTCTTTGATACGCAAAGGATCTGCCTCCAAAACTTATCTGCTTTATCTCCAGTTGTCTGCTAACAGACCCTTACCTACTCTAGAATTGTCTATGGGCAGATTTTAATTCATATTAAGTTCTAAAGCTGGAATTGGTTCATAGTTCAAATGATTAAAGATTTGCTTCTATTTGGAGCATCAATGTAAAGGTGGTGCAGCACCAGGGAAATGGAAAAAGAGGAATAAAATGGAATTTTTTGCCTACTAGTGTACTTATGGTTGGACCATCCCTCAAGGCATGCTAAAATATTCCAGAACTGATAAGCCATCAGTTTGTTTTCTGCAAAATGAGGAGCAGCACATTAACTATCAATTTCTGTCAATATTATTGGCATTCTTATGAGAACAGAAGATAAGGTTCACCTTCAATATATAAATTACCTATTGAGCTCAGAAAGATATGCTTTAATACCTAGTAGGGACGTTGAACCTAGAAATCATTCTGTGCACATAGCTAAACAGGAAGCAGTGAACCTGGGCGTCGTTCTGTGCACATTATTGAACAGAAAGCAGTTTTATACGCTTTGGAAGATGTCAGCATGCAATTGCCTGCCAACTATTAAGGAAGGCAAGATTAAGTGGCAAGCCATCATAACTTGACAGTGACACTTAAGAGGTTTCGAAGGCATTTCAAGATTGGTAATCATTAGAAGAAAATGCAATCACACTTAGTGAGGGAGTTAAAATTTAAAAGGAAGAATTTCAAGAGTGTGGTGGTGATTTTTGCTACCCAGATCAATCATCCATCACAGTGGTGAGATTAAGTAAGATGTTCAAAAAATCAAAGGATGGTTGAGATGAATTAATGGGCTGTTTGGTAGCATACAACTGGAGTGATTACAGCTGCAGTTGCATGCCACTGAGTCATTTTTGCCCGGTTGCAAGTGTTTGTTTCATTGCAAATAGATGTTGCAGTTATAACTACAATGGGAAATGCCTCTTCGATTGCAGCCTATGATTTCAGTTGCAATGATTAAGTTGCATGCAAATGACAATTGCAAGCTACCAAATGGCCCCTAGTGTCTCTGGAAAACTATGTGATTGTTGAATTGAATTCCTATGGAATTGACAGGATATTCTTAAAACAGCTAACCAACCCGGATGCATGAATTAGATTGTTTAGCCTGATAACAAGTAGGTGGCAATACGCTGAAAGAGGGACAAGGAATATGCATCTATCAGAAATTTGAGATAGCGTTAACTGAAGTTAAAATGAGCTAGAGTCCATGAAGATGGTCTGAGTGTATGCAACAAAGACCAAAGTGTGACAGTAAACCACAGTATAGAATTGTGGTGGAACGACAAGGGATAGGGTAGGAAAGGTAGTAAATAAATGTATACTAGTTCTTAATTTAAAATGAGCTAGAGTCCATGAAGATGGTCAGAGTATATGCAACGAAGTCCAAAGTGTGACAGTAAACCACAGTATAGAATTGTAGTGGAATGTCAAGGTAGGGTAGGAAAAGGTAGTAAATAAATGTATGCTAGTTCTTAGTTTCATAATAGGCTAGGGCTAGACCTTATCTTGTTTAGTTCTATGAAGCTCCATCAAATCTCTAAAGGTACGTCCCAAATATTTGATTAAAGACTTAGTTTGTTGCTTTTGTCTTCAGCTAACATTGAAACCAGTATCAGTCTGAATAAACACAATGGAAAAAAGAAATCTAAATTGCAGGAAGAGAAGATCTACAATACAGTAATAAAGATCACAAGCATATCATGAAAACTTCACTGTTACTCGATAAAAAAGATGCATATCCAGAGCTAGGGGTGGAAATGAACCAAAAAATTAATATACTGTTTGGTTATTATTTGTCCAGATATTCGGTCATATTCAATACAATAGTTCATTTAATAGTAAATAAATATTTTTTTGTATTTGGCTCATATATGAATAGAACTTAACCAAAGATATATTTGATCCAGTTGTTATTAAATATTCATTTATGTTTTACATCCAAATTTTATAAATTTAAATCATAACAAACTATACACCCTATTAAATTATGTTTAGGTGTATATTAAGCCCACAAATATAACACAATTTCAAGTAGAGGTGTAAATAAATAAATGATACAATTTTGAAGGGTAAATTTAAAAATGTATGTAACCTAAAGGGTATATACAGAAAAACCATCAACAATTTCAAAGAGAGAATAAAATGTTTGCAATGAGATTTGAACCCTTGACCAATTCAAACCCATGTAAAAACCTTACCATCTGAGCTAACGGTTATTCTTGAATAATCAGCGAATAGTCTGCTATTTAACTGAATCGAATATGAATACATTTTCGGTATCGGAGTCAAACTCGAATTTGAATTTGAATACCTAAAATTAAGTCGAATATAAATTCAAATATCAGCACATTCAATTCGATTCGATCATTTACCATCCCTACCTAGAGCAAAGTTGCCTAAGAATATGCAGCAGTCACTTTCTTCAAGTGGTCATAATATTTGAAACATTTAGAATTTCCATATTTTTACGCATCTAACAGGCTTGGACAAATTAATTAACCATGTTTGTTTTAAGAAACACTAAGTAAAAGCAAATATAACCGACTGGCGACCAGTGTGACCACAGAAAAACACAAAACTAGCATCAAGGTAATGTTGCAGATTTAAAATTTATGTTTACTGAATCACAAAAACATAGAAAAAATTATGTGAAGAAATCAACATGTTATAGCAAGCATAATCACTACCACCAACTAATACTAGTAAGAATGTCAGGTCTGTCGCACAGTGGCAAGTCAAAGATAAATCTTGTCCACTGCTCACACTGCAGCCCCTGATAATTTTGGTTATCTTCTTTGAACTTCATGGCCAAAGACCTCAAATGTTTGATAAAATCAGCAAGAAGAGCTTAGCCAAGGATGTAAAGATTTATGCAACAACCACATGGTCGGATGTAAATATTTATGGAACTACATGGTCGGGAAACCATTAAATTTCAAGAAGGAAAAAAAAAACCAGAGCTACACTGTTGAGAAACAGTACACTCTTCTCTATAACTGACTTCAATTATGTTTCAATAACTTCATATTTATACTTTCAACTACACAAGCATGCAATGCTCAACTGAAAGTAAAAGGTCCTATAAATTTTCATACAACTCAATGTTTTGATTGAAAAAAAGAGAACCTTCCATCATGATTTCTGCCTAATGGAATAAATGTCCAAGTTATAAGCGAGAGGCATCAAGGCCATGAAATTTCAGATACAATAAGCCTGTTACATAGCTTTTATTTTAGTGCCTGCTCAAAATGTCGAATAACTATAAATGATGGCTAACTAAATACATCAGCATGCCAATACTGCTAGATGACATCATATATAGATGAGAAAGGAATGGTCATCAAATTATGATATGAAAATCATATGTAAACTTGCAAAAATATTGAAGCCTGACATTCTAATATTCAGGCCACGTTGTTTATATTATGGGACTAGGGGGTACTATAAACTGCAGACTATGGTCCAGGAACTATAATACCCTGGGACTATTTTGGTCCAGTTTAATGTTTGTTTTCACATGGACTAACATCCAGACTAACATAAGATAGTCCAGACTAGTGTTAGTTTTTCGACGAATTATGATCATTTGGACTAATATCATTAGCTTAAATATTCCCCATATAGCCAATACATTAGGCCGATATTTCATTTTACAAGGCTTGCCGCAAAACGATATGATCTCAATATACTTTTACCACTTTTTGGCAATATTTGGGCAATATTTTCCCCGACATGACCAATATATTAACTGATGTCCTTTTTTATGGCTTGTCACCTAAGTTACACAGAAATGGGTACTGGTATAGGTATGGTACGGGACACAGTTTAAAATGTAAGCTACAGGGACACAACTACATATATGTATTGAAATTAATAATTTACACGAGATCATTATAGTTTCTTTAATTATGTTGATTAAAATTCATGTGTCATTTGAATTAAAATTCCCACCACATTTTTAAGTTTCTTTAGTTATGTTGATTACTATAACTATCGGAAAGTCCTTGTTTTTTTAACCTATACTCCGACCCTTTAAAATTGTCGTTTTGAACTTGGGTGCGCGAAAACAACCTTGACCCATATCCAATTAGTTTCAAGAAATGTACATGAAGTGTAGGATATTATATTCAAAAAGTGAATGGAAAGAATTTTTAATTAAAACATATATCATATAATTGAGTACATATTGGAATAAATATATGCATATATCCAAGGAGTGTTCGTGAAGGTTGGGTAAGGGAACGTGTCAGGTACGGGTATGGCTTCATGACATAAGTACCAAAGTAACATAGCATGTCACCAAACAATTCAGTTTTGCAAAATTTCTTTAATGTTTTTAGCAAAAATTCTAGCCTTATGTAGTTATTTAGCAAATTCAAGCAGGCTCCTTTCCCTAAGTAAGTTTTTACAATTTGTTAGTGATGTTAAACACATATTATATACATTTTAGTATGTTTAGATCTATTGAAGTATGTTTTGATTACATTTAGGATATTATATTATATATGCACATCTTCCAATATGTACCGCATTTCCTCAACGCGACATCCTCAATCCGATATGGATTTTGGCCGTCTGATATTTCCCTAATATCTGATATTTAAAACCTTGACTAATGTTATACCCAAAATGACATTTTTACCCACATATATATAAGCAAACAAGAACTGTTATTTACATACCTCCTCAAATCTTGGATTGATGCACTCCATATTGAAGACATGAACTACATTTTTCTCCGTCAGTTTTATAAAAAAATACACTGAAAAAGAATATTCGCGAAAAAAATCCCACAAGAATAGAGCGACAAAAGAACCCCCACAAAGAAGTTGTACGGAAATAATACACCAAAAATACACAAAATGACATTTTTGTTCTCATATATATAAGCAAACAAGAACCATCGTTTACATACCTCCTCCAATCTTGGATTGATGCACTCCATATTGAAGACATGACCAACATTTTTTCCGTCAGTTTTACGAAAAAAAAATACACCGAAAAAGGATATTTGTGAAAAAAAAATCCCACAAGAATAAAGCGACAAAAGATCCCCTAAAAAGTTGTATAAAAATTAAAACAATAGAACAAAATGAGGGGGAAAATTTAAAATGACGGGGGCATTTTTGTCAAAAAATCTTATTCCCCATAGATGATTAATACCTAGACTATAAAGGTGGGGGTTGGGTGGGTTTATTTTAATCCCGTTATTGGGTATTAACTAGTCCCTCATAAAAATTAGTCCGGAGCAAATAAAAAATAAACATGGGCTAAAAAGGTGGACCCGGACTATTTTAAATTAGTACCCTCACTATCCAAAAGACAAACATGGACTTAGTATTATTCCATATATCATGTTTTCACATGGAATCATGTCCAATATGTGATTGGAGCACCCTACTATTCACATTGAATTAGCAGAAAAGGTATAGTTGGAACAAAGTACACAACAATTTTGGAAAAACATTCAATAAAATATTTGACTGACCTTATTATTTTTTGATCCTTGAAAGTTTGATGAAATAATAACCACAGTATCCAATAAGCTTCCATATCATCTATGTTTTCTATTGCTAGCTGGCGTAGCAACTCTTCGCATAACCTTTCAACAGCGTACTGGTCCCTTACTGATTCCATTACCTTTGACCACAAGTTGGAATTGGGTTTCGTATTAAATATATTAGAAAATGCGAAACCAGCATTTGCCATTAAGCAGCTTCTAACATGACTCAATATCCTCGGAACCATTTCAACAACCAGAATATCTGAAAGCATAGTCTTAGTATTAGTAGAGCACAGAAAATGAAGCAATGTTTTGCACCAGACTTAGAATAAGCATATGTACTATGGTGCTTCTTATAATTTGCAAAATCCACTGCCAAGTTTTCATGAGGAGTTAGAAAGTATATATCAGATCTTTTTTCATTCTCAAACTAACTTGAATGAGCGCTAGCAATTTACTAAAAGCACTTAAAAAACCAAAGTAATAGGCATCATTATGGTCATTCCCAAGTAAAGTGACCTTCAAATAGCATTCATTCAATTAGATGCACGTATCACATTGAAAGATATAATCAAGTACTACTTACAAAAAACTGGAGTCGTACCACGAGACAACTTGTTATAGTACTAATGAGAAATATTCCGCTACCAGCTAGCCAAGCTATAATGAAGTCAAGTTACTCAAGCAATAGGAAGATAAACAGTTCAAAACTTCAAAAGTTTTAGTTGTATTTCCGATCACACAATCCAGTCTTCCACTATCCTACTACTTATCTTCCAACATCCAACACGCTACAGGTTGCGAAGTCAATGAAAACAATAAGGAGATCAAGCATATGCATCAACTTGTTTTAAATTTAAAGGTAACTTATCTTACAAGAAAAAGATAGAATCAACAGGTCTTAAGGAACAACTAGCTAATGAAAATGGTTTAGAAACTCAAGTTAGTTGTACCAAGTATGATATCAAAATATTGTTTTTATGAGTCAAGTATACCCATTAGCATAAATCAGAAGCCTTAGAAATTGAAACTTTCTCGAATGTAATTCTATAAATTCATATCCCTCTTTCATCCTTTCATTCTTCTTCCCTTTTCCTTTCCCTTTCCCTTTCCGTTCCACTCATTTGTTACAATTTATAATATTGTGACAACTTATAATCTGGGAGCTATGTAGAATAGATACTTCTTCTAGAAACCATATACGTGTTGGACACATCAACACACATGTCAGACACCAACATATTTTGCACATTTCTCAGGCACTTATCGCACACTTCTCAAACGTGTACTCAATTATATCTTGTTGTTTGATTTAGAACACTTGTCTGATGATACAAATCATACATTTCTTGACACTTATTGAAATATTGGTTAACTTTGGAATCATGAGATATTTATCTCTTTCATTTATCTATCAAATACTATGCTTTGAAGGGAAAACGGTGGTCAAACATTAACAGGTAAAAAACTACCATTGTTAAAAAAACTGTTACGTAACTCGTCATTTTTCGTTATGTATTTAAACGTTACGTAACCTTTTGAAATAACTCATTACTCATATATGTCATAACTCTACATTATTGCAATGTAACATGCGTTATTTTAGTAAAACTTACATTATTTCAATATAACATGCATTATTTCAATATAACTTATTATAAAGATTTGAGAGTATTTTTTTCTTAAAACTTTAAGTAATTAAATAATTATATTTGAATTGATTGTTACTTTTTAGGTAAAAATTGATGAATAAAACAAAAGAGATCTAATCAAAATATAATTTCAATTTTTAACTAGAGGCGGAGCTACAATTTTCTTTTCTTTTTTTTTTGTTGGGGGAGCGGGGAGGGTTGTCGGGGGTGGGGACGCAACTATCATGTGCAATCAAAGAGGGATAAAATATGACATTGTATAACAAAACAAATTTCATATATGTAAGTAGGTGAAAGAAGAAAATGGAATATAAGCTTTACCAAACTACAAATTCTAATGGTTTTGAAGACATGACATATTGACAATATGCTATTAATTATACCATTAAAATTTACTTCAAACAATAATCAAGATTAAAAAAACAAATTTAACGAAGACATTTATTTCAAAAGTAGTAGTTGTAAATATAGGTCTAGGGGAGCTTAGTAGCAATTTCAATGATTTGAGGGACTATTTTTTAAATATTTAAGATTCAAGGGACTAATATTAAAAAAAACCCTAAAATTGTTGCTACACATCAAAGATTCAAATGTCTAATCCAGTGAATCAATACTGCAACTAAGCATTATGACCAAGTCTAATACTATTGTAGGCCACATGTCCTTTGATGTCAGTACTCTAATGGCTCAAAATGCATCTAACATTCTATCCGAATGCAAGAGATTTAGTCGCAAAAAGAGTTGTTAGGTTGACAAGTGCCAATTTGCTAACATGATGGGCTTCAAGTCATAGAAAACAAAATCCCTAATAACTCCTAATAATTAGATAACATTAGCAAATCAAAGTTACAACAATATTTGCTCTAATCATATGAGAATTAAACTGATAAGAATAAATATAGTCTAAATAAAATTAGCAAAATAGTCAAGGTTTTAACTTTTGGACTAACTTGTTAATTAGTGATTGGATGAGGAATTAACAAAAGTTGTGAAGTAAAGCGGCAACAGCGAGGTTCTTGAGGGATTTGAGAACTAAGAAGATGAGGATTGGAGGAATAAGTTTTTGGGAGAAGATCAGAACAAAGATGTTTTTTGCAAATAAGAATCACACATTCTCGATGGTGGGTTCCATTTCTCTTTATAGTGAATGAAATTTGTTTTAAGCTAGGTTGTTTTTGAGTTTGGATAGGGCTCACAGAGATATGCTACAAGTTTTGGGCTTGGACTTGAACATAATTGACCCCTAACCCTTGTGCACTCCTAACTTAACTAGCCCACAATAAATATATGAACTAATTCTATACATATGAAATGGACTTATACTACACATAGAAATAAAATTTCCAAAAGCCGAGGTGGCATGGCCACCCTCAGCCCCTGGCTCTGCCAATGTTTTTAACAAATAATAAGCAAATTACGATAAGGCATGGCCACCCTCAGCCCCCAGCTCCGCCAGTGTTTTTAACAAATAATAAGCAAATTACGATAAGGCATGGCCACCCTCAGCCCCCGACTCTGCCAGTGTTTTTAACAAATAATTAGCAAATTACAATAGGAGTGGCAAATATTATGGTTAGGGTTTGGACGTTGCATGAGCGGTTCCAGACTTCACAACAAGAGAAAACCCCCCAATGTTTTCTTTTATAATGGAGTATAGAGAGAACGAAACAAGAGAGAGAGGAAGGGAGAGATGCACGGATCATTGCAATTTACTTTTTTTGTGTTTCCTATTTTCTTTTTTTACCAGACTACCCCTCTCTAACTAAATGAGTATCATCTCATTAGATGAGATCCTAATCTATCAAACTAATCTAATGGTTAAAAACTTACGTGGACAAGAACTTCTATCCACTTAAATGGACTGTAGCTCAAATACACACACACACACACACACACACATATATATATACATGTATTACACACACACATATATATGGCTTCATTCATGTCTCAATGAACCCTTATTTTACTTCTTAAGTATTGTCATGGCGCATGTGCATGTTCATAGTGGACCTAATGTCCCATGTTCATGCTAAACAATCTAGAGGTGAATGAAGTGCATGCAATAATAACAAGAAGATCAAGATTATTTACAAGAAAAACCTGAAGAAATACAATTTCGATTTACAAGAAACTAAACATCCTCTCCACTTGACCATCCAACTAGCACTCAAGCTGCTTACTCATTCACTAGAATTTTACAAGAGATGAGGTATAACGTAGTCCTAGACCCTATAATCAGCCAAATATGATCAAACACTCATCTACCACATTAGACTCTGAGCTGAGACAAGACTCCATACAAACTAACAATATTTTAAAAGTGAATGCCTAGCCCGCATAGGTCTTGAGAGCGCCTATAGGGGGACATGAGCCACTTACGCAAAATGCACCGTTTACGTTTTGGTAGCGATTTCCTCCATTGTCACATCCACGTCCTCCAACCTTCACCAAAACCTCGTCCACCACCACCTAAACAAAAAAAATGCTCCTAGGCCTCGCCTACGCACCTAGGCACCTATGTGGTGCTTAGCGCTTTATGTAACTTTGCAGACCAACAATTATATATGCATGCAAAATACGATGCATAGCTCGAAGAATCTCCACAACATCGCCTTGCAATTTGCAAGAAGTCATGACGAAAAAAATGGTGAATTCTACAAGCATTCCTTATTTCACAAACATACCCAACATAGACCATGGACAAATTTTCGTGGAGACTCCAAATATATCAAAGGAAACAAAGGAACAAAAATAGAAAACTGGTTGTTATATTCAGTTGGTAAACCTATTCCATTTGTGCATGATAAAAGTTCCAAGACTAAATCACAAAGCACCTTGTAGCTAATACTCGATGCAAGAGTTCTGAAAGGAAAATTGTAGGAAATTATAAAGAACATTCTGTTTAAAATTGTGGTACTAAGGGAGAGGGATCCAAAGGCAATTTCATCTAGTACAGAAGAACCAAGAACCGATAAAGGCAGTGTGAAGGAAGATAGCACAAAAGATGTCACTCCCAAGCTTAGGTCACACAAAGGGACGAAGACCAGGCCCAATTAGCACAGCTATAGAGATGAATTCAAGAACATACTATAATTCAGCTCAAGAACATACTATAATTCAACTCACAGAGAGGATTATGCATTTGTGCTAATCTACAAACTCTTTCACCGAGCCTCTAGTGTCTAAAGACACTAGAACATTAAGCAGAAAACAACGATTAGAAAGAAAACTGTGTACTCTCCAAAAATAGACACCATCATGTTAAAAGTGAGAAAGCCTATTCTAGTGTAACAAGATTCTCAAGTTGCCTACAAAACTCGAAGAGGACTACGACTAACTTGGTATTTGAACTGATAATGAAGGAGGTGACAAGAACACAGCAATGAACAAAGATCTTAAGTTGAGGGAATGATCTTTCAAAAACTAAATATGCTGGTTATTCAAGGGGACTAGTGGTCTCTCAAGCCAAATATCACCAACCATCACCCAGAAGAGCTGAAAAAATTTGCATCGTAAAATGCACCCAGATGCAGGGAAAAAGAGGGAAAGCAATCAAAGAAAACCAAAGGGATCAGATCCACTAGGAAGGTAGCTCCACTAGAAAGGTAGCTGGAGAAAGGAGAAACAATGAAGGTGGAAAATATAAACAAGTAGAGGAAGCCCTTAAAACTTGAATGCCTAGCATCCTCTAAGGCAAAGGAGATATTTGAGTCTTCCGTGGGATAAGGGTGTTTCAGGAGGGCCACACCACAAGGGTCTCAGGAATAGAGACTATGGCGCATCAACCTGTTACTCAAAGAAATGGCAAGTACGAGATGTGTTAGTTTGTGACGCCCAACTACATAGCCCCACATCGGACACCTACAAAGATGTGGAAGTGTTTATAATGGGATCCTAGGAGCCAAAGTAGCAACATATGCTAGCAGTTTTGGCAGTGGATCAAGCCAACAACGTGTTGCACTCAGTAAGTCTCACGGTGTATACTACACCAATGGGCTAACGGGCCTGAGGCATGACACATGGTCTCACAGCAGCTAGTCAGTTGAAAGCGTGAAACTAAGTGCTATGCGAGACTAAGTGCTATTGGACATCTTCAAAAATGCAAAAGTGTTTATAATGTGATCCTTTGGAGCCAAGTAGCAATATATGCTAGCATTTTTGGCAGTGGATCAACCAACAACGTGCTGTACTCAGTGAGTCTCACGGCGTATACTGCACCAACATGCTAGCAGACCCGAGGCATGACACATGGTATCACAGCAGGTAGCCAGTCGAAAATGTGAAACTAAGTGCTATGCGGGACTAAGTGCTATATCGCATGGCTGCAGTGGGAGCCACCTCTAGAGTCCACACCACTCGCTAGTGGTACTGGGCTAGACCAATTAACATGTTATGATGAGGGCGTCGCAAATTTGAGGTGGGGTGATTGTGACACCCCACTATGAAGTCCCATATCGAACATCTACAAATACGTGGAAGTGTTTGTAATGTGACCCTTGGGAACCAAGTAGCAACATATGCTAGTATTTTTTTGTAGTAGATCAAGCCAACGTGTTGCACTCAGTGGGTCTCATGGCTTATACCGCGTCAACAAGCTTGCGGGCGCGGGGCGTGATATAGTTCATATCTAAACATTGTCTGATTCATATATGGGGGCTCAGTAAAGGAGAAAGTTTTATTTCAAGATCTCCAGCAACCAGAAATATAACTTATCCACATATTCACAAAGGGAATAACATTCTCATGAAATGTGGTATTGCAGAGCTGACAGGAATCAAATATTTCTAGAGCTGACAGGAATCAAATATTTCCAGCAAGGTCGAGTTATTTATGCCGAACATGGGAATTTGAATCGGGATCTTAGAATCCTAAACATATTCCTGACTATCAAAACATCCTACTACAAATCCTATTCAGCATAACATGGTAAAACGATTCAACCTTAGTCAAAATGATTCAAACCATTGATGCTCTTATATGTACTCTACCCAAAATCGTAATAAAAAAACAAAAGACCTATATAAAGGCACAATTTATAGTTAACCTTGAAATAGAATTCATGAATCTACAGAGGCAGTACTAGAGTTGTGTCGTAACACTCATTTATTAGTGACATGTGCTATTATATAATGATAATTGATCAATAATTTAGGGAATGTGTGAGAGTTAACTGACCATTTTAATTGTAGTAACTAGTAAGTAACGATATGCTATACCTGCAAAATACAACAATAACATGACAAAGGTATCTCTCACATCGTATAAAAATGCAATCATGTATTTTATCATAATAGAAAAAATTATAATAAGAATATTATATGAAATTTGGGCAGAGAGGCTTCCATTAGAAGTTCACACTCAGAGACTGTAGAAAAGCAGAAGCTTATAGCTGCACGGGGAAGGCTAAAGTAAGACCACATACACACTGTGGACCATAGTTGGAGGCTGAGACAAGAGTTAGGAGGGATCTATAGAATCAATATAACAAATGTGCAGTTCTTAACTAATTATTCCCCAAATTCATAAAATAAATAAAGTGAGAGACATCAATGGCATAAAATATGAGAAACATGTTCAAAATTACTATTAATTTGCTAGAGTATTTGTCAGGTACTTACCATCAAATTCTAGTTGTTGGAAAAGTGATTTGCAGCTCGCAGAAGTGCCATCACGTTTTTGATGAATTTACAATGTCTTTGTACAGTTATAAAAGATTGCTTGGAATTAGTTATTAGCTTAATCATTAGAGAATTCCCTCACCTGCACAGCCACGCCTAGAGATCCGTGAAAATGTTTCTCCAACAAATAAAAAAGATCCATCTTGAACAGTTATATCGGAGTCACTTGCGCCATTAACTTCAGGAACAACTTCTTCTAGACCAACCAGGAGTTGAATGGCAACTTGCCGGAAGAATAAACTGAACAATTTTGTCAAGGTTAAGCGCAATAACACTAGTGACAAAATTACAAGAGATAAGATTCAATAACAAGTATTTTGGCTATTTGAATAAATGGATGCAGAAGTTTAACCTATGTATGTAACCCTCACAGAAGTAAAACTAAATTATGATATATGACCTTATTGTATTTCATTTACTATTTAAAAATATATCAAGAGAAGGAAGGATTAAGAGAACTATTTGGCAAAATGGAAATCAGATCGTAAATTGAATATTGTTAGAAATATATAAATATATTTGGACTAATATGTAAAATGTACACCCTGAATCCTATAAATATAGATCTATAGAAGAGCCTCAGATTTTGACCTCTCTAGAAATCCAAATACCATTGTTTATATGGTATCGAGCCTCCAAAACCTTAGGTCTGCAAAACCCTAACCGCCGAAAAAAAGTTACTGTTCAAAAAAACTGCTCATCGCCGACCTCAATACTGTTCATCACCGACCTCGTCTCATCGTTGCCTCCGCCCCGAAACCCTAGATCTCGTCGCCCCACCATTGTGCGGATCTCGTCGCCCCGAAACCCTAGACCTCGTCTCGTCGTCGCCTCCACCTCGAAACCCTAGATCTCGTTGCCCCGTCGTCGCGCAGATCTCGTCATCGCCTCCACCTCGTTGTCATCTCCTCGACTCGTCGCTGTCGTCGTCGTCATCCCCTCGTCATTGTCGTCTTGACCTAGTCTCGTCGTCGCCTTGTCATCCACTCGCCGTCGCAGCCAACTCGTCATCGTCCCAACCTCATCCTGGCGGCTGAAGTAAAGAGAAGAGGGCCCTCTTCTTAACAGAGCCGAAAAGAAAAAAAATTACTGTTAAAAAAATCATAAACTCTCGAGTCTCTGCACTCATCTGGAGTCTCTACACTCATCTGGAGTCCCTGCACTCCCTCTCGAGTCTCTGCACTCATCTGGAGTCTCTGTACTCCCTTGATATGATTAATTAGATATTGTTTCTATTTCGTCTGTTTTGAGAGGTTTGGTATCTTGGTGGTATTTGGGTGTTTGTGACAAGTCTTTTACTTGAGATTTATTTGGGTGTATATTTAGAGACAATTTCTATATAGCTATGTCTGGTTCAGGAGATACCAAACCCACATCAAATGTTCAGGAAGTGGTTTCCTCGAAACTTACGGATCGTAAGTTAGATGGAAACAATTACATGCAATAGAAAAGTATTGTCGAGATGAGCTTGAAGGTAGGAGGAAGAGAAACCACATTGTTCAGAATCCACCAAACCCACTCACGGAAGACTGGGAGGGAGATGACGCTATCATATACACCCAGATCCTCAAGGCCATGGAGCCGAGCATTCAGGATATGGTTCTTCATACAAAAACTATGAAGGAGCTTTGGGACTATCTGGCTATCCTCTACTCTGGCAAGGATAATCTATCTCGAGCTTACGATATCCACCAGAAGATGACTCACCCCCAGAAAGGTGATCGAACTTGGAAAGACTACTATTCTGAGTTCAGACAAATGCACAAGTGGAATATCATTTTTCCCATTACCAATGACGTTCAGCAGACGCAGCAGCAGAGAGCAGATATCGGTTTTGTAATTCCTGGGTGGTGTCTCTCAGGAGTTTTCCTCAGCCACACCACAGATACTTGAGAGTTCAACCGCTAACTCACTGGCTGAGACATACAGCTTGTTGCAGCGCTCCTTTACTGACAGTTCTCAGCGTTCAGGAGATTCATCAAATCGATTTGCTCTCGCGACTGACACTCACTCCTCAGGTGGACAGACTGGGACGTGGTGGTTTTTCAGGCAGAGCACCTAGCAGAGGAGGCGGACGCACTAGTGGTCGCACTAGTGGTCCTTATACTGAGTTGAGTGGACCTATTTTTTGCCGATACTATAAGGAGGGTTACACCAAGTTTAACTGTCCTTCACTACAGGACCGCTTTAAGTTTTTAGCACATGTTGCGACCACCACTGAGGGCTCATCGGCTCAGCCTACTACCTCTCAGACTTCGGCTGCTACTAGTACTCCTACAGTTACTATATCAAATGATGAGTATGCACGATACCAGATGTTTCTTCAGATGCAAAACTCATCCTTGACACCTGCCAACTCTACTGCCACACTTGCCAAGTCAGGTACTTCATTTGCTTGTCTTTCTTCGTCATTAGCCCCTACCACTTGGATTATTGATTCAGGTTCAACTGACCACATGACTTGGAATTCAGATATCTTGACATCCATTAAGCTCACCAATTTATTTCCAAATATAACTATTGCTGATGGGTCTAAATCTAAAGTTTGTGGTGTTGGTACTGTTAATGATTCATCAATGTTACCATTGTCTTCTGTCTTACATGTTCCAAAATTTTCTTGTAACTTATTATCCATTACTCGAATTACTAGGGCTTTAAACTGTGCAGTAACTTTCTTTCCTGATCGTTGTCTTTTTCAGGAACTTGGCACCCATCGGACGATTAGCACAGGGAGTGAAGTAGGTCTGTACTACTTGGATAGACAGCATGGACCTATGGCATATATCAGTGGTGATGGAAATGTCTTTGACATGCACTGTAAGCTGGGTCATCCATCATTAGAGAATTTAAAGAAATTAGTTCCTACTTTGAGTGTGAGTCCTTTAGAGTGTGAGTCATGTCAAATGGGAAAGCATCATAGAATGCTTTATCCATCTAGAGTAAATAATCGTATCAGACAATTGTTTGAACTTATACATTTTGATGTCTGGGGACCTTGTTCTACAGAATCATTATTTGGTTTTTGTTATTATGTTATTTTTATTGATGACTTCTCTCGTGCAACTAGCTTTATTTGATGAAAGATAGATCTGA
>JBAKGM010000365.1:28539659-28551334 GCA_037177215.1 Asparagus racemosus | reverse complement strand
ATATAGGATGTGGGGAAGGGGGTGTGATGGGGGGTGGGGATGCAACTATGTTGGGCAATCAAAGAGATAAAATATGACATTGCATAACAAAACAAATGCCATATATACAAGTAGGTGAAAGAAGAAAAGGGAATATAAGCTTTACCAAACTACAAATTCCAATCTTTTTGAAGACATGACATATTGACCATATGCTATTAATTATACCATTAAAATTTGCTTTAAACAATAATCAAGATTTTAAAAAACAATTTTAACGAAGACATTTATTTCAATAGTAGCAGTTGAAAATATAAGTCTTGGGAAGCTTAGTAGCAATTTCGATGATTTAAGGGACTATTTTCAAAATATTTAAGATTTAAGGGACTAATATTGAAAAAAACCCCTACAACTGTTGTTACGCATCAAAGATTCAAATGTCTAATTCAGTGAATCACTACTGCAACTAATCATTTTTACCAAGTCTAATACTACTGTAGGCCACATCTCCTTTGATGTCAGTACTCTAATGACTCAAAATGCATCTACCATTCTATCTGAATGCAAGAGATTTAGTAGCAAAGAGAGTTGTTAGGTTGACAAGTGCCAATTTGCTAACATGATGAGCTTCGAGTCATAGAAAACAAAATCCCTAATAACTCCTAAAAATTAGATAACATTAGCAAATCAAAGTTACAACAATATTTGCTCTAATCCTGAGAATTAAACTGATAACAATAAATATAGTCTAAATAAAATCAGCAAAAATAGTTAAGGTTTTAACTTTCGTACCAACTTGTTAATGGGCGATTAGATGAGGAATTAAGAAAAATTGTGAAGTAAAGCGGCGATAGCGAGGTTCTTGAGGGCTTTGAGAACTAAGAAGATGAGGATTAGAGGAATAAGTTTTTGGAAGAAGATCAGAACAAAGATCTTTGCAAATAGAATCTCACATTCTCGGTGGTGGGTTCCATTTCTCTTTTTAATGAATGAGATTTGTGTTGAGCTAGGTTGTTTTTGAGTTTGGGTAGGGCCCACGGAGATATGCTACAAGTTTTGAGCTTTTTCTTGAACATAATTGACCCATAACCCATTTGCACTCCTAAATTAACTAGCCCACAATAAACATATGGACTAATTTTATACATATGAAAGGGACTTATACTACACATAGAAATAAAATTTCCAAAAGCAGAGGGGTTGTGGCCACCCTTAGCCCCCTACTCTGCAAGTGTTTTCAACAACTAATTAGCAAATTATGATGAGAGTGGCTAATGTTCTGGTTAGGGTTTGGACATTGCATGAGCGATTCTAGATTTCGCAACAAGAGAAACCCCCAACGATTTTTTTATTTATTTTTTATAATGGAGTATAGAGAGATCTAAACAAGAGAGGGAGGGAGGGAGGGAGAGATGCACGGATCATTGCAATTTAATCTTTTTTTGCTTTTCCTATTTTCTTTTTTTACCAGACTACCCCTCTCCCAATAAATGAGTATCATCTCGTTTGATGAGATCCTAATCCATCAAACCAATCTAATAATTAAAACATAGGTGGACAAGAACTTCAATACACTTAAGTGGACCATAGCTATATATGCATTTATGTATACACACACATACATGTATTATACACATATATAGCTTCATTCATGTCTCAATGAACCCTTTTTTTACTTCTTTAAGTATAGTCATGGCGCATGTGCATGCTCAGTGTGGATCTAATGTCCCACATCCATGCTTAACAATCTAGAGGTGCATGCAATAATAACAAGAAGATCAAGAATGCTTACAAGAAAAACTTGGAGAAATACAATTTCCATTGACAAGAAACTAAACTTCCCCTCCACTTGGCCATCCAACTAGCACTCAAGCTGCTTACTCATTCACCAGAATTTAACAAGAGATGAGGTATAGGGTAGTCCTAAACCCTATAATCAGCTGAATATGATCAAACACTCATCTAACACATTAGACTCTAAGTTGAGATAAGATTCGATACATACTAACAATGTTTTAAAAAACGGGCACCTAGCCCATCTAGGCTGCCCACCCAGGTCTCGAGCACCTATGGGGCCATGTGCCACTTACACGATATGCACCGCTTCGATCTTGGTAGCGATTTCCTCTATTGCCGCATCCACGTCCTCCAACCTTCACCAAAACCTCGTCCACCACCACTTAAACAAAAAAATCCTCCTAGGCCTCGCCTAGGGGCTTAGGCGCCTATACGGTGCTTAGTGGTTTATGTAACTTTGCAGACCAACAATTATATATGCATGCAAAATACAAGGCATGGCTTGAAGAATCTCCACAACATTGCCTTGCAATTTGCAAGATATGATGAAAAAAATGGTGAATTCTACAAGCATTCACTATTTCACAAACATACACAACATAGGCCATGGACAAATTTTCGTGTGACTCCAAATTTTATCAAAGGAGACAAAGGAACAAAAGTAGAAAACAGGTTGTTATATTTAGTTGGTAAACTTATTCCATTACACTAATGCACGATGAAAGTTCCAAGACTAAATCACAAAGCACCTCGTAGCTAATACTCGATGCAAGTGTTCCGAGAGGAAAATTGTAGGGAAGTATAAAGAACATTATATTTAAAACTGTGGTATTAAAGGGAGAGGAATCCAAAGGCAATTTCAGCAAGTGATTCTAGTACAGATGAACCAAGAACCAATAAATGCACAAGAGACATGTCGCTCCCAACATTAGGTCACGCAAAGGGACCAAGACCAAGCCCAATTAGCATAGCTATAGAGATGAATTCAAGAACATACTATAATTCAGCTCACGGAGAGGATTACACATTTGTGCTAATCTACAAACTCTATCACCGAGCATCTAGTCTCTAAAGACTCTAGAACATTAACTAGAAAACAATGCTTAGAAAGAAAATAATGTAGGCTCTCAAAAAATAGATCATCATATTAAAAGCGTCAAGCCTATTCTAACATAACAAGATTATCAAGTTGCCTACAGAACTCGAAGAGGACTGTAACTAACTTGGTATTTGAACTGATAAAGAAGAAGGTGCCAAGAACACAGCAACGAACAATGATCTTAAGTTGAGGGAATGATCTTCCAAAAACTAGATGATTATTCAAGGGGATGGTCTCTCAAGCTAAACATCACCAATAACCATCAAGCAGAAGAGCTGAAGAAATCCGCATCGTAAAATGCACCCAGATGCAGGGAAAAAGAGGGAAAGCAATCAAAGAAAATCAAAGGGATCAGATCCACCAGGAAGGTAGCTGGAGAAAGAAAGAAACGATGAAGATGGACAACATAAACAAGTAGATGAAGCCCTTAAAACTTGAATGCCTAGCATCCTCCAAGGCAAAGGAGAGATTTAAATCTTCAATGGGATAAGGGTGTTCCAGGAGGGCCACACCACAAGGGTGTCAAGAATAGAGACTATGGTGCATCAACCTGTTACTCAAAGAGATGGTAAGTATGAGATGTGTTAGTTCGTGACGCCCCACTAGAAAGTCCCACATTGGACATCTACAAAGATGTGGAAGTGTTTATCATGTGATCCTAGGGAGTCAAAGTAGCAACATATGCTAGCATTTTGGTAATGGATCACGCCAACAACATGTTGCACTCAGTGAGTCTCACAGTGTATACTGCACCAATGGGCTAACGCGCCCAAGGCATGACACATGGTTTCATAGCACCTAGCTAGTTAGAAGTGTGAAATTATCTGCTATGCAGGACTAAGTGCGCTATTGGACATCTACAAAGATGTGGACGTGTTTATAATGTGATCCTTGGGAGATAAGTAGCAACATATGCTAGCATTTTCGGCAGTGGATCGGTCAACAACATGTTGCACTCAGTGAGTCTCACAGCACATACAGCACCATCGGGCTAGCGGCTCGGGGCATAATACATGGTATCGTAGCAACTAGCCAGTCGGAAGTGTGAAGCTAAGTGCTATGTGGGGACTAAATGCTATATCGCACAAGCACAGTGAGAGCCAACTCTAGAGTCCACACCACTCGGTGGTGATACTAGGCCAGACCGATTGCTATGTTATGATGAGGATGTCGCAAATTTGAGGTGGGGTAATTGTGACACCCCACTATAGAGTCCCACATCGAACATCTACAAAGACGTGGAAGTGTTCGTAATGTCATCCTTGGGAGCTAAGTAGCAACAAATGCTAGCATTTTTGGTAGTGGCTCAAGCCAACGTGTTGCACTCAGTGAGTCTCATGGCTTACACCGCGTCAACGGGCTCGTAGGCACAGGGCATGATATAGTTCATATCTAAACATTTCTAATTCATATATGGTGGCTCAGTAAAGGAGAAAGTTTTATTTCAAGATCTCCAGCAGCCGGGAATATAACTTATCCACAAATTGACAAAGGGAATAACATTCTCATGAAATGTGGGATTGCAGAGCTGACAGGAATCAAATATTTCCAGCAAGGCCGAGTTATTTATGCCGAATGTGAGAATTTGAATGGGGATCTTAGATTCCTGAATAGATTCCTGACTATCAAAACATCATAATGCAAAGCCTATTCAGCATAACATGGTAAAACGATTCAACCTTAGTCAAAATGATTCAAGCCATTGATGCTCTTATATATACTCTACACAAAATCGTAATAAAAAAACAAAAGACCAATAGGAAGGCTCAATTTATGGTTAACCTTAGAAATAGAATTCATGAATCTACAAGGGCAGTACTAGAGTTGTGTCGTAACACTCATTTATTAGTGACATGTGCTATTATATAATGATAATTGATAAATACTTCAGGGTATGGGATAGAGTTAACTGACCATTTTAATTATAGGAACTACTAAGTAATGCTATGCTATACCTACAAAATACAACAATAACATGACAAAGGTATATCTCACATCATATAAAAATGCAATCATGTATTTATCATAATAGAAAAAAAATTTAATAAGAATATTATATGAAATTTGGGCAGGGAGGCTTCCTTTAGAAGTTCAGCAGAAGCTTATAGCAGCATGGGGAAGGCTGAAGTAAGACCACATACACACTGTGGACTGTAGTTAGAGGCTGAGACAAGAGTTAGGGAGGATCTATAGAATCAATATAACAAATGTGCAGTTCTAAACTAATTATTCTCCAAATTCATAAAATAAATAAAGTGAGAGACATCAAATAGCATAAAAATATGAGAAACAAGTCCAAAATTACTATTAATTTGCTAGAGTATTTGTCAGGTATTTACTATCAGATTCTAGTTGTTGGAAAAGTTATTTGCAGCTCACGGAAGTGCCATCGCGTTTTTGAGGAATTTACAATGTCTTTGAACAGTTATAAAAGATTATTTGAAATTAGCTAAATTAGCTTAATCATTAGAGAATTCCCTCACCAGCACAGCCACGACTAGAGATCCGTAAAATGTTTCTCCAACAAATAAGAAAGATCCATCTTGAACAGTTATATCTGAGTCACTGGCGCTATTAACTTCAGGAACAACTTCTTCTAGACCAACCAGGAGTTGAATGGCAATTTGCCGGAAGAATAAACTGAACAATTTTGTCAAGGTTAAGCGCCAATAACACTAGTGACAAATTACAAGAGATAAGCATTTAATAACAAGTATTTTTGCCTTTTGAATAAATGGATACAGAGTTTAACCTATGTATGTAACCCTCACAGAAGTAAAACTAAATTATGATATATGATCTTATTGTGTTTCATTTACTATTTTAAAATATATCAAGAGAAGGAAGGATTAAGAGAACTATTTGCCAAAAAGGAGATCATATCGTAAATTGAACATGAGCTGTATTAGAGCAGATCATGTATAGTAAGCCTTTTTCAGATTTCACTTCAAATAAGAAATAACGGAACTCAATACATATAAAGTATGAAGTGTAACGATTAAGCATTCAAGCACACAAGATTTGCACATGTCAACAAAATGGAAATATAATACAATTTTCTTAGCCAAAACCATGTTACCATGAGCATGCAAAATTATGAGCAACCTGAATTAGAAACAATTTAACCTCAAGCACTACAAATTCAAAGCTCATGTCCATTAAAAAAGATATTGGAATAAGAAAATAGAAAAATAAGCTTCCACTCACGAACATATAGCATATATCACCTTCCACGTCATCTTAAAATCAGTAAGGACAGTTCCTTCCTCTTAACCCACCTATACGCGCTTTTAAAGACCATGTTTGATTTGAAAGAAAATGAAGGAAAAGAAACAAAAAAGAAAAAAGGTTTCTGCTCTTTGGTATGGAGGATAGGTAAAGAAGAAATTGAAAACAAGATTCAAACATGGGTTGCTCTGATACCATCTTAAGACCCTATCACTACACCAAAACTCCAAAGTTGTGGTGACAATTGAGTGTTATATTTCTATATTCTAACAGTAGTAGCAAACAAAGAAGTTGATGGAGGAGAGAAGAAACATGATTAAGAGAACGAAAAAGAATTTAGGAAGACATCAGCTTGCTTTTCCTTAAATCTTTTTTTTATGTAGAAAATCCCTAATTTTCATTATCATTTTGGTATTCACACAATCCACATCCAAACAAGGGATATATAATTAAAGGTTCAAGGAAAATAAATTGCTCAAGGGTCACTTGTATTTTGAGGCAATCCTTAAGAGGTATGAGTAAGGTCCCTACTTGCACCCATCTCACTGGTCCTCCCTGTAGGTGCTTGCCTCATTAAAAAAAGTAACCCAGACAAAGTATCGACAGCAGATTGGCATCTCAAATTGCAAAGCTGGCTGATGCACTAAGCTCCAACCCTTTAAACACTAAAGAATTCTCTAGTCTATGTAAAATATAACCTTGACTCCAAGACAACAAAAGAACTAGGTGCCAAGTAAAGCCTTTGTGCACTAAAGGGACTTGATGACTTATAAATTAGTTAATTAGGAGGGTCCAGCTCCACTTTATGCTGCAGCAATAATAAACATTGATGAGTTCTTCGAAAAGGAAAGGAGGATGAATGGGATACAAGAAAGTCATAGAGAGGCCATGCTTTATTACCATATTACTCTTTGAGATCTTCATTTATGCTATGACTAATGCTTTTCACTGAAAATGTGATGAAGAAAGCTTGCGAGCACCAGGAGACAAGGAAAAGCCTGCACCACATGCCTATTCCTAAGATGACGTAGAAAATATGCTACAAATCAATGAGAGAATTTATTTTTGGCATGCTTATGGTTTTAATTGGATTATATTTGCATTTTCTTGTCTTGTAATTTCCCATCTTTATCACATTGAATCCTTATTTTTTATACTTTATAAATATTAAGCTCGATTCATGTTTCCTTTTTTTTCCTATTTTTATAATTTATACAAAGGTAGAAAGTATCATATGTTCCCTTGTCCTAGTGATTCAACCAAACCTTTTCACGAAGTGTTGTACGTTCTTCATGCAGATATTACACCAACCAGGATAGCACATGCTTAAGTAATTCAATTGTTTGGGTTAGACTAAACAAGTATAAGAGTATAATCACCTTTTTTACAATCAAATAAGCCATCATAAAATTTCGATTCAAATTATCATAATTTAGTGAAAGTGACATACTTCCACAACAAAACAAGCATCTACAATACAAAACTATAGCAGACCCCAAAAGAATATAAAATTGATAAATCAATATAAATCTGCTCAACCTTTTGGTATATGTAAATCCTCAAGCTGTTAATCTCATGATCTAAATAAGATAAATTTATCAGACAATATGCAATAGTGTGCATCAATTAAGTAATAGTATTGAATAGATTGTTAAACTACAAGTCAGCAATCAAGTGATATTAAACCTAAAAGAATTTTTAGTTATGCATAAGCAGGCCAGGGTAAATGGAGGATACTGTGATGAAAATGCAGATGAGGCATCTGGCCTTGCTTTGTCCGGAATGGATGCAAGGAGTTGTGCAATCCTGGATATGATTTTCATTTTGTCTGGTTTATGCGCTTCATAAACATGCTCCATATCTCTTAACATAAATCTGAATTCTCCAACCATATGACAAACTCCTTCATTTTTCAGCAGACATAGTACCAATAACCTGCAAAGAACGAGGGGAACAAAATATCATCAGGAAATAAAACAAACTCAAATGAATAGATAAATACATAATACTGGTTATTCAAACTTCTACACTTTAACACATTAACATCAAAACTAGACAAATGCCATTATCTCAACAACATGTATAATTTCAATTTAATATATTTATATGTTCTATTAAAGGAAACATGCAAATATGCAATTCCAATGATAGCCAAAGAGTCATTCTGCCAAATAATTTACTATGCAAACAAATCAATTATGCTGAGGTAAATATTATTTATTCATTTTAAAACTAGTAGCTACATATATTCGTTGATTAGTAACAACTAAATAAAGAGTACAGTACGAAAAGACCTATACTAGAAATTTAACAAGGAGTTGAGTCGAACTCTAAGGTAACACTTGAAAGTTTAGGGGAGACTTTGTGCTTAGTATTTGTGTGCCTCTTGTAATTTTTGAGATTTCAATTTTTTTACATGTAATATTACAAACACAACTAGGCTCATACACGGGCCCGCATGCGGATGCGCCCACACACACATACAACACGCGCACACCCACGCACACATAGAGCAACATGTATGTGCACGCGCACACTCACACATATATAAGTTGCATGTGATATACCCTACATTCTGATTGATCAACCTTCATACTTAACAGAGATGTTCTAGATTTAGAGGATCTGAGGTAAATCGCTCATGATTCAAGAAATGAGTCATTTCCTACTTGTCTAGGCATAGAGATGTCATGATATATCCATGTAAGCCAGTTATTCTTAGTATGATGATTAGTAGTATGATACTTTATTGGAGTTCGAATAAGATATGAGTTTATATAGGCTAAATGACACTTAAATACCCTACTGTTTCACCACATTTACACTTAAATATGCTAAGTAGCAACAAGTAGCACTTTAATACCCTAAGTTGTAAAAAAATTAGCTTAAGTTGTAAAAATATTGGCACATTAGTACCTTCTGTAAGCTGCACATGTGATGAGCACATGCGCAACTAACAGAAGGTATAAAAATATTGGTACGTTGGTACCTTTTGTTAGTTGCACATTTTTGTAATCGTATTGACCCCATTTATTGTCATATTTACCACTACACCTACCCTTCACCTTTTTATTAATTTATATGGAGGGGTATTTTTGTCATAATGGATTTTTTAACGATGCTTACCATATTTCAACGGTGGACAACTTCGGCATTAATGTGCTAATTTTTATAATTTAGGGTATTTAAGTGTAAAGGTGATGAAACAATAAGGTATGTAAGTGCCATTTAGCCATTTATATGTACTGCCCATGTGTTGCATGTATATTCATGAAACATACAGTACAAATCTATGAAAGCTTCAATGCTTCTCACTGTGTCCCATCATGAGGGTGTTTATCTACAAAAGTTGAGTGGGCAGCGCAACCACGGGTGGCTAATTGTCGCGAGACCAAATCAATCATTGTGTGAAAGTGTAGATTTGCATATGACTAGCCTATCATAATATCCTTGACTTTGCAATATTTCAGGATTGACCCAAGAAGAACCCAGGATATATTCTATATACCCGATTTGCTGATTGTAAAAACATATATTACTTGAAGTCTACCTCGATTATTGAGTTTTGAGGTCACCCTTTATATATTACATGTTTAATCTAGTTGGTTAAAGCGTTACTCTAGGTGCATCGATAAGGATGGAGTATCGTTCAGAGCATATTTTGGGCTTGTTTTAAGCCTATTTTTGGAATTTAAGTTGTGAATATTTTTTGTAACTTAGTGCTATCGAGATGTATAATGCATAATATAGCTGCCCTTGGGGTTGTACAACTTGTTCTAGAGGATCAAAATGAGTTAGTCTTGGGATATTATCGCTATGGCGATAAGAGTGTAAATATGAGCAATGATGTATATATATAGTGTGGTTACAGTATAGTTGTGAATATGCATACTGAAATTATTATTGTGGTTCCTATATATGTGCACCTTGTTGAGAGGTTAAAAAGGGAATAGTTACTCTTTAGATAGGTCTTATAGTTTCCTTGATTTTTTTTTTTTTGGGTGATTGGCTATTTGGCTGTCATGATATTTATTTTAGATATAAAACTGGGGTGTGATACTCCTGCTGTTTCTTCGTAATATAATAATAAAAATGTGCGCCCAACTTATCAGCATCCGGATCAAATATGCATATCAACACAGATAAGAAAGAAACAATCTTTATCTTATAGAATGAAGTAAGTGAAGCACCTTTCAACATTTGAGCAAATAGCCTTATAGTCGGACTCGCCAACAGCTCCATTTCGAGCTAATGCAGGCACTAGAGCTTGAATGGTTTCATGTGAAGGCCCTTGAACAAAAAATGAATCATACACTTGCTTCTTAGCCGAGACTGGAAACTTAGGTAGCCAATTAGAAGCAACATCTGTTGTTGTTCACAGAACAAAAAAAATCGTAGAAAACAGATGTGTTTCTTTATAAATAAATTCCAAAGTGAACAATTTGCAGATCTTACTGTATATCAATATCTTAGCCATTACCGGAAACCCAGCTCCATGATAGAAACAATGCCACCACTCGCCTCTTTCTTCGTTTGTCGGAATCGCAGCATCTAAAACCTAACCAGAGTTGTTTTTTTTTTTTTTTAAGAACTTTTATAAATTTGAACAACTGATACAACAAAAACAAGGAAAATAGGGGGTGTTCAAAGTCAATAACTACACCTGCGCTCTATAACACTCATCGACATAGCCTGAAAGCAAAAGGCAAAGGAATCCCTTTAGAAATCAAGAAACCCTAAAATTGATATTAAAAAACTAAAATGAGAGGACTACTAGCTACTGTAGATGAATCGACGGCGAAGAGACGGATTGCTAAGCGGTGAAGAGCGCAGATTACTTCGTCGACGTGGTTTGCGGTGTCGATTGAACAAGAAACTTCTCCAACTTGGGAAAGGATTAGGGTTTCGAGCTCTCTTCCGATCTTCTTCTCTTTCTCCATCGTCGCGCTTCTCCTTCCGGGGCTTTCGTGATCATCCACAAGGGATTAGAAGATGAAAGAAAGGTTCCTCAATATAAGGCACTAACATTTTGAATTATCCCCTCTTATCATTGAAATTGCTATGATATCCCTAAAATCTTAGGTTATTTTAACTTAGTCCCTAAAATTATTGATATTGCTTTCAGACCCCTCAAATGATAAGTTGTTTTGAAATTAGTCCTTCCATTGCAGAATAGGAATAACAATTATACGTATTAATTTGGAATAATGTATGAGAATTTGGTAACCTACTAGTAATTTCAACAATTATGAGACTAATTTCCTTCTAATTGCTACTTCCACACTTTATTTGATTGACTAATTAAATAACTTAATAATTTAATAGCAATTTCAATAATTTGAGGGACAAATTTTAAAATAACCTATGAATGGGGAGACCTTATAACACTTTCAAGGACTTGAGGGACTAATTTGAAATATGAAAGACTCAAACAACTATCTACTTTTTAAAGAGTAAAGGACAAATTTTTGAAATAGACTCTTTTTTGCATTTATTTTTAATTTTCGACCCCTTTTGATTTTATTTGCCAAAATCGACCTGGTTTCAGCCGCGTGGCTGAAACCAGGTCGAT
>JBAKGM010000365.1:28510649-28525531 GCA_037177215.1 Asparagus racemosus | reverse complement strand
GAGAGTTGAGTCATTTGGGCTTTTATTCAGTATTTTCTTCATTAACCTGCAAATTAAGATAAAAACAATTATTAGCATGGTATTTATTCATATAAAATGGGTAATGAGGGTATTAATTTGTAATTAAAATGTGATAATCAGTTGTTAACTATATCCAATACCTGTTAACTATATCCAGTACTTACTAACTTTATCCAGTATCAGTTAACTATATCCAATAGCAGCTAACTTTAACCATTACTATTAAGTTTAGCCAGTATTTAATACTTTCTCATCTTTATTTTTGCTTTAAAGTAAAGTTGACATTAACTAGGTAATATTCACAGCTAATCTTTCAAAATTCACAATCAACTATACAGTTATAAGTTTTTGTAATGTTGATGTTTACATACGCACACCTACATAACAATATCTCCATTAAATTTTTCTTTATACATGACGTGCCTCTCTCGATGCACAATCCCTCTTTCTACACTTTACTCATTCACGCTCTCGAGCTTTGGTCATAGATGCCAACTCTTAAGGAAACACAAATTTTAAACAAGTACAAGAAAATCATCATTTTTTCCTCAAAAAACACACTCGCCTTCTCAACATTCCCACATTTTGAATACATATCAACAAGAGTATCAATAATAAAAGATCCTGAATCAAATCCAACACTCATCATATTAATTATATACATACCTGTTAATTATATTAAGTACCTATTAAATGTACTCATTACATGTTAACTATATCCAGTGCCTGTTAATTTTATCTAGTATCAATTAATCATATCTAGTAGCTATTAAATTTAGCCATTATCTATTAACTTTAGCTAGTACCTAATGCTTTCTCATCTTTATTTTGCTTTAAAGTAAAGTTAACATTAACTAGGTAAGATTCACAGCTAATCTTGTATAATTCACAATCAACCCATACAACGTTAAGGTTCTATAATGTTGATGTTTACATACACACAACTATATGGCAATATCTCCATTACATTTTCCTTATACATGATGAGAAAAAATTACTGTAAAGCAAAAATAAAGATGAGAAATCATTAGTAACATTTACTTTGACTCCTAGTATTAGTGTACTGCCACACTTGCATGCAACAACTGAAATGCTTGTACTTAACAACTAAAATGCTTATAATTTCATCGAATCGGCTACGGATTGGGATTGCGGTAGCAGACTCCAATGGGATTATAAAGTTGTAGAGAACATAGCTAGCTAAAGCGATGTTAAGAGTGAAGCAAACAACTGGAGTCCATTGTCATCATATATATATATGTAGCTTTGGGTTGTATTGTTTGTCTTCTTTTGCTTAAAGATGAGTAAAATCTGCGTGTAAAATCATTTTTGTACTCGATATAGTTAATAAGTATTGGCTAAAGTTAACAAGTATTAGATATAATTAATATGTACTGGGTATAATTAACAAATATGATGTATAGTTAACAAGTACTGGCTAAAGTTAACATGTACTAGGTATAGTTAACAGATAATGACTAAAATTAACATGCATTGAATATAGTTAACAGATATTGAATAAAGTTAACAAATATCAGATATAGTTAACAAGTGCTAGCTAAAGTTAACATGTAGTGTATATAGTTAACAAGTACTACCTAAGTTAACATGTATTGGATACGACGCCCAACATGTAACAAAATAAAGTTAATAAACAGTCATCTCAATTGAGTTCTACTTCAATTTTATGTCATTTGCATAAATATGAACAATTTCATGATTTTCATAATGAGATTAATCTAATTTTTAACTATTGAATTCAACATATGCCAAGTTCTCTGGTTGAAGCAAAATAACAGACACATTGTGTGCCGTTCCAAAAGAACATAATCATAACACATAAAACCAAATTTGCAGCAACAAAAAGTACATCTTGTGTAACCGTTGGTCAATATTTTCAATATTAGCAACACACAAAAATCAGTAATCTTTTATATGCATCAAAATCCCAACAAATCAAACCCCACCAATTGTGCCCCAAAAATCAAGCTCACTATCACTCCCTCTCCAACACACCCCACCAATTGTGCCCCAAAAATCAAGCTCACTATCACTCCCTCTCCAACACACATACTTAAATTGATGAAATCCATACCAATTTTGCCACAAAATCCAAGCTTTTAGAATCTTTTGATGAAGAGAGCAGAGTGAAGAGAACAATTGAGGCAGAAATAAAAATGAAGAAAGAGGAAGAGAGCGGGAGAATCACCCTAGAGCTTTTCTTGTTGAATGATAATGAAAGGTAGTAGCGGCAGGATACGACATAGGAGGCACTGGCAGCGAGAGATGATGTAGGAGGCGGGGGTCATGAGGAAGAAGAGCGAGAGGAGAGGCTGACAGTGACGGAGGGGGAGGCAGGAGACAGAGATGATGGAGTCGGAGGGAAAGATGAAGAGGGAGAGGAGGAGAGTTAGGATTAGAATTAGGAGAGAGTAGAAGGAGAGGATAGAGGAGCAGAATGAAAATTAGGGTTAGGAGAGAGAAGAAGAAGAGGACGGAGGAGCAGCAGATAGTGGGTTATAAGAAAGGAGGGAACGAGGACATGAGGGGATTTTGGGCGGAGAATAAAAGAGGGGTAAAATGGATAATTTGGGTAAAATACAGTTTTTGGGCCAATACACATTATAAAATAGTTAGGGGAGCTGGGCCATATGAAAATTTCAGTTTTGAGATCTGGACACAAATTTTCCCTTTTTTTAAATTATCTTTTCGGAATAATCGATGATGTATTGTGCAGTAATCATGGGTGGCTTTTTATATCCAGCTCTTTTACTTGCACATATTGTTTTGTAAAAGAAAAGATGGTTGGATTGGTCCTGTGAATAAGAATTCAGATTAAATTGACACAAGTTGCATCATCATAAGGCAAAAGAAAGCTCTTCTTACCCCTGAACTAAAGCTTTTTCAACAGAAGTTTTAAAACATCTTTCCCCCACTTTTTAAGTTTCTTTGCTCAAAACTAAAATTTGTTGAGAGTGGGATTTGAACCCACGCCCTTTCGGACCAGAACCTTAATCTGGCGCCTTAGACCAACTCGGCCATCTCAACGGTGTTGCCAGTGGATGGGACATTATATTTATTAACGTAAATTCGTTTTTTATCTTAACAAAATCAAAACGTCTAACTTGGAAGATTATGTTTTGCTCCTCTCATTTATTCGTCGGAATTACAAAAAGTGTAATCCCAATTTTTATCTATTTTTTTAGGCTTTAAAAAGCATGGTTGTTAATAGTTTTGAGATTGTAAGAGTTTTCTATATATTGACCCACAAAGTTTTAATCCAGTACTAGTTTGATTAAGACATAGTTCTCTGAATAAATGAGCAAGATTGTTTCCTTTACTGGTCTTGCTGTTTAAGACTGCAAAATATAAAACAAATTCTTTAAATAAGCCAATGATGTTAAGGCTCTACGTATCGTGAAGGTCTCCTCTCCCACCGCACAAAATATTATAAGGGTGAATCTGCAAAAGTGCTGAAGATCGTACCCACTCGTTGCGAACGCTTAAAACCACCCAAAATAACAAGGCACCCTCTCTTTCTCTTCTTCCTCCTTACGCCATGAAAACCTAAAAAAAGAAAGAAAAGAAGACAAAAAATAAAATTCATTCCCAAAATGTCCTTCCTTCTTCCCAAAATATCCCCGCCTCCTCTCAGTCTCCTCTCCCACCCCACAAAATCTTCCCAAAATGCCCTCCCCAAATCTCACAACTACCCCTGCTCCCCATCGCCGCTAACCAAGCTCGAGCTGCCGCCTCTTCGGGATTCGGCGCAGGATAAGCCTGCCCCGGTGGAGGATAAGCAGGGATCGGCGCAGGATAAGGAGAAGAGGAAGAAGGATGAGTTCTATCTTAATGTTGGGATCGCTGTTCGTACGCTGCGAGAGGACATCCCTGCTCTCTTCCACAAAGATCTCAACTACGATATTTACAGGTCTGCCACTTAATTTCTAGGGTTAGGATTTGACAAAATATCTTGTTGGAAAGCTCTAAATTTTCAATTCTAGCGGTTTTTGTGTTCCATTTTTATTTGGAATGATTTCAGTGATTGAAAGTTCACACAGTTAGATCTCATCTAATATCAACCAACCATATAGAAACAAAAATTCCAAATGATTTTAACTTGTTTATCTATGTATCATATGTAGTCAGAAATCAACTATTTCAGAATTTTCGTAAAGTTAGATCTAACTTTTTTGCTGGTTGAGAAATCCATATGTATTACCTTACAGTTGATGATACTGATTTTCAATTTGCAACTCCATAAACGAAACATTGAAAAGGCGTTGTTGCCTTTATAGGAATTCCCATAAACGAAACATTGAAAACCCTACTTTTGTAATTCAGGAATTGGACGCCATAAAACATAATTGGAACAGAAACATAAAATAAGGAAAGAGAATTCGTGCTTACTAAGGGAATCGAGAAATCCAATATGCATCTGGAGATGACAATCCTGTTGAGCAGTAAAATCACATACTCAAAAATGACTCCTACGGCTAGCACTGGGGAAATGACGTTACTTGTTCAAACTAATGTTAACTTAGAAACAAGGAAAAATGTGAAGTTAGAGTAGAGAAATGAGGTTTGTTAAGAAAACAAAACTTCTGTAGGTACTCTTAGAAGACAGATTATCTCTTTGTGGCTTAGAATCAAGATTTTTATGAGGAGAAACCCAATTTTGCCTTAAATCAGCGATACGAAGGAAAGGATAGCCGCTGGAATCGGAAAATGAAGTCGGTTTGAGAAGAACTGAAGCACATGCAAAGTGAAAGCCAAGAACCATTAAAGCATTAAGACCTCTCCTATTTTTCATTATCATCGTACCAACCAGTGTTATCAAGGCGCAAGGCGCAATGCGGGGTGAAAAGTCCCCTTATGCGCACCATGTGCAAGGCGCACTACGATGCATGTGCCTAGCTAAAGCGAGGCACACACCTCAAATAGATCTTTTCCAACACAAGACAAACAAGTGTGAAAAGCAACATATTTATAATTTTTCACATAAAAAGGCTAACAAATAGAATTTCACCTACTATATCATGAAAAAGGTTTGATCACAAGCCACTAATTATGATCATAAGGTAGTTCATAGATGTTTAGGAAGTTTACAAGAATTCTCGAGGAACAAAAAGAGGAAAGAGAGGAGAAAACTAAAGAGAATCTAACGAAGGCAACCATTAGAAACTAGAGGTAAAGAAAAGAAACCAAAACTTGGGGGAAAAAACACAAGAAAACAGTAGAATATCACAAAATATTAGAAGAAAAAAACCTTAAAAACTCTAAAAAACTCACCTTTGCTGATGCTGATCTCAGGTGGTTGTGCCTGGACTAGAGATATCCAGTGGCTTCTGCGCAGCTGCCTGGTGGCGACCAAATGGGGGAGAGAGGGAGGAAGAGGAGATTTGGGGAGGGGGGGGGGGAGGGCGAGGCTGGGGGGAGGCGAGGCAGAGATGAGATTGGGGGCGACGAAATAAACCCTAGTCGCTAGATAGGGGATCGGGTTTTGGGTTTGGGTTTAGTTTTTAAAATAGGTTTAAGAAAATAATGGGTATCATACCCAATACTCGCTGATATTTGAAGAAATGGTAGAATAAATGGGGCGCACGATTCCGTGTGCCCCATGCAACGTGCCAGGCGTAGACAAGGTGCTCGTTGGGCGCACACCTGGGTTTGTGCGCCACCCCGCAGCAGATGCGCGACGTGATTTCATTGCGTCGAAGTGCCCTGCGCCTCGGGCGTGCGCCTCAATAACACTGGCAACGACTTCTATTGTTTTCAATCAAAATGGTGTTGAGTTATGGAGCGGAACTCTTTGTCGAAAGGCTTCATGGAAGATTTGGAGAAATGCTTGTAACTGGTCTCAGTGTGTTTTTCATCGTTTAGTTTTGGTGTCAAGTTACTGGTCAAGGAAATTGTTGGCAAGAAGGGCATACCAAAGTACTGTACATGTCACAAACTAGTGAAAAGCTTCCTCCTTTAATCTAAGCTCATGCAATCAAGATGCAGCCTTCAAAATTCTGAATCGAAGAAAGAATGGGGTTTAAAGTGATAATGTTATGTGGAAGTTACATTTGTTTGTATTGATATAAGCCAAATCAGTGAACAATCAAAAGAATGCATACCTGGAGCCCTCTGATAGTTAAAGGAAAAAGTATCTTCAGGATATTGTGTATGTGGACTTCTCTGTTCAAACCAATGCTACATGTTTGACGAAACTTAGGGTGCTTACATTTTCTATTAGAGATGATACATTTACCACAATAAATGAAAATTATGAGGTTGGAAGTTATTCGTTTAATTAAGTGTAAGAAAATTCATTGTGCCTATCTTGAGGCTAAACATTCAAGTTTTGAGATGCTATCTTGAGGGGGAAATTCTATCAGGTATCTAAATGCCGAATTTAAAATACTTTTAACTTAAAAAAAAAACATAGAACAATAAGCCATATAATTACTCTTGATGGTTATTAACCACTCCAAAAGACTTTCACTAGCCAATTCATAGCGTGCACACCCAAAAGACTTCAATATTCTCATAATATACTGTTAAACATACTCAATTTCTATTGCTACTGTTTAATTTCTCCTTAATAGAATGATGATGTTTTTTTTTGGATACTCGATAGACTCCCTCTCTGTTCACAACACATAATTTCTTTTACAAGCTTTTAAGATAATATATCCTATTCATGAAAGTATCCTCTTGCCTCACCAAGTCACCATTAACTCAAATTCTGGACTTTGGATTTGGGTTTTGTCTTAGGATCTTTTTATTTATTTTGATATGGAGATGAAACTCCAAATCTCTAAGGTTTGACTTACCAATTTATACCAATATGTGTAGCTATTTAGGTCATATTTTGTCAGTATTTTAAGCATTCCATCCAATCAAAACCAGATAATCCCTCCAATGTTAGCTGATATCAACAAATACATATTACTCTTGACCAAAAGGAAAATACTAGAGGAGATATGAGATTTGAAGTACTAAAAGTTGATTGGTAGAATAATTTGTATTAAACTGGCTTATCCATATGCCAATAGTTCTGATCATAAAATGTGGGAACCCCCAAACTCCGGATACGAATACCAGCAAGGCAAATCACAACCATGATTAACCCTGAGATTTCAATCCATGCTAATTTCTGCTTGTAGGGTTGCTCCCCTCAAACCCCACACCGCTTGTACTCAGACTCCAGAACCATGTGCACATGCATATAAGCAGACACAAATCACTACATTTCACAACGGTAGCTCCCTTCGTTGTTCACACTAATATCCCCCCGTCCCACATGGTGAAGGGGAAAAAGATGAATATACACACATAGAAATCCCTTATTTAATGCTATTATCTTCTGACTTTCTTTCTCTTGGAACTTTATAGGGAAGACATCACCTTCATAGATCCTCTCAACACCTTTCAAGGAATCAATAATTACCGGCTAATCTTCTGGGCACTTCGTTTCCACGGGCGTATTCTTTTCAAAGAAATTGGGATGGAGGTTTATAGGGTTTGGCAGCCTTCAGAAAATTCAATCCTCATCCGATGGGAGCTTCAGGGGGTCCCACGCGTGCCATGGGAAGCTCAGGGTCGCTTCCAAGGAACATCAAGGTACAAGCTAGATAGAAACGGAAAGATATACGAGCATAAGGTTGATAATCTAGCTTTCAGTTTCCCTCGGACTGTGATGAGGCCAGCAACTATCTTGGATTTGGTTAGCGATTGTCCCTCAACTCCCACTTTGACTTGTTCGGAAGACACACTAGGGGATTCAGCTTCACACTCATGGGCTGAGCTATATCAAGCGGTGAGAAATACTCTGGAGCAGGAAAGGCAGAGTTTTATTGGGGTTGGACTTGAGGGCTTGGTCACTTGTTCATGACTTGTTATTTGATAGGCTTGGAGTGTATATAAGAAGCTCGGAAGCACAATGTTTTGGTGAGTTCCCTTGGTTCGGTTATGTATAGTATCTGATATTTTGCAAATATATGTGATATACGATATATAGATTGGTGTAGCTCACTCTTTTAATCAATAGCATTATAGTGGAAGCTTACATATTGAATGGGAACAAAGTGTTCATACGCCTTTTGATTTTTTTGGGATTCAATTTTCATAGCTGTGATAGGTTTTTGCTGGTTCCAGAAATGGCATTTATTTTCTAGTATGTTTGTTTGCATCTAAAAAGTGTTAATGACTATTTTTTTAGTGATAAAAATTTGACGTTTAAATTTCTAGAGACAATTGATATTTAAGGAATAAGGATTTTGTGCATCATAATATCTTTGCTAGTTCATAAAGCAAATTAGTCTATTTTGCAGTATTCTTGTTGACTTGTGATTCTTGCCTGTAAGTATTTGAATCTTAAGAGAAGTAACTGCTTAAAATCATTATTATTCTACTTTGTTTCTTTTGAAAGGTTAATTTGTGTACAGGTATTATATTTGCGTCATCACATCTTTTATAATTCCCACCTGGTCTACAATGTTTGCTATGTGAATTTTATTGATTTCAACACCTGAGCATCACTTTCATATGTCAGGAGACGTTAACAAATCAGAACAAACGCACGAGGCTGATACTTCTCTCTTCATTATTCACAAAGTACCTATCTTGTGCATCAATCAGGCATTCTACCATCCCTTATATCATCATTTCCACTGTCATCTGCTGCTAAACAACTTGCTTCACTTTCTTATGAGTTTGGTGTCTTCTTCATGTTGTGTTGTCAAGCTTGAGCACTAATAGGTTGTATTAGTTCCTAGTAACTGCACCGCGGTGGCGAAACCTCATAAAATCTCATTTTACAGTTAAAATATCTAGCATCTTCTTCAAAAATGTCAATTCCATGAAGATATCTTTCTCTGGCAAATTTACTCTTGCTAGAGCTGTAAGACATATCCCTAAATTTCTCAATTTCTGTTGGATTTGTGCTCCGGTCCCATGTATTCTTTTGGATAAAATTCTCTTTTGGCGGTTTCTGTAACTGGCTCTCCCGGACTTTAGCATCTGCTATGGAATTGCACTTCCAAAAGAGGATCCAAACCTGGATACTTCCTTTTACTTTCTCCAGTTACATAGGTGACTAGTCTTTTCATGATTTTCTGGCTCAAGCTTATAAGCTTTTTTTCATAGAGAATTCTCATTGAGGATAACTTCTGCCTTCAGTTTTAATTGTCGGAGCTTCATTCTTCTGCTGTCTACTAATTGGAGGTTTGTAGGCTTTATAGGTGCCTTATCTTCATCCTCCCTTACTTCTGCTGTCAACTAACTCATTTCATCCTTCAAACTTTATTCATCTACTCTGGGGATTTTAATCATTGGAGTTCTGTAGGCTTTATAAGTGCCATATCTTCATCATCCCAAATATTCCACCTTTCAGTCAAGTGGCTGTAATTTTTTCCACCGCACCAAAACTCCGATTTGTTAAAGTCCCTTCCAACACAACAAACTCTGAATTGTCACTCTAGTATGTCTCCCGCAGAACACCATTTTTCATCGTTTTTCACCGTTATTTTTTTTTGGTAAGTCTGCTGTGAGAATTGAACCTAGGCTGCTCTTACCATATTGAAGTCCCTTGCATCACACTAAAACCCCGAATTATGGCAAGGGTCATAATTTTATACTCTAACAACAGTTCTATCCAAAGATCTCCTTTCACCTATCAAAGAGTATATATGTGTGGCTTCTGGAGTTCTGGAGCAATATGATATTGGTAACAATTTATCATTCAATGTCCAATTTTAATTTTCTTAGAGCAAAAACTGAACAGGAATGCATGTTATGAAGAGTATGATTTTAGTAATGTTAATGCAAGAAAAGGGCTGGTCATGCACCAATGTGATATGATTCAAGCAGTAGAACTTGGATGATGCTGAGAATGGTGGTATTGTTGGGCATGAGATGTTTCTTTTAAGGAAGTTGACCCCTTGGAGCGGAGGGGACTGCTGCTCCAATGATTGGACAACTCGTGTTCGCAGAAGAGTGTTAGGAGGGTTGGGGCTTGGTTCTGACAAAGGGTTGTTCAATGCCCGAGTCGGTACTCTTTAAATCATAAGTCTCAACTGAAAAACTTGCATGAATTGTAGAGGATGAATATTATTTCTTAGAATGTGTATATCATTCACATCCTTTGGGTTTATTTGAAGTGAATCCTATACATATAGAGCATGAAAATTATTGCTTTAATGCTTGATGCTGAAGACCAGTTATGGTAGACTCATATAATTTGGCATGTTACTAGTTCGCCTTGTTAATTGCCGCACTTTTGACAGTAACATATATGAGCAGATACATTATAATTTTGGCACCTCAGGAGGAAGGAGTTGAGAGTGGAAGTGTTGCGGGCATGTACCGTATAGGCACCTGGTAATCAAACTCCTGGTGACCACCCTTGTTTAGCTGATAAAAACATGTAGATCTCGTGTTGGGGACTATAAACTCTGGTGTTGCCAACCGACTCCATGCCACTGAAGTAGGAGTCGGTGAAGTAGACAGAGTTGGGTTTTAATCGAGGGAATTTGGCCGCAGAGAGAGCCACAGAATGGTCGGATCCCACAAACAGAGCAGCATCTCCTATGTTTTCCACCTTCCACCACTCGTAACTGCCCTCTTTGGCGAGGATGTAAACCTAGTGTCTTCGGTCCTCTGTGGAACCAACCATACGATGAGGCTCAGTGACCAAAAACCAAGAGACCAAGAACAGGTCCTCTCCATCCGGGACTCCACCAAGTAGGCGGTGTTGGGAGACTTGGTTTTAACGGGCCCTTGGGTGAGAAGAGAGGAGAAAGGCCAGAAGAGTCATCCAGCAAGAGTCCCATTGCAGTCAACAGCGCGAATGCGGCCCTCGAGGAAGATATTGTCCTCTAAATACTTCAAGTGGGAGTCGAGTTTGGTCCATGAGGTCGAGCAGGAGTTACTGTTATCGTTCGTGTTTAGCTTAGCAGACGTGAGGGTGTATTCGTCGATGAGAATGATGATGTCTAAAAGGAGTGTGGCGATGGGTTTGCGACTGTAGTGAGGGAGAGGGATCTCGGAGATACTGTTGAAAGGTTTTGTTCCCCATATCGTGACAGGCGAGGCTAGGGAGGGAGGAGGTGGAGGGGAGGGAGAGGCGGGCCCTGGTGAGGGGGTTGGTGGCGTGGATCTTGGCGTCCTCATCGAGAGAGAAGAGGAAGCCCTGGGAGGACCCAAAGAAGTGGTGTCCGGCGAGGGAGGGGACATCGATCTTGAGGGTGACCTTGTTGAGGGTTACGTCATAGAGGAAGCTAGGATTTGGGCCTAGTTAGGTCGGAGAGCATCAGCATGGGCTTCTTGAGTCGGAGAGTTTTGGCGGGAATTTCGGATGAAAGCCGGGCCATTGATCTTCATAAGAACTTTTTTTTATAGAAACTAGAGACTCGTGAGAGAGATTCTATAATTTAGTTTAGGAATGATTGGTTCATCAAAATTGATCCAGCAATTGATCTTCATTAGAAACTTTTGACAAACATGGACCATATAACATTTTACAGAATATAGAAAGAAGGGGGAAAAAAGACAACTGAAAAAAAAAATAAACAATCTATTTCACGATAGAGATCCTTTATATTTCCTATTTTTTGACTATATAAAGTAAGCAAGACCCATTTTAGTAAAACTAAGATCATGGTTTACTTTTTGGCAGTGTGTCTTGCTCCAAAAGAATAGGATTTGTGTACTCGTCCTACAAGAATTGAAAGGAGGAATGAAGAGGGTTAAAATTAAAGGGAAGTAGTTTTTTTTACCTCAAATAGACCTCGGCCGATGTCTACCAACGTCTTCTTCCGCGGCTGCGGTCACCGCACATCTCTGCCCTTATCGTCATGGCGGCGTGGGTCATACTCAACAGCCACTCAAGTCCAAACCAAAACCACAATGCTGATGCTCTTCTCCCCAACAAAACCCGAAATCCGATACTTGTATGATCTGAACCTCCAAAAGATCACCCGCCGGCTCCCTCTGTCCTCCATCCCCGGCCGCCCCCTCGTGGGTTCCTCCCACGGCTTCGTCTTCTCTGTCGACGAAGGTCGTGATATCCATGCTACCAACGCCACCACCGGGGCCAGCCTCCCAATGCCCCCACCTCCTCCCTCCCGGGCTTCACCAGCCTCATCCGCCACTCCTTTCACGACACCATCACCCACTACGTCGGAAGAATCAGCAGCGGCGGCGGCGGCAGCAGCGACGCTCCTCCTCCAAGACTGGCTCAAAACTGAAACTATCTACGACATGCGCAGGAACAACTACCGCAAGGCCATCCTCTGCCCCTCCCTCGACACCGTAGTCGTCATCCATGGCATCGACTCGCGAGCTGCGGAGACAGCTCCTGGACCCCAATCCCCGCGGGCTCCTCCCCCCTCAAGTCCTCCCCACTTCTACGACGCCATCTTCCGCTCCGACGGCCTCCTCCTCTGCGCGGTCGACTACCACGGAACCTTGTTCATCTTTGATCTCAGAGGTGGTCCCCCAGCAGGCCCCACCTTCGTCTGGGCTACGAGTGGGAGAGCGCTTGGAAGAGGTACCTGGTGGAGTCGCCGAATGGAGGGAGCCTCTTCTTGCTACTGAGGGAGGAGGAGGATCCGTCACTGGATAATGACTTCAGGGGTAGCACAAGGACCAAGAAGTTTAAGATAATTTCTCCACCTAAATCGTTACACGAGTTGCCTAATCTCCGACAGAATTGGTAGCACAGCTTCAGGTTGAAGTTGACGACTTTCATCTGAAAGATTAAAGGCTGGAAAAGCTCTAGAAAAAGGGGGATTTTGGAAGAAGATACATGGCCAGCTCAAGCTCTTCAAGTGGAAGTGTCCAGCATTGGTTATGTACTCGCTTTTCAGGGAGTGAACTATGATTTCTGATGCATAACGATAAAAGCGATGTTAAAAAAAAAAAGGAAAACAAAGAAGAAGATGAAAACGATGCTTATCTCTCTATACCTGTGGGAGTTTATAAATTATAGAGAAAGGGTTTATAGAGTCCGAATCAACAGATGGTTTGACAAAAGCTCAGACAAAGGAATTGAATGAGAAGCAACAATTAAATGCTACGCAGCTATTGGGATGATTCAACGTGGAGTTTTTGATGTTCTCTTTCCAAGAATCATCGGAGCAACGAAAGCAAAGCAAAGCTTGGAATTTCCGCAAAAAGGAACTTCAAGATGATGCAAAAGTAAGAACCGGAAAACTTCATAATCTAAGAAGAGGTCAATATAATTAGAGAATGAAAGAGTTACCTAGCTCGTCTACCACAAATATGCACGGAGGGCCAAGTTCTATGGAGAACAAGAGTTCCTCTCATACGTTTTGAGATTGTGTAGATGCATGTGCCTAATTGCGTACTTAGACAGTTTGGTTTGGCACAACACGTTCCAGAAGAAGTTGAAAGAATGGAGAGAAAGGCCAAGAAAGGTGGGCATCAGATAAACTGGGCAAATGTGCATCATCAGTACATACACAAATGGGATAATCGACATTTGAGTATTGTGGAGCAGATTGATCCTCTTCTTCAGGAATCAGCTTACATCAGGTGGTATTAGGGATTACTAAAAGATGGATAATAAATCAGACCACGGCTTCACTTGATGAACACCAACAACGTGCCCTATATTAAGTCCACTTATTTCGTTTTACTATAATTTTGCTTATATATGTAATTTTTGACTTAATTACAGATAGACGCTATTGATTTACATTGAGGGCATTGCAAATGAGGGTCTAACACTTTCTGTCGCAGGAATAGATCCAGGAGTACATGCATCTTTGTATCAGCGGATAGTGCGGAGGGTTTGTAGTGCTTTGAATCAAACTCATGAGGATCTTCATGATGGTCACGAGGTGATGGTGCCGGAGGATATCTTATATGCACGCCGATCAACTCGACGAAGGCGAGAAAGATCTTGTAGGAATGACGATGAAGCTGGACCGTCACAGCCACACACACAACCGAACATCGAGCTCATGCAAGCTCAAGTCCATGGAGGACGACGACGATCTGAGTGGCTAAATAGAGGGAGACAATGGGGGAAGGGGTGGACTCCTAGGTTGTATATAGTTGATTTGTGGATTTTTTGTATGGACTCTATTTAAGTTATTGATATAGGTTATTTGTAAAGAAATACACTTAATATATTTAGTTTTGTTGTAATATTTTGGTGTATGGATATAATATGTGTTGTCGTGGATTGTTATCTATTGTGTTTTGTTGTGATGTTTTGGATTGATTAGATGTGTATTGGGTTATGTACATGGTTTTATGAAACTTATAAGTTATACGGAGATTATAATGTTTGAATATGTATGTGATGTGAATTTGAATTATTTTATGCACATGAGATATTGTATATACGCAGGAGGTAAGTTGGAACTTACGTGCATGTTCAGAACATTTTGCAGAGTCAACGGGACTACCAGTCCCATGCGTTTTATGATTGTTCACAAATCACACAGCACTAGTGGTCCCGTGTATTTTCTGAGATTATTTAAACGATTGATTAGCGGTGGCTGAACACATGGGACTACAAATCCAATGTGTTTTAAAAGGCAAATTTTGGAAAATCAACCTCTTTGTGGCCAGCTTTGATGACGTGGCCAAAAAGAGATCGATTTAACTAATTATTTAGCAAAAAGGATCGTTTTTGCTAATTATTTTTATAAAATGGTCGTTTTCAAAAGAACTTTTTTTTAGACTAGACCCATTTAAGTTTTTTTTTAAAAAAAACCCTTTTATTTACAGAAATCGACCCACTTTTAGTTAATTGTGGTACTAATTAGTCGGGGTTGGCAACCCCGACTAATTAGTAGCCTAATTAGAAGCGGCGTTAAGAAGTTGGGAGAGGTTTGTAG
>JBAKGM010000365.1:28472470-28490521 GCA_037177215.1 Asparagus racemosus | reverse complement strand
TAGATTAGGTTGCTTTGAGGAGCTAGCTTGCTTCTGCAGTGCCTAGCGGGGCCCTCCAACACACTTGCCTTGATTTTCCACTATTAGCCCACACATGCGTATCTTCAAGACAGATATTATAGCCCACATGTTTTAATCTGCTCAGCCAACATGTTTTTATTAGCCCATACATATGTCATGGCCTACGTTTATATTAGCTCATAGAAATATCGATCCAGGTCTCACATTGATCTAGGCCACATTAATACTAGCCCACCCACACTTATATTCACATACATTCTAGCCTATAATTAAAAGTTTGTGGCCTGGTAAATGGATTATGCCCGACCCCAATCCGTTAATTGCCCTCAGACCCCTATAGCATCACCCAATTTGTTAATATACCCCATGTAGTACTATTTGTGCGAATAGACCCCCATATGAATTTTCTGACTCTTAAAATCATTAAAAAGTATTTTGTGGATGAAGATAGACTCTCTATGGTTTAATTGGTGAGAATAGACCTCAATTACTAATTTTAATAAATTTTAAACCCAAGCTTTTACCCCTATTTATGATGGTAAACATAAAAATATAGAAAGTTATATCTTCCTAAGATATTATAAGGGCAACAACTTCCATTAGAACTCATAAGGCACATTGATGAATAGAAAATTCCTGTCACATATTTTTTTTTATCACCTACGACTGGGTAAAACTGATCCAAATTCATCACATGATAAAAGCGTGATTTAAATTTAATGAAAACAGAATTTGGACGAGGTATAATAGAGAAATGCGATTGAAACTTTAGGGAATCGTCGTGTTAAAAAATACTTTGGTATATGAAAGTCAAAATGGATTGGAATTTTAGGGTACAAAAGTGTTAGAAAAATACTTTGAGGCATCAAAATGAAATGTGGGCAAATGTTGGGGTACCAAGTTAGAAAATTACTTTGAGGCTTCAAAACGAAATGTGGGCTAACTTTGGGGTACTAAAGTGTAAATAAGTTACTTTGATATTAGTCCCTTAAAACTTTCATATTTCAAAATTAGTCCCATCAAATCACTAAAGTTGCTATTAGGTCTTTCGAAATTAGTCCCTCAAATTATTGGAATCGCCATTTGGTCTCTCAATCCTGAAGTTACTTCAATATTAGCCCTTTAAATCAAGAGAAGATTTAGCAATTAGAGGAATCTATTTGAAATAACTTCATAAAAAATTTGATGCACAACAATTTAATGGAGCAGGCACGTGCAACGCATGTGCCTTCCTCACTAGTAATAAGAAGAAAAGCTGAAGCTTATCTCTTGGACAACAATTAATATCCAATGCTCAACTGAAAATTAAATATACTAGAAGTCTAGCTTATTTTATGTCCACTTTGCTCCTAGTTTATATCAGGTTGTATTGTGAATATCTGTGGGGCAAATACCACTGTAGAGTATCTTCAAGGTGACATCTTCATCTCCATTGATTCTGCACAAAATAAACAAGAGTTAATTAAATATCCTTTTCAATAATCACTGGGGTAAGCTAATGGTTTTGGCCATCAAACATAAAGCTATATATGAGAAATTTTCAGTAAGACAAGCTTCATATGTATCATAGTATAAAGTATTAAACCTTCCTTTGGACAATGTTAAAAGAGAACAATGATAATAAATTAGAAAATATGACTATCCCATTAACCAGACAGCATGGTGGGAAAATATTAAAAATAATAATTAATAGGAGAAAATTGATTTATGCTTCTTCAACTCTAATTTTGGACTGGTCCCTTTGAATAAATTCCTCAAATGGTTTAACTTGACCTACTCTTCTTTGAACTTTCAATAACCAAAATGCCCAAAGGATCTCTAAACTAATATTTAGGTCAAGAAATTCACATGAATGTAATTTGTCAATATAAATTATTTAACTTATTAAGAATTGCATATTAATTACATATCTTCAAAATAATAATAATAATAATCATCATCATATTTCGATAAAATTTTTCTATTTATCGTAATTTGTTCAAAATTTTGTTTCTTTTTGTCAAGTTTATAGTTCTTACACCGTGGCAGATGTTTTATAACATTATGATTCTGTGATTAAGTAATATTAATAATGAAAGAAGTAAACTAATTTCTACAATTAAAATTTATATTAAGTTGTTAGTGCACGCTCAACGATCATAGTATATAAATTCTGTACCGTAAGGATAGTAGTTTTTCCAGTATTCAATATTCTGAAGTTATGTATTATTATATATATTGTTTTTAACTATGACGTACGTTATTTTTCTTTTAATCATGACGTACTATAGTCAACCAACATGCAATGTTTTAATCATGACATATTATTTCGTGACTGTTGAAGTTGCGCAACGATTTTTTATTGTAACATATTGAAGTGTTTTGCTTTGTACTTTGAAGTATAAATTTAGCTATCATTTTTAACTTATGTGTACCAATTTAGCTCGCAATCATACTATAAGAAAATTCAAAAAAGTATACGAAAAGATAAATAAACAATGCAAAATTTTATACAATTAGTTTCTTATAGTGTACACTTTGGGGGTGTTTGGTTCATTTTCTTGAAATTTCAAGAAATGTTTTCCACCCAAAAAAACATTTCTTTTTATTTCTTGAAAAAATTTTGAGAAAAGTAATGAGAAGTAAAAAAGTACATGTTTTTCTTTTCTTTTGTTTGGTTCAAAACAAAAAAAGGCCTTTTAACTTTATAGAAATATCAAGAAAATGTAGAAATGTGGTTGGAAATGGGGTTTGGGTACAAATTTATTATATTATATTGGGTTGTGTCATATTTCTTGGTGTTTTCCTCCCAATTTGAGTGGAAATCAAAACAAGAAAACTTTTCCATAAAGTGTACTTTATGGAAAAGTTTTCTATAAATTTAGAGGTGAACCAAACACAATTTATAGAAATAGGAAGAAAACTTTTATTTACCAACGTGCCATTTCTCAAAAAATTTTCTTGAAAGAGGTGAACCAAACACCCCCTAAGGCTGGTCAAGCTTAAAGATGTTTCTCTGAGATGCATAAAAAACTTACTTTTAGAACTTGATTTGTACGAGATAGTTCAGGAACCTGCATTTATTAGGTATCATATTCAGGATTCTGCTTTTCTTATTATTATGAAAACTTTGACAGGAAGGTCTCACTTTTTTTTACCTATGTTTTGCTGGCAATATCTGCACTCTCCAAGTTCTTTACTCTATGACAAAGGTGGTGCATCAAATCTTATCATAAAGTTATGTGTTGACACTGTTCATGGGCTGTGCCATGGAGCTAAATATAAATTCTTGCTATTCTGTCTTTGTTCACTTTTCTGCGTAATGTACTAGACAAGGCAGTGCTTGGGATGTTATTTTCTCCTATTTTTAAATTAGTAATCTATTAACTCGAACTTCTAGTTTACTAATGTGAAATGTGTGAAAAGATGTAGCATAAATGTAAGAGTTGCAATATAGGCTGAATGATTAAATGAAAGCTATCTTTTATGTAATAGACAAGGCAGTGCTTGGGATTTTACTTCTCCTATTTTAGATTCTTTTAGTAATCTACTAACTAAAATTTTGAGTATACTAATGTTAAATGTGAAAAGATGTAATGTAAGAGTTGTAGTATGGGCTGAATGATTAAATGAGAGCTATATTTAGAAGGAAAAAAGACTATTATAATTTGTTATTGAAAACTATAGGCCGGTGAAGACATTAGTAAATGAAAATAGTATTATAATTTGTTATTGAAAACTATAGGCCGGTGAAGACATTAGTAAATGAAAATAGTATATGTGACACTTTTTTTTTTTGAAGACACCATCTGAATATCTTGGACAAGAAATGTGTTCTGAGTCTGGTAACTGTAACGTAGATAAAAATTGGGTGCATTTGATATCTTCTAAGAAACAATTGTGCTATTACTCGTTGGGCTGAATGATTAAATGAGAGCTATATTTAAAAGGAAAGAAGACTATTATAATTTGTTATTGAAAACTATAGGCCGGTGAAGACATTAGTAAATGAAAATAGTATATGTGACACTTTATATTTTTGAAAAACACCATCTGAATATCTTGGACAAGAAATGTGTTCTGAGTCTGGTAACTGTACCATAGTTAAAAATTGGGTGCATTTGATATCTTCTAAGAAGCAATTGTGCTGTTACTCGTTTCAACTTGCACTAGGTCTCTTTCCGTGGGTTCCAATAAATTTGGCGGTCACACAATGAAGTGCATAACTAGCAGAGCTTACTGTATATGATATATATTCACATTGTATTCTCAAGCTCAAACAATGTAGGGCTAACACTCCACTTTGATATCAGGTTTTGTATAATTCAATTGGTTTCTTGGACAAGAATAATGATTCACATCATTCAGATTACATTGAGCTTCTTTCGTCATGCACTTGTCAACTTCCGCAGCTCTTTGCCTCCCATATGCATAACCAAGTACGCCCTTTCCCGAAGTTAAATGGAGCTGATTCACAGAAGCAGAGCGTCGGGACAAACTTTAAGGTACCTTCTACTTGAATTATAAATTTTATAACGTGGTACATTAATACTCTCTTTTATCCTGTAGCTTCAGTAGATAGTAGGATAATGTTCAGACATACATCTATATTGTTCACGAGCTTTAGATGTTGTTCATGGTGTACTTCCTGCTTTTCATGAATTATTTGGTAGTACCCAAAATTGTCTTAATGTTACCACTGTGCTTCCACTAGAAGTTTTCAATTCTTTTTGGTCCATGATATTGAAATATGCATATACACGATTGTGACATACATCACCATGGGTGTTTGATGGTCCATATGATTTATATATATTTGATATGCTTTTAGGATCAACTTTTCAAGCTGATGGAGCAGTTAGAGGGGACTACTCCTCACTTTATACGATGCATTAAGCCAAATGCACAGCATCTTCCTGGACTGTTTGAACATGATCTAGTTTTACAACAGCTTAGGTGCTGTGGAATACTGGAAGTTGTTAAGATGTCAAAGTTAGGATATCCAGCTTGGATGACACACCAGCAATTTACTGAAAGGTAATTACTGTCTTCCTTATATCTGAAGTTTCAGTAATGTCTGTATTCATACTAATTCTTGAGAAACCTATATCTTTCCTTCAGGTATGGTTTTTTTCTCTCGCGAAATGTTGTATCTCATGATCCACTCAGTGTTTCCGTCAACATTCTTCAGCACTTCAATGTGCCGCCTGACACATATCAAGTTGGTTACACGAAGATATTTTTCCGCAGCGGACAGGCAATTTCCCTTATCCATTTTTGTTCTTTTTATTTCTATTCACATTGGGTCTCTCTCTCTCTCTCTCAAACACATACGCACATGATGGCTCATGTATAATACATGTTCTAGGATTTGTGTAGTTAATTGTTAAGTTTTCGTGGGATCATCATCTTGGGTTGGATACCTTCTTGTCTACTGGATAATTCTCATGGTCATAATGTTGGTTCAAGTTCATGGATATTATTCTCCAAACATACATACAATCACAATATATATTTTTCATCAGGTAAATAAGCAAACTGTTGATTTAGTAGTGCCTTCTTTTTTACTGGATAATTCGTATGTTCACAATGTTCGTTCAAATCCATGGCTGGTATCTCCAAACAGACGTACAACCATAATATATATTTATCTTTAGGCACACAAGCAAACCTGTTGGTTGCGTTCTAGAATAGGAAATCTTGTGATTTCACATAAAAATTGTTTGTAGTTTCTGTATCAATTGAAATATAAAATCAGCTATTTCCTTGAATGGAAATATGAATCTATAACCAGAAGACAGTGAAAGAGCTTCATTCAACTTATCTTGTCTGGGCTTCCTAGGAACTTCTCATCATTAATTTCTATTGATGGCATACGTAATTGGGTCCATGGTAAATAGTGCAAAATAAAATATGTGTACAGTGCATCTCATCATCGACAATCCTGTTCTGATCTGGTTGCGTGCTATCATTTCTGGTTTTTGGCATGATATTGTATGCCAGTGGCGGATGTAGGATTTTTAGAAAGTGGTGTCACCACATATTTAATAATTAGAAAAATTACAATTGCCCCCGATGGGATTTCTTATTTTGAAAAAAGTACATGATCACATTATTAGTAACATTCTCAAGTACATCTTTTTCAATGTATGTCACTAAATCATTGAGCCAATCGTCACATATTTTATTTCGCAACCCGTTCTTTATCAACTTCATTGCAGAAAAAACTCTTTCCATGGTTGTCGTAGAGGGGTAAAATTAGTGCCATCTTCAAAAGCAAATAAATTTAAGGGATAGATATGCTTTTTAGTCTTCACCATCTTCTTTAAAAGATCACCTATTCCCTTCAGATTAGCAAACCTTACATCTCTATGCACATCCACAATATAATTGTCAAGTTGATTCTTAAGTTCTAAGATCTCAATATTGAAAAATTCACATGCATAGAATTAGGCCATTTTAAGCAACTTCTCCACATTGGAAGAACTAAATGAATCATTGGGGTTCAAGCAAGCAACACAAAGAAGCAACTCAAAGCAGCGAGCAACAGTGAGCAACACAAAGAAGTATTAGGGCTCAAGCAAGCAACACAAAGAAGCAACTCACTATTTATCTCATTAAAACGACCGTTAAGCTCTTGAAGCAACTCACTATGAATTATTGGGGCTCAAGCAAGCAGCACAACGAAGCAACTCACTACTTATCTCATTAAAACGACCGTTAAGCTCATGAAGTTGCATATCTATCACCGAGTAGAATAGGTCAACTTGATAGCAGTGTAGATTGGTTGCTTGTGAAACTTTACGTCGCCTTCCTTTAACATACGCATCGTCCATGTTTGGAATAAAAATCTCATGTTTGTTATAAAATAGATGAACTTCATTGAAGAGAGTGTCCCATCCTTCATCTCTCATTTGCTGCAATCTTTGCTTTGCCATTTCAACAAGTACCATGACATTTGTAATGTCTTGTCTTGATCTATCTTTCCTTTGCAGTGCCAAATTCAACTCATTTGTGATCCCCAATATTTTGAACATCAAATGTAAGCTAAAAGCAAAATCAAATGTCTAATAATTTCAAGAGACGATGTGCTTCACCTCTTTGATGTTGATATGTATCATATTTTTCAATGTCTTCAAGTACATGAACAATTGAAGAGAACATAGCCATTAAATTCAATAGTGTCCTATAATAAGATCCCCAACGAGTATCAGCTAGCCTTTTAAGAGCCATTTCTTGATTCAACCCTCGTCCACTTTCAAACTCTTTATTCTGTAACGATTCAGCAATTTTCTCTGCCTGCTTCTTTCTAATTTTATCTCGACGTTTACAAAAACCTCCAACCACATTCAATAATGAGCAGCCACATCAAAGAAGTCATTAATGTCAAAATGATTCTTTGCAATGGCTATTGAGTGTTAGTTGCAATTGATGAGCAAAGCAGTAAACATAATATGCAGATTTACTCTCTTTCATGATTAAAGTCTTCAAACCATTAAACGCCCCTTGCATATTACTAGCCCTATCATAACTTTGTTCTCGTATTCTTGACAAATTTAATCCATGTTCAACAAGCAAAGAATTAAGTTTAACTTTAAGCGATACAGCTAAAGTATCTGTCACATGAACAATTTCAACAAATGCTCCATGACAAATCCCCTTTCATCAACATAACGCATAGCCACAGCCATTTGCTTTTTGTATCAAACGTCAGCAGATTCATCCACTAAAATACCAGAAAACATCATTGCCTATTTTTGCAATTATGGCCTTGCAAATTATTTTTACAGCAACATATACAAGATCTTTTTGAATGGAAGGGGCAACCATTTGATGATTTTCAGGAGCATTCGACAACACATCACTACCCACTTTCTCATTGCAATCCACATAAAACTTCAAAGTTTAAGAAAATTTCCCCTATTGCTTGAATCTTCATGTTCATTGTGACCACGAAAAGATAACCCTTGTTTCAACAAGAATCTGACGCAATCAATAGATGCCTCTAAATGAATTCTCTACGCACTTCTCGTTTCCTCCGTTTGCCTATAAAAAGCGGATTGGATAGATTGAGGTTGCTTCATCAAATTTTGACATTTTTGAATGGCTAAGTTATGTGGACTACCATATTTGTCAACATGAGCTTCTAATCGGACTTTCTTGTTCTAACCCCTAAATCCTCCATGAACAAATGAATTTACTCCACATTGACTTCCAATTTCAGATTTAAATAAATAACAACACAAGCAAGAAGCGGCTTCTTCTTTCACACTATACTCCAACCATTATGAAAATTCATCAAACCAAACCACACTGCACCGGCACATCTTTTCCCCAAATTTAGTTTGTTGAGAATTATGAATACGAGGTTGATAAAGAGCCTTTTTGAAGATATGCTCTCCTTACCATATCACGGTCATTTGGATGATAGCTATCAATTGTTGGTTGCTCTCCATGATCAACCTGAAGAACATTCAAGTCAACTCTTGGTGAAGAATTTTGAGCATCAATATTAGGATTAGAACCACCAATCCCACTAGATATATTTCCTTCAGTGTGTGATGACTCTTGTGCAGATTGAGACGATGAAGGGCTAGGCTCAGGGGCTGCTCTTTTAAAATAGCGCCTCATGTCAAAACTCATACAGAAGCTGATAATAAATAAATTAGATTATAATTAGATACCACAAACATTAATAAATTAATTTGATGATTCTATTGTAGCAAAAATCAAACTTATGTAATAAAACATGACCCAAAAATTACTTAAACTAATGTCAAGATGTGATACCTTGATCGAAGCTCAAGAAAGAACCCTTGTCTGGAATCTCAATTAATAGTGAGGATTGAGGAGAAAATCAAGCCTGTACCAAATTCAAACATTATCAATTTTAAAACTTCTAAGAAAACCCTAAATTCCACATACAAAATTACGGAAAGTTAAAAATTATAAAAAAAAAATTAATAACTAACCTTATGTGCCAAAGCCAGACGAGGGTGCAGGAGGAGAACGGAAGGAGAGCCTGCGTCTTGAGGAGGCGGAGGGGGAAGAGGTCGTCGGATCATTGGGGTCAGGCGATCAGCGAAGGAGAAAGAGGAGCTGTAGGACCCATGGAGATTAGAGGAGCAAGAGGAAGAGGAGAAGGGGAGAAGCTGAGCTCTAAAGGCCTTCTGCCCTCCGGTGACAGCGACGAGTCGGAGGAGGCCTGGACATGAGGCTAGGGCTGAACAGTGTCGCTGTTTTTTTTTCTTTTTTTTACTGGGAAAAATTACCGTGGGAGGGTTCTTTTACCTGGGGATCGGGTTTTGTTTTTAATGGGGATCGGGTAAGAATTGGGAGTGGATCCCATGTATCCCAAATCAAACTGGTGTCACGTGGCACCAGTTTGATAGGTGGGTCTGCCCTTGTAGTATGTGTGCATTACTTTTTCACAACTGCAGATTGTTCAAAGTTCTCTACCTCCATTTGATTAACTGAAAAATGATAGCAAATATCCTTGTCTCTGCTTGAGGAATCCTCATATACAATGTTTCCTACTTTCCTGAAAATCTCCCATTATTTCCGTAGCAGTCTTCAGATATTTTATATGTCCCATCTTGCACTCAAAAAAGATTTGTCCTTGCCTCAACAAGTATGCCAGGAATTTGGGAATACAAAAGTTCACTTTTACCCAAATCCAATACCGAAACCCAAACCCAGTTGATATTTTTTCCATTTCCAAGTTGTTTTGGTTTGTTGGTTGTAGGAATGCTATGATCAGTTGTGCTTCTCTTCTGCTCTTGGACCTAACTCTGCAAATATTTTCATGGTTTCCATATTATCTCTCTTATTTTGTTCTCATAGTTGCCAAAACATTTGGATAAGCACAGCCATGATGTTTCCCAAAGCTGGCCAGCATTTCTTGAACCTTTTCTCAATTTTCCTCTTATATGAGGACTGCATTTGGACAGTCCACTTTTTTTCATATGGCTCTCAGCTTGAAACTGACATGCTTTTAATTTTTTAATATTGGTCATTTTTTTGTTTTCTCAACATTGATGTTCAGTTGACAATTACGTTTTTGTTCTTAACATTTCTTGTTGCTTGCATGCTGCTATAGATTTCATCGCTGGAAGAAGTTAGACACCGGACTCTGCAAGCTATTCTGTGTGTTCAGAAGCGATTTCGTGCCCTTAAAGTTCGTCGTCATTTTCAAGAGCTCAAGAATGGAGTTACTATGCTGCAGTCATGTAATGCAATATTAGTACCTGAGTTAACAATCAGTTATTCGTTCCTAATTTCTTTTACCATTTGCAGTTATCCGTGGGGGGCTGGCGAGAGAGCACTTCAATGACCTTGAAAGCTTGAAAATGTTGAGAACAAACCATTTGAGAGCTACCAGTGATCCTAATTTCAATATGCACGAATTAGTGGTACGTCAGGACATGAAAGCTTCCAATTCAAAACTCATTTTATTGCCATTCTAGTTTTTCTATTATCTGGAGTCTAAAGATCATTAACCTACTGGTGAAGATCAATAATGTTTACCCTTCTTCCCTCTCTATCAAGTAATAGTAATTTCTCTGTATATGTACTACTCGCTGAGGCGCCTCTCATCAAATTAGTTTTGGTAATAGGAGACATACATCAGATGGAAATAAACATCTTGGCCAGATCATTCATAAAGTTATAAGTTGAGTCTATTATGAATACTATTAATATTTTGCCTAGAACATTTACGAAGAAGATCTATACTGCCTTCTCCTCCCTTTCCTCATGTTAAAATAAGATCATACTCATATTTTGTTTATATTCTTTCTTTATTATCACAATATCCACAGAGCTTATGGGGTTTCATGAATGTACTTTATAATGGTAGGAAACAAACAAGGAGCAATGTCAAGTAGTGCATGCAGTTGATAAAGATCTGCAAAGACGGGTTTTGAAGGCAGAAGCTGCATTGAAAATTAAGGAAGAGGAGAATCTCACATTGAAACAGGAACTCCAGCTGTATGAGACAAAATGGTCTGATTACGAGGCAAAAATGAAGTCTATGGAAGAGTTGTGGCAAAAGCAGATGACATCATTACAGGTAGGTTTCTCTATCAATTAATATCTGAAGTTGGATTCAGTCAGCAACTACATATTTTATGGATTCGTCCAATCTGTTAGCCCAAAAATCTCTCTGTCAAACCCAATACTTATACTGAAGTTTATCCCCTAATTAGAAAAGTCTGAGATTCTTTATTATTATTGTTCCCTGCATGCCTCATATTTGGAGAAAAGTAACAATGGCAAAACTTTTGTTATCAGTTCTTTTAAGTTCTAACCATTATCCTGACCATTCATCAATTTATTTCCTAATGGTGTGGTGTCCTGTGCAGATGAGTTTAGCTGCAGCAAAAAAGAGCCTAGCTGTTGATGACAGTGAAAGCCAACAAGGAAAACTTGAACCTCCACCAAATAACCTTTGTTCTGATCGTGAAGATACATCTTCAGAGTTTCAAACACCTGAAGTCACACTGGCCAAACAACCTCGTGGATCTGCTGCAGTACTACCAAGAAACTCCAATGGCACTAACAATGCAGTTAGTCACATGGTAAAGGAGTTTGAGCAGCAAAAGAAGGTTTTTGAGGATGATGCAAAATTCCTCATTGAGGTGAAGGCTGGGCAGTCACTTGCCAACATGAACCCAAATGAGGAACTTCAGAAACTGAAGGTGAGATTTGCTACTTGGAAGAAGGATTACAAGGTCAAGTTAAAGGAGACAAAGGAGGAACTTCACAAGCTCGGTAATTCCGAACAGGTCAAAACCCGTAAGAGATGGTGGAACTTAAGGAGTTCTAAATAGTTTACAAAAATGGTACACTGGGCGTGTGAGATATGAAAAAAGAAATCCTGAGCAGGGTGGAACTCCAAGGAGCTCGGTAATTTGGAGCAGGTCAAAGCCCTCCGGAAGCATGGTGAACAAAAGGAGTAGTAAATAACTTATAAAGATGCTGCTACTTTCTTCGTTGGAGTTCTTTGGTGTCTGAGATTTGAAACAAGGAAGCCTGAGCAGAATCGGATGGACTATACTTGACCTTGTGTTGGACAGTGGGGGAATGATTAACTGTGTATATAATTAAAATGAGAGCTGTTAGTTTAGAGTGGCTTAGTTATGTGATATATTTATGTGATGCAATTTCGGGGAGTGTAAATTGTGGAGGTTAGACTATGAATACAGAGCGAAATCTCAGTCATTCTCTGAAATGACATTTGTACATGCAAACATGGAAATGGAAAAAAATATCTATTTTACTTTAAAGTTTTAAAAAAAAATAATTTAAGTCTCGCTGAATACTACTACTTCAACAGGATTCCTCACCTGGTGCAGGTATTGTGATCCAAGAGGTAGCTTGACATATTCTCTGTAAGAGGAAGAAATTACAACTTTATATCAGACTTTTATTTTTTGGAACAATTATCTTATAAACAATACATTTTCTAGAACTTATTTATTTTTTCTGTAATTATTTGCAGAAATCACCAAGAATGGTGTTGGAAAGGAGTTGGAAATTTTGAAGTGTTACAACTTGTCTTCCATTCAGGGAGAAAAGTTTGCTCAAACAGAAAGCAAGACAATTCAAAAGGTTCGTGATGAACTCCTTTATTATCTTCTCTTATGTCCTTTTTCTTATTAATTGCAACTGGTAATGTGATCAATCTCACAGTTTCTCGTTAACAAATGCTTCTAGTCATTCTAATATGTAGCATTTTTTTTTTCCAGAAATCATTGTTTCTTGGTAGCAAATGTTTCTGGTGGTAATTCTTTCTGAGAGTAATTGATCATTATTTCCAACTAAATTAAGAATTTTAAACCACTCTGGAGTCATAAGACTTTTCTAATCATATATGTTGATAGTAAGGATGCCAAGTTTAGATACAGAAACCACTCCATTGTTGCAATTTCTGAACAAGTTATTCTTTTCTGTCGAGAGAGGCTTGGCCGAACTGCAAAGAGAGACTGCCTAAAAGGTTCGGCTTAAATTTCTTCACATTTTATGTCATTATACCTTTTTTCTTTGGACAAGTACAAACCAACTGTTAGTGGAATAGGTGACTGATTTTCTGCCAGTTATGATTTTATCAGTAATAACCCAAGGAAGGATAGCTTGACTATGACATAGTTTGTTCATTGGAGCGTGTGATAACTCATCAAAAATATTGACAAAATTGTGTAGAATTTGCACCTTCTTGTTTGTCTGAGGATCTTGTGGAGTACCAACTCAGAGGAAAGCTTCAGAAACCATAGGCTTTCTGTACTTTATCGCATTTACGAAAGGAGTTTGTTTTTTGTTACCTGCAGCATATCAGAAGGATCTTTATGCATACAGATATATAGTTAAATTGATAAATAAGATTTCGACTTTTCAGGCATCCATAATTGTATTGTGGTCAATTCTGAACATGTTTTACATAACGTGTTTTCTTTACAAAAGCTCGGACTGTCCTCTGAGTTGAACTTTGCTAGAGAATTACTTTATTTTTGGGTTAATTGCAGATTGAACCCTTATATCGGCCAATTGCGGGTAAACCCCCCTTGCTTCTGTTGTTGCAAATAGACCTCCAGGACGAAATTCTGTCTGATCTTACACTAACAATTAGAAACATTTGTCACGTTGTTATCTCAATCATAAGAATGAAAGGATGTTACAAATATACGCTTAACAATGATACATATATCTCTGATACAAACTAAAGTTCATCACAACAACTATAATCTACAACAAATACCCTCAAGAGCATTTGATACACCGAAAGAGCTTAAGTAGGTTCAAGACCCTGGAACAAACTTGGTAGCATAAACCCAAGCATTGTTAGCAACAGGGTTATCAAGATGATCCAAAAGGTTCTCCAATGGCCCTTTTCCCGTCACAATTGCCTGAACAAAGAATCCAAACATCGAAAACATCGCCAGCCTCCCATTCTTGATTTCCTTCACCTTCAACTCCGCAAATGTAACCGGATCATCTGCCAACCCTAATGGATCAAAATACTGCCCACCCGGGTATAAATCATTACCACTTCCTACTCCCGGTAGCCCATTAATACGAAAACCCTCAACTAAACCCATTAGTAGCACTTGAAACCCTAGAACTGCTAAAATGCTCTGAGCATGAACCAAGTTAGGGTTTCCAAGATAGTCGAGTCCGCCCTCTGAGAAGATTTGAGCTCCGGCCTTGAACCAGACAGGCTCTTTGAAGTCGACTTTGACCCATTTTTCGAGGACTTCAGGGGTTATGCATCCGAGGGCACCAAGCATGGCCCACCGGCTGTGGATGACTTCAAGGGCTCGGTTGCGAGCGAAGGCCTCAGGGTCTGCCGAGAGACCGGCGGTGTCCCAGCCGTAGTCACCGGGGAATTCACCGGTGAGGTAGGATGGGGTTTGGGCAGAGAATGGGCCTAGGTATTTCACACGGTCTGGCCCGTACCAGAGGTCATTTCCCTAGACAAAACATGAGATATGACATGAGAGGCTTAATCATTATTCCTAAATAGATATCTTTGTAGTTCATCTGGACCAGGAGGGACTAAATGAAGCATAATTAATCTATTTGTCCTTGAATGATTCAGCTTACTCTGGATTTTAGTAAGGTCTTTTTTCTTCTTTCTATTTTTAGGATATTAGCACTTAAAATATCCCAAAATTCACACCATCCTTAACTTTGATACCCTGAACTATACTTTGCCCAAAAAAATTCAACTTTTATACGCCTGTTAATTAATTATAGCATATCAAAGTTGCTTTTTGAACCTGGGGATATTTTTTTGGGCAAAAGAAAATTTTGTGTATCAAATTTAAAAATGTTGCAAACTTCTGGGGTATTAAGTGTAGCCCTTTAGTATTTGTAATCGAAGAGGAAAGGTTCCCCAAGAAATGACAGGATGATGAGTTGTGAGACATCTGATTTCTGAAGTTTCTTGACCTTGTTTCACAATTGAACAGCCACAACAGTTTGTATGCAGAATACCATGTTGGAAACATTCTATTGCTTTGGTTTGGAACTATTTTCAGACTGTGGGATAGCTCGTGTGTATTAACCACATTAAACAACTTTCTTCTCACTGAGTAGCATATTGTGTAATCTAAACTAAATCGGAGAAATAAAATTTGAGAAATACAATACTGTTAATAAGAAGAAAGGGAGCTCTCAGGACAGGCTAATATATTTTCATTTTGGTCACAGGTGTATCTTAGGCTTACCATGGTGAACTTCCCGTTGCCCACAGAGACTGCATCTCGGAGCGGGTTTGCGCCTGTTGGGACCCGGGTCCGGCCAAGGAATGGAGTTGGTCTAAGAATGCTTGCTGCCATCTCTCTTCCCTTCAATCTGTGAAGTTGATGGTCTCTATTGATTCTCTTCTCTCTCTCTCTCTTTGTGGAGCGATGGTGTATGTTAAGTACAGCAGGAGAAGTGAAGGTTTGTGGTGGAGAACGTGAAGAGAATTGTTGGTGTGGTGGAGATTAGGAGATTAGAGGGGTTTATTTTCAACCAATGAGATCGCTCCAAAGGATTTTGGACTCTCCAACTGTTATCTTCTCATGTGGACTTTTCTGGGTGCGTCTATCTTTCTCATGTCAGATCAGGATCCAATGGCACTAATCTTAAAGATTGTTGTTTTTGGATGATTACAGTTGGTTATTAGAGGGAGTAGAGGAAAATTTGACAAAGATCCTTTCCACCACGCAAAACCTGAAAGTTGTTCTGATAATTAAGGATTATAGTTCATAAAATATAATACGCCATTGCAAGCTGAGGTCTTTTAATGGGCAGATATCTGGACGGTAACTATTTTTCCACTAAATCAGAACTCTGAAGTTACAGGGACACAGTTTTATGAAGTTACAGGGATTTTATGTTGTCCGGTAGAATCTAAAATTACTGGGATTTGATGTTGTCAGGTAGAATGTTGTTGTAACCACTGTGATAAAACATGAGGGGTCTGATTTATTGAGACTGTTATTGACATATATATTATTTAGTTAATAAGTATTTGGGTTTAGCAAAGTGCACCATATCAAAAGTCTATTGCAATTAATGAAAAGATGAATTGTATTTAACAAAATGGGCTTCTATTTAAAATACATATCATAGTAATAAAAAATAATTATTTAAACCTACGAGTGGGTTATAATAAAATTAAATTATAAATCATCTTAACTATATAGAGTAAAATACAATAATACCATAGGAGTCCTCCCCCTTTACCTAAGTATATTGTTAACTCTTAACTATATAGAGTAATTTCCCATATTTTTCTCTATTTTCGTTTCAAAATCTCAATCCTAATATAGGCTTTAAGAACCCAATAATTCTCACAGATTGTGAGAGAAGAACCTTGAGGAGAAAGAAAATAGATTGAAGGAGAGAATAAGAGAGAGACAATGGATTGAAGGTATAAGGAGTTGGAGACAGAGAAGAAATTTATTCAAAGTGAAAGATGGGAGGCAGACAATGGGTTTGATGACTTTGAGAGAGAAACATGATTTGGAAAAGAAGGGAAAAACCGATTTAAGATGTGCTGAATCTTGTATGAGCATGGGCATAACGGTCCATAAATAAAAATCTCTAATAGTAATAGAGGAATTTGGCAATTAAGGTTAAATCGAACAAAATTAGTCTTCTTTTAAACAACTTAAAGCATTTGCGGGTCTTATTTAGAAATACCAAGATTTTGAGGGTTTACGATAAAAATATAGAAGATTTGGGGTTTTGGGGGGGGGGGGGGGGGGGTGGTTTTCCTTTTCCCTAACGTCCAAAGTTCTCCCATATTGAGTTATATAACTTCATAATTTTCGAGGTTTTCAACTCTATAGAAATATGACTTCTTATGTCTTCAGGATAAATCTTGGATGGTGTCAAAGTGGATGAATCTATTGAATAAAAAAGTCTGCATAATAGATCATCAGAGGTTACATTTCTCGGATTTGACCTCAAGCTCTGCCCAGCCTTTTGGTTGTAAAGCCCAACTAAATGCATAAAGGGCTTGGGAACCGCACAAAGATTAGGACCAAAAATATTTTAATGTTGCTGGTTCCACACACTAAAAACCCCGCAAATTTCATATTTGCAGAACTTGTCTGCCATTTTAGAAACTCTCTTTAGGTATTTAACACGTAAACGATGCAGCAAGTTAGTAATATTTTACTTACCCGTGCTAGACACCGACGATGTTGAAGAAACTGTTTCTTCAACTATAATTGTAATAATTTGAATGATTACAATTTTACAAATATAACAGTTATTATTATTATATGATCATGAATTATTTTTTATTCCTAGGTTTACTCGAAACAAACTGCAAATCATTCACAAAATGATGCACAATTACATCTTGGAATCTTACTATCTCCATTTTCTTTTACCAACAAAGTTAATCTCTATATTCTCTAAGATTTGTAACCGATAATTACATATGCAGATTGTACTGAACATTAATGTAACTAACGTTTCATAAACTATATACATGTCCTCTGCTTAATTTCTTCACAAAAACAATAACAATCATTCGTTAAAAAAAAATTAGAAAAACCTAAAGTCTTGAGAAAAATCTTCCAACTCATCCTCCTTCTCATATTTTTTTTTCGTCTTTCTTCGCAGAAGGTCGAGGGTTCTTTACAGTGTTAGGAAGAACATGCACGAAAACATGCACAAACAGTTTTTTAGGCAGAGTAGTAGACTACAGAGCTTGAGTAGTCGACTACACTGGGTCGACAAAAAGACAGTTTTCTGACTTGGGACTTAGTAGTCGACTACTCTGAAGCAATAGTCGACCACACTGCAGTTGACAGAAAGCGGTGCTCAGGTTTGGACCTTAGTAGTCGACTACTCTGAAGTAGTAGTCAACTACTCTGGACAGATTCCTAATACGGGTCTGTTTTGGTTTTGGTTTTAAACCCAGTTCGTTTAGAGTTTATACATAACCCTTAATCAAGTTAATAGGGCATGATTGAACTCAGTTTTGAGCAGTCTTTGAGAGGGTTTTGTGCATCTTTTGGGAGGAGATCTTGTGAGAGATTTGAGAGT
>JBAKGM010000365.1:28435881-28456922 GCA_037177215.1 Asparagus racemosus | reverse complement strand
TATATGATAGCAATTTAAATGGACGGATTAAATGATATGACACATGTCAAAAAATTTTGAGAAGTAAGAAGATGATGTGGCATCCTCTAGTGAGCTTTTAAGCTTTTTGGTTTTGCTTTAATGTAGTCCCTAGTAAAAGATATCTATATGCGGTGAAATATGATTGTAGATATGAATATATTATAAAATATCAGGATATATATTACCATTGCAATTGTTTTATTCTTAGACTAATGGATTTGAGGTTAATATATATTGATGATCGAAAAAGATCTCATTTTAGCTTTTCATGATATAATTAATGAACATGTCTCTTATACATATCATAAGAACTATATATTGTTTTCTTCAATTTGTTTGGTTTTCCATATCCATTTTATATTTGCATCTATATCCATATTCGTACCCGATTTTAATGGATATGAATATAAATTATTATTGGTACATCGTATCCGTAATTAATAACAATATTAGAGAAAAATTAGTTCCCATCATTAAAATCACTTAAGTTCTCAAATTCTCATTAAGGTGTTACAATAATCCCTCCAATTGTTACTTTCACACTAAGTGTGAGAGACTAATTTCAAATTAACCTAAGAAGTAGGGGAGTTCTCAAATTCTCATCAAGGTGTTACAATTAACCCCTCCAATTGCTACTTTCACAGTTGATTTGAAGGACTAATTTCAAAAAAATAAAGATTTGAGGGACCCGATAGTAATTTCAATGATTTGAGGGGCCTGATAGTAATTTTAGTGATTTGAGGGACTCATTGAAAATTTGTGGCTGATGCCGTTTAGGGGGTTTAACCGAACAAAGTTCAAACGTTTGAGGGGAAAAATTCTTGCATGCTTAGGGCCCGTTTGGTTGCATATAGGGGGGGAAGGGGAAAGCTTACCAAAACTGACAAAATTATCAGTTTTGGCAGGTTTCTTGCAAAAACGCCTATTTTAGAGACGTTTTTGCAAGAAAGCCTGTCAAAACTGACAGTTTTGTCAGTCTTTAGCAGGCTTTCAGCCCATTTCCCTCTCTAAAAGAGGCAACCAAACGGGCCCTTAATGAGCACAATTATGACATACTCCACCGCAATCAAAACTTAACACGTGTCACTCCTTGCCTCAATCAAATGTTGGTTTACAACTTAGACCCTATACATATGACTTCTAAAAATGAAACAACAAAACGAGTTTGCTCCTTTCCTCCAGTAGAGACCAACTATTCTCATCACCAAAACACAACCTAGGTGATTCTTCCTTATTTTAAAATTACTCACCAAAATCTTTAAGTATTTTGAAATTATTCACCCAAATCTTTAAGTATTATAAATTAGTCCCCCAAATCTTTATATATTGAACTAGTCCCCCAAATTTTGTATGCGTTTTGGAATTAGTCCCTCTAGTTAGCACCAACTTCAAAGATTTGGGAGACTAATTTCAAAACACTTAACATATTACGGGGACTAATTTCAAAAAAAAAAGAGGATGTGGGAGACTAATTTCAAAATACTCAAAGATTTTGGGAACCAATTTCAAAATTCTTAAAGATGTAGGGGGCAAATTTTGAAATATGAAGATTTGGGAGACTAATATAAAAAATCAAAATGACCAAATAATCCACACGTAAATCAAATCAAAGAAACAGATAAAAGAAAAAGGAAGAAAAAAAATACAGCTAACGCCTTTTCCACTATAAAAATATGGGAAATCCTACTCCATTTTTCAGAGAGGACTTCCTCTTGTTGTTTCGTTACTTGGTGCCTTGAACACATATAAGCCTTTCACCTTAAGAAATAACCCGTGGGCCGTAAGAATCCCGGTCGGTCCAGACCCACTGACGCTCCAAACAACACACGTGCAGCCTCGCACGTGCCCTCCTTCCCCTCCATCGCATAAATCATCAATCAAACGAAGAGCGAAGATCTGAGCCCATTTCTTCCTTCAAATCTCTCAGATCTCGCCCCCCCAAATTCCTCTCTCCGATGGCGACCCCTGATCTCCTCTTCAACCTCCGCAACAACTTCTACCTCGGCGCGTACCAGGCCGCCATCAACAACAGCGACGTCCCCAACCTCTCCCACGACGACGCCATCGAGCGCGACTCTCTCGTCTACAGATCCTACATCGCCCTCGGATCTCATCAGGTTAGGGTTCCGGTCTGATTTCTGTTGGATTTTTATCGTTTCCGGCGGTTGCTGATCTTGATTTTGTGCTTGTTTATCAGTTGGTGATCAGCGAGATCGATTCGAACGCCCTGACGGCGTTGCAGGCCGTGAAGTTGCTCGCGGTATATCTTTCTGGTGATAAGGTTGGTTTCTGATACCTTTGATCTGGATCTGGATTAACTTTTGACGAGATCCGTGAGTTTTAGGAGTTTGAAATCCCTAATGTGAGCTGAATTAGAGATGCAGAAGCCCTATTTTAGGTAGCTTGGTTGTTTTGTGATCTTTTGGCTTAGTTTCTTTGGATCTGGAAGTTGGGAAACCTGAAATGCAAGATTAATCTGTGATTTAGGAGTTTGAAAACCCTAACGTTAACTGAATTAGCTACATGGAAGCCCTAAAATCAAATAGTTTGGTTGTTTTGTGATCTTATGGCTTGGTTTTTCTTCGATCTGGAAGTTGGAAAAGCTGAATTGGAAAATTAATCTTTTATTTAGGATTTTGAAAGCCCTAATGTGCTGAATTAGTTATGTTGAAGCCCTGAAATTAGATACTTTGGTTGTTTTGTGATCTCAGACTCGATTTCCTTGGATCCGGACGGTAGGAAGCCAGAAATGGGACATTAAATGTGCAAAAGATAAACCGTTTTATATAGTACAATGGAGATCAATGGATTAAATGATATGTGAATGAGCGAAGATGGCTTTTTCCTACCTGCTTTGTTTGTGGAATCTGTTCAAAGTACCGTCCTGCAGACTTTTGGAGTTTCAAAACCCTAATTTGTCTGGATTAGAGATGTAGAATCCCTAAGATAGATAGGTAGTTGTTTCGAGACCATATGGCTTGATTTCTTTAGATCTGGAAGTTTGGAAAAATGCAGAATTAGTGTGCAAAAGATAAACTCTTATGCATGGTACATTAGAGATCTCTGAATGAAAACATATGAATGAATGCAGATGGGCTTGTTCCTTCCTGCTTTATATCTATGGACTTGTTCCTCCCCGCTTTGTATCTACTTGTCTGGTAGATTTTTGGTTTCCTCAGCATTTTGAGTTGTATCATGAGGATCTGTTGCCATTGCTTATTAGAATTTTATAGAAAGAACGAGATGTGAATGATTGGTCTTTGTTTAATGACATATCATGACTTAGAGTATGGTCTTTTGACATGTTTAAAGTGATAGATATTTTATTTTAGCCTTATTTGTTATTTAGTTTTTTTTCATGAACATGGAAAATTCTGTCCCATTTAGTATTGTGGCCATTAGGTATAATAAACACAAAAACATGAGTAAGCTAAATTGGAGGTCTTGAGTAGTTGCATGATAATTTGGCGTTATATGGGAATGGAATATTTTTATTTTCCAACTAGTATGTTAGCACATGCAAATGCACGTTTAAATTTCTATCTAAATAGTTCTCGTCATGCATGTTAATTATGTTATAATCATTTAATGTGTATTTATAGTGTTTCTAGTAAAAATGTTGATCAAAATAATAAGAATATTAAAATATATGTATATCTTTTATGCTTCTCGAAAATTGTTATTGTATCCTTCATTTTAATAATAGGAATGAAATTGAGCTTAAAATTCATATATAATAGTTAATTGACTATAGTGGATCTAAATAAAATAAATTTTATTTGATATATTTTCTGAATTTTGTAGTCCTTCGGTTAACTTTATATTGAAGTAAACAAAAACTATTGTGCATTAGAAAATTCATCCAATTTTTATAATTTTATTAGAATAATTATGAAAAGTATTTTTTGTTATTAAAACATGTTTTAAATATATATTATATACATGTTAAAGAAGGCACTTATAAATTATTGCCTAGTTTACGCTATGTTTGCATTTTTATTTTCTTAAATTATATGGTTTAAAAAACGACATGCATGAAATTATAAATTTGAGAAGGAGATGGGGCAATGAAAGTAATGGAACCTTCTAGAGAGAGGAGGATTATTTCTTAAATTTTTCTAGAGAGAGGGGATGAAATTTTAAATTTGAAAAAAAGATGGAGGAATGAAAGTAATGGAACCTTCTACAGAGGGAAGGGAGGGAGGGAGGGAGAGATGGAGCCCACATCAATTAGATGTTGACTAGTGACAAAATTACCCTTATCTTTTACTAAAATAATAACTCTCTATTCTTTGACAAATGGAAGGAATAATTATGCATTACTCCACTTTTGTCTGCCTTCATAAAGATTTTTATAAAGTAGTATAGACCTTGCACTAGAAGGTTGGCTTGTTGGCTTGTTTAGTTTTTTTTTTTGGAGACTGTCATGGATATGTCTTTTTCCTTGTTGTAGGTGATATGCTGCAAATATTCATTGAAAAATCATTTCTATCTAAAGTATGAAAGTTTCATGTACCAAAGATTTGATGTGTCAATAGATATTGACACATATTAACCATATCTATATTAGAAAAATGACAATATTGGTAGATATTGGCTAATAATTACTAATATCTTAGAAGATTTGGAGTTTCGGTCGGGATAGGGGTTAGGATTTGATTTAAGGGAGGAGAGGGTCATCCTCTCTCTTCATGGAGGGGTATTTTTGACATTTTAACCCCAACAATTTAAAATTTAAAGGTGTTAAATGTGAGAGCCAAAAAAAATCCAATGTGGAATAATATAGGGGTAAATTAGAAAACATTTGGGAGGTATATATTCCACCAAGAAAAAAACCGCACGCACATGCACACACACGCTTTTCCATCTAAGCCTTAATTTTCATCATTTGAGATGGGTCTATAACAAGGATATCTTGCCATTGTTAATTACAAAAAATGAATGAAAAGTGAAGCGATTAGTTTTTGTTTTTTGATTTCTTATGGTTCCCTGATTATCTGATATTTTTAATTGGAAAATATTTTATGTTGTGGCTTAGTTATTCAGGTTTTTATGTTATGCAAAGTTTTGTCTCAAAGGATAAGTCAGTAGGTATTAGAATTTAGTAGAAATATAGCTAAATTCGAGGGCCAGGATGATTGTCATAGGTGACTAATTTACAGCTTGGCATTATGTGACTTTGGAGTATGTTCTATTTCTCAATCTTGATCTAAATGGTTGGTTTATTTTGTTGGAGGACTTCCATGATCATTTCTTTTACTTTATGCAGATGACAAGCTGCAAATTTTTTTATCAAGAAATTATTTTGATAAATTGATCTAAAACATGAAAGATTTGGCAATATTAGATGGCTATTTTCCCTTTGAGGATGAAGTAGACATTATACTTTGTTAAAGTTGTCCACTAACTGGAAAATACTCTTTTACTTCACAAAAATTTCAATCACCATTATAGTGTATGTTTTTCCAATAAATTCATCAAATTTTCTGTTTGATTAGAAAGTTGTGATTTTACAGATTATCAATGCATACTTGGTTAATACTTATTTTATGAAATCTTATAAGCTACTTATTACTTAGATTTACTTATTTTGTTAGAGGGTATAGTAGTCTTTTAACATTAATAAGTGAAAACTTCTTGTAACTGCAAAAAATAAGTTGGAAACTCCCAACATATTTAATACTTAAAAGGGGAAAAAAGTAAATAAGTAAAATTTACCAAACATGAATTTTTTTCCTAATAAGTGAAAATACAATTAGAAGTTAAACTTTCTCACTTCGCAGACATGCTCTAAACTAGCTTGTTTGGACATTTTTCAAAATGCACTCTACTCAAATCTAATATGTTCTTCCTCTTCTCATTCTGATTCTAAAGGAAGGTGCAAAATCAAGTCTACAAGAATGGCTGAGTGATGCTGCAATAGCGAACAATCCTTTTCTCCGGCTGATTGCAGGGATAATATACATGCATGAGCAGGACTACAATGAGGCTCTTAAGCATACTAATGCTGGAGCAACAATGGACTTGTGAGTGATATAATTTCGTTCTTTTTCTCACTAAGAAAAAATATATGCACATTTCAATTTCTTGATAGAATAAAGCCTTAGCATTGCAATTTATTATTATTATTTAAGTTATAAACAATGGTGAATCCTCAGCGCCATTTAGTGGAACTTGAAAGAAACACTAGATATCTCTATGCATGTTTGCCTGTATTTTGGGTGTAATGGTGACTTTGTGCTTCCTTCCAGTTTCAAAATTTTTCGAATGGATTTTGTTTATGGTCTAAATATCATTAAAAGAGTTTAATATTCACATCTGGGTAATACAATTATACACATGCTTTGGTTTACTTTTTTATAAAAACATTTTTAAAATTTAAATTATGAGTGTTTGTTGACAGTCACAATTGGAATAAGCAAATCAGATGAAAGGTTTTGGCTTCCTTTAACTAGTATTGTTCTGCTAGCATGAGTAGAATTGCAACCTTAATACTTCTAGTTTATGTGTAACAGGTACAAATATTGGAGATTGGGCCATTCCTTTTCTTTTCATTTTCTTTCTTTTCTTTTCTTTTCTTTTCTTTTTTTTTTTTGTTTTTGTTTTTTGTTTTTGTTTTTTGCATTCTGGACTGGTTCTAAGTTGGAATTTGTAATTCTGCCTGAACTTCTGTTAGTTCCATGTTGAAGCTTTAGGCAACTCAACCTACACAGAAACCATGGATAATGTGTGCATAATGTTGTGGGGTTTTAGTTTTGAAATGTTGTATTTTTTAAAAGAAACAAAGTATTATGTATGCTGTCGTGGACTCAAGGCTATATCTTTATGATCAATTTATGTTCTTGGTTGGACCCTAGTCTCTATCTTGTTAACCTTGTTCCATGGGTTCTAATCCCCTTTAAGGGCCATATGCACGCACAGAGAGTAAAGTAGAGGTGGTATGAGTAGAAGAAACGAAACAGAATGAAAAAAGGGTTCAAAACTTGAAGTTTGCTGTAGAACTCATCACCACCTTTGTCCTATATTCTTTTCTTTCTATGGTCACTGTACTGACCCTCCAACTGGACATTTGATCTTTAAGGTAGCTTTATTATCATTTGGTACGAAGAGACTATTTTATTTGTTGATGTAGAGGGGCATAACCAACCTTTTTTTCACTTATCAGTTCCAGACGCCATTACTGACTACTCCAACCACTTCAAATAGGAGCTGTTGGAGTCTTTCAAAATCTTATCTTATTACCTATTGTTTATGTCTTATCATCTTTTTTTATGTTTTATTATATTAATTTCCCTTTTGGTTTTTCTTGCGTGGTAATATAGTTACAATTTCTAGTTATTTTTCATGTTAATTTTGTAATTCTTGTTGGTGGTCGCTACTTGCTAACATAATTAGAACTGGACTTTACTATGTTTGTTTATTAGGTTTTATTGTAAAGGTCATAACTGACTTTTGTTTTCCTTTGCCTTCATTATATGGTTGCCTTATTTGGATCCACACCTCAGGTGATGTAGGAATTTGTCATGTTGATGTTTCACTCTTGCGTTTTAAATTTCTAGTTTAAGGGATGTCCCATGATTAGTATGCTTTTCAGCAAATAGTATAGATTTCAGTCTATATAAAAGCATGTTGGTGGAGAGAGCAAATATACCTATGACCACTTATTCATGGCAGTAAATAGGAGTTACTACATAGCAAGAAACTTCCATATTTTTCAATGCATCTTGGATGCAGTACTTGCACATGTTCTTTGTTCCTTGATGGCCATAATTTAGATGAAAGAGACATCATTATTGTGTACATAGGAATTCAATTATTAAGTAAATCTGTAACATGATACATGCAATTAATTAATGGAAAGAGTAAGAATATTTACCTATATATTTTAGACTAAAGATGGGGCTCCAAAGTGAAGCCCCAGCCACCTTCACTCACCCCCAAAATTGGTTATACAAATCAAAACCATTTCCCCAACTGCAGAGATATGTGTACAAGTATCAGCTAAGACATTACAGCACCTTCACATATCACCATCAAAAGATGAATATGTGTGAAGTGTTACTCATATGCGTGAAAAGTGTTGATTATCATGTTACAACTGGATTTAGATATGTTGTGAAGCCTAGTGTTCTTTATTCATAAGGTACACAACCACATTAACCTTATAGTGCCTGTAGTGTTTTATATATGATGGTACTAAAGATACATAATAAAGAAGAATGACTTGAGTGAGGACGACCAGAAAGGTAATGAAAATCTAGGAGCCTAAAAGAATTTAAAATTGACTATATGGGATACAACTTTAAGCTAAAGGGTTTAAAGTAATGGATACACAGTACATATTTGAGGTTAAGAAATATCTTGAAGTCGCCATTTTTTCTATTTGGTGTAGTCATCAAGATTGTGACATAAAGGAAGGAAAGTAGGATGACTAAAATTCAAAGTGCTATAGAATACCCTTGAAAATTGAAGGGAGGTTATGTGGCAGGTTTGAAACCCACAATGTGTTATGGGTCAAAATGCAGAACTATTAAGAAACATGTTTTAAAAAAGTTCATAGAGTTTGAGTCGACATATTGTAAGAGATGGGATATAAATGGTTGCATATACGAAGTTAGAGATTTCTCCGATTGAAGGATTTATTATTATTTTTTTGGGGAAGGGGGTGTGGAGAATATGGTTTTTCGTATGTGCAATGGAGACTAGTAAGTGTGCGAATTAGGAGAGGTGATAGGATTATAGTCCATGGAATGGAGCAAATGAGGACCGGAGATAGACCTAAGTGAATTTGCATGGAGCCAGTAAAGGAGTCAAGGACTCAAGTGCATTCTAGTGGTTAGTTTAATTAGGTGATTACCTTAGCATGGCTGAATGGAAGGAAAATATTCATGTTGTTCACTCCAAAATTTGGAGTAATGACTTTGTTGTTTTTATAGTCACTATTATATATCCACATTAACGTCTCTGTGATCACTTGATGTCAGTTTTACCTTTTCCATAGAATTATGGTCAGATGTAACCATAAGGTATGGTTTATTAAGAATTTATACTTTATAAAAAAGCTTTTTTGTTTGGAGTTTGTCCATAACCAAACACTTGATCTTGGTTTGGAAACAGTTAACGGAAATGTAATCAGATATTGGACGTTAGTTTTCTTGATCACGTACTCTCTTCTTCAGGAACATAGTTTGTCACCTGCCAGCCTGACTTGCACTTGCAATAACTCTAAATAACTGATTCAACTGTGGAATTTACAATTTGATTCATTGTTTCTTTATGCAGGCTTGCACTGAATGTTCAGATATACATAAAGATGCACAGGTCAGATTATGCAGAGAAACAACTTAAGATGATGCAACAAATTGATGAAGACCACACATTGACACAACTTGCAAATGCATGGCTAAATCTGGCAGTAGTAAGTTTCTGTCTTTTTCTTTTCAGGGAGATTTATGCTAATTAGTCCTTGATGATATGAATCATAACTTCTGCAATTTCAGGGTGGTTCTAAGATTCAGGAAGCATATCTTATTTTCCAAGATTTTTCTGAGAAGTATCAGATGACTGGGATGATTCTTAATGGGAAAGCAGTCTGCTGTATGCACATGGGGCGTTTTGATGAAGCTGAATCTTTGTTGCTTGAAGCACTGAACAAGGTATGCTGGACATTCAGAAAAAATTAAGGTTTTAGCTTATATTTGGAAAACATATGGCTACAATGTCTTCTGGTAAGTATATACGAACATCTGTTGGCTGAGAATATTTTTTTGATGATCTCTAGGATGCAAAGGATGCGGAAACTCTGGCCAACTTAGTTGTGTGCAGTCTTCATGTAGGCAAACCTCCCGCAAGATACCTTACGTAAGCATCCATACTTTACTGAATTCAAGATATGCCACTTTTTTCCGTTTTTTGTATTTCTTAGTATATATGGCTGACATTTACAGAAGATGGAGAGTGCTAGCCTACTAAATTCTTAATGCAAACCCAAGGCAGCAGTAAAGCCAGTCAACTATCATTGGTGTCCGACCTTGAACTGTGCATAACTTTAAGCTTGCTCCAGTTAGAAAGTCAGATACAATATTACCCAAAACAAAAAACTTAATTAAGGGTACCCAACTCTAGCGCATCCCCTAGGTAGATTTCTGTTATATTTCATGTCCTCAGTTAGGCATGCTCGAGACTGGAACTTGTTTATACGAGACTGTTGCCAGCACAAGATTTAAGTCAAACTTCATTTGCAATGAAAAACTACTAGGCTAGTGGAATAGATCTTTGGGGATCAACAAGTGCAGAAGAAGGTGATTTGTTACACACCAAATACAAAAAGAATGTTGTGAAAATTGCAGGATAGATTGCAGCAATAACACGCAAATGCAAAAATTGTTCTGCATATTGCAGGAGTAATTCTAGCAATGTGTTGGTTGGGAACAACTACCACACTTTCAGTGGAAGATTTAAATACTTCTGGTTTCGTTTTATTCTACCATTGTCTTCTCCTTGACTTATTTTTTGTCTTTTAACTCCGTAAACAATCTTCTTCATCCATCTTAGAGATCAGCAGTGACGTGAAGACAGTTTTGTGTTTAAACCAAGACAATCTTCATTTTCCATGTTTGAGAGATCAGCAGCTAGGTGAAGGCAGTATTGCAAATGACTCATTTTGAATAAATTCATAATAAAAATTAAAAGAAAATTTTCGTTTGGCATCTGTGTTTCTACCTTTCCGAGCATTAAGTTTCAATTTCAATACATACCTATGGAGAAATATAGTTTTGCATTTTCCAAGTATTAGCGTGATTATCTGTAAACATCCACCTAGTTGATGTTGTAATTTCTTGAACTTATCTTATAAATATTCCTTTATGTGGACCTTTCTGTAAATACACTAAATTTTATATAAAATCTGATGTGCACTTTTGTATGTAATATGCCTTCTTGTAAAGATAAAAGAATTGCAGTTTATATGGTCATACACAGAGTGCAATCGTCATTTATGAAATCAAGCAGGTTGCAGACGCCTTCTAGGTGATCACAGTTCTAGTCAAGTTAACACACTTCAACAAATTAGCAGCCAGAAGAAATGAAGAACTTGTAGGCATGAAGTGCGCAAAGCCACATTGTTTTGGATTATCCCTAGGTGATCATGGTTCTAGTCAAGTCGACAGACTCTTAACAAATTAGCAGCCTGAAGAAATGAAGAACTTGTGGGCATGAAGTGCACGATGCCACATTGTTTTGGATTATGTCTATGGTTAACTGTGAATAGATTACACCATTAACACTGCTTAAAATTACTGCAAGCGCTAGTCAGAAAAGAAAAGTCTTAAAAGAGAAAAAGCACTGATGCCTAAAATTAGAAGGAAAAAAAAAACATGTTTAGGCTTATTTTCAGTTGAAAGTTGTAAGCTTTTTTTGTTTTTTTCCTCTTCTCATGGTCTTTAATCTTTAGGATTCAAACTTCTTGAATACATTTAAGTTCACAAGCCATGCTCCTTCGCATGTTGGTCGTTGAAACATTATTCATTTCCTATCTTTTGAAGCATTAACCAATCTAGTTGCAGCCATTTTCTTTCTTTCTGCTCATTTTTCTGATTTCTCCTGTACCTTTTCAGCCAACTGAAGCTGTTACATCCTGATCACTTGCTTGTGAAACGCGCATCTGCTGCTGAAGAAAACTTTGACAGAGCTCTTCAGTCTGTTGCTTGAGGTTCCATATACTTTCCGATCTGTTATTTTGTTGTTCCATTTTCTGATGAAATCTATGTTTTTGGTTGAGCAAAAGTAGGCTTGTTTGGATTTTACAGGTTGAAGTTTATGGATATTTTCCCAGCTAAAGCTTACGAAGACCGTCTCTAATCCTGTATTTTAGGAAAACAGTTTCACTTTGTTATACTTTGCTTCTATAAACTTGCGTCTGATTCTTTATTAAGATCTTATAGCTTCTGTGGTGGCTGCAAGAAATTTATGCCTTTCATTTGATTTCAAAAAATTTTCTAATTTTAGGTCACTAACTTGGACCAGGATCTTGCGAGAAGAAGAAAATAAAAAAAAGATAAAGATAAAATATGACTAGTTGTATGTACTGACTTCTTCCGTTCAATGCTGGGAAGGCTATTTATTATTTAGGGTTTATTGCGCAAAACCCCCTGAACTTTGTGAGAAGTTGCACTTTCTTTGAACTTTATTTTTCTCACATAATGCTTTTGAATTATGGGGTTGTCTTACAAAATCTGGCTGAACTTTAGATTACTTCACCTAACTCTCTTTGCTTATTATTAAAAAAAAACACTCTCTTTGCTTGTAATTTGTAAATAACTAAAATTTTTTTGAAAGAAAAAAATTTGAACTTTAGGAATATAAGTATGTCGCTTGTAAAAATTTTTCACTTAAAGATATTTTGTTTATTTGCAAATTATAGACAGGGAGGTTGGTGAGATAAGCTAAAGTTTATGGGGGTTATGTGCAACACTCCTAAAAGTTCTGAGGTGGGTTTTTGAAATTAACCCTATTATTTAACTAGTGCTAAAGCACGATGTGACTGCTTCTCTGGTTGTTGAGTACTCGGGAAAACTTTGTTGTTGCGCGATTTTTCCTAATTAACGTAATTTTGAGACCCTACGGAACATCTGTTATGAAACCAAAATTGGTTGTAATCAAGTTAAGGGTCAAACATGGATATTAAATCTACTTTAGCGCACTAAAAGAGGGTTACAAAGGGACAAAAACAAAATAGCACTTAAATACCTTATAGTTTCACTCATTTTGTACTTACATACCCTTAGTCGTTTTTTCTAGCATTTATATAACCTAAATTGTTTAAAATTGGCATGTTAATGCTCTCTATTATGCAAATGTAAAATTTTCACTCTAAATTTTTTAGATGACATTCTCATGTTAATTTAGATTTTCACTAAAATTTTTAGATCACATTCTCATGTTAATTTAGAGTTTTTTAACCATTAATATTTTTAATTTACCGTTGACCCTACTCAAATTCTAGTTTAAACATATCCCAGTTCTATTTTTAAAATATAATTTGGATATGTTTAACAGTATATTCACAACTATAACTAGTTGGAAAGTTATAAAATTAACATATGAATATTATACTAGAATAACCGGGTGAATATTTTAAATTATAATAAAGGGTTTCAAGGTATTTAGATGGCATAATCTGTGCCACAAAAAAGAAGAAGCTTTATCGTGTCCCTTTTTGGCTCTCTTTACCTAAACTGCCAATGCAGTGCTTCATCCCTAAATACTCAGAGGCCCTCGCTAACAAGCCTGGCTAGAATGTGTGCACCAGAGATTTTCATCGGCTCCTCATCTGCTGCTCCCAAGACCCCTGCTAAGGATCCCTCTAATGATAAGGGCAATCGCTCTGCCTTTGTGAACAATAAGAAAGATAAAAAGAATAAGAAAGTCAATCTTGTTATTTCTGACCCTCCTGCTGTGGTTCCCATTGTAGGACAATTAAACCTTGAAGCTAGTGACATGTTCTGGGAGATTGCTAATCATAATGTTGAAGTGGTGGAAAAGGCCCGTGAGATAGATGAGCTTTCTAAAAACGTCTCGTTTTCAGATGCTGGAACGCTTTCTAAGGGTGATGGTCCTGCTTTGTGCACAAGCGATTCTTTCTTCAACTTATCGACATCCGATGATGAAGATGATTCCATTGTGGATTCAACTACTCTATGACAATTCCTCTCTGATCAAGAGGGTGTCTCATATAAGATTCATAGATTTGCAGATGATTCTAGAGCCCTCTCCCCCAAGGAAATGAGAAAAGCAAGGAGACCAGCAAAGAAAGATGCAAATTTGGCCAAGAAAAATTCAAGGCATCCCTCTGTCCCTCTGAGTGTTACTCTAAGGGAATGTAAAGGTCCACCCTCTCCTTGATTTATGTTGGATAAACTTGTAAATATGCTATTTTGGAACTTTAAGGGTATACTTTTGCTTACTGTAAAAAGCTAATTAAAGTTCATAGGCGTTTTTGTGTATATTTATAGAGCCTATTATTTCTGACAAGCATACACGAAGTTTTGCTTTCTTTTGTGGTACTCAAAATTAGATTTCTAATCAAGAGATTGGTGGAAAGATTTGGATTCTTTGGAAGGAGGATATCTCTGTACAGATGCACTCAATGGCTATTCAACATATTACTATCAAAATCCTTGCCTTGGGTCTGCAGTTCACCCTATCTGCTATCTACACCAAGCATACTCCTTAAAATAGAAGACCCCTTTGAGACGCTCTCAGAAATATCCACTCATCTATGCAAGGTCCCTGGATATGGGACGGTGATTTCAATGCTATTCGCTCCTTAGATCAACGTGTGGGTCGGCATCCTCCCCCTCGTCTATCCATGGAAGAATTCAATGATTGCATTAATGATTGTTGCATGGCTCCTGTCTTTACTAATGGTGGTAAATTAACTTGGTGCAACAATGGCCACGGGCTTGATAGGACGTGGCAAGTTCTTGATCACATTTTACAATCTCTTGATGTTATCCTGATTGGTAGACTCTCTGCTACTCTTATGCATAGGGATTTATCAGATCATTGTCCCATTCTTGTTCAATGGGATCATTTGGCTTATAAAGGTCCTTCCCTATGGAGATTCCAAAGAATGTGGTGCTATCCTGATGATTTTAAAACCATGATTGTGTCTCAATGGGCTCAAACTTTCTGTGCATCTCCTCTCAGAAACCTCCATAGCAAATTGAAGGCTTGTCGTGAGGCTTTGAAGAATTGGAACAAACATCAGTTTGGTAACTTATTTGCTAATTTGTCTATGCTTGAACAAGAAATGAAGTCGCTTGACTCTGAGTTGCATACTTCTTGGTCTGATGAATCTATGGCTAAATATCTTCAAGGTCAATCTAAGTGAAGAGAAGCTTGCTTAGAGGAGGAAATTTTCTAAAAACAAAAGTCCAGGGTTAAATGGCTAAATGAGGGGGAGGCTAACACCAAGGTTTTTCATGGGCTTGTGAAAAGTAAACAGCACAATGCATCTATCAATGATTTACTTGATGACAATGGGGATAACATTATTGGTGCTGAGCAGATACATGATGCTACTATTGAGCTCTACAAATCTCTCTTTTGCTCTGAAGCCCACTCTATTGATGAGGACCTTTTTCAGCTTATTCCCTCCTTAATTTCTGATGAGATGAATGCTATGTTCATTTCTCCTTTCTCTATGGAAGAACTCAAGGAAGCCACTTTCTCTATCCCCCTTGACAGTGCCCCTGGTATGGATGGCTTTCCTACTAGCTTTTTCATTTACATGTGGGTTACTACTAGAGATTCTCTCCTCCTTGTTGCTAACGAATTTTTGCAGACTAAGCATCTTCCTCGGTATTTCACTCACACTTGCATTGTTATGATCCCAAAGAAGAACCCCCCTGTTTCTCTCAATGATTTCATTAGCTTATGCACGACATTCTATAATATCTTGGCTAAGCTCATTTGTGCTAGAATGGCTCCCATTCTACCTAATATAGTTTCACCTAATCAAGGGGCTTTCATCAGAGGAAGGTACATCACTGATAATATATCCCTTGCTCAAGAGATTTGTAGGGAGATTGACAAGAGGAAGGTTAAACCTAATGTTATTCTCAATTTAGACATGCAGAAGGCCTATGACAGATTGGAATGAGACTTCCTTTTTGTTGTCCTAAAAAAATTTGGTTTCTCTGAAGATTGGATTGCTATCATTAAAGCTTGCATATGCTTTAGTAACTTCTCTGTGGCATTTCAAGGAGTCTATAAAGGATTTTTTTTCTTCTTCTAGAGGACAAAGGCAGGGTGACCCCCTGTCCCTTAGCCTATTCATTATGGCCGAGGATGTCCTCTCTAGAGCACTAAATTTTCTCATCCCCCAGGATGCTTGGTTTTCTACTTCTATTGGAAAATGCCCGTCCCACTTGCTCTTGCTGATGATATCATAATATTTGCTAATGCTGCTAGGAAATTCGTTATCCAATTCATGAAGATACTCAAATGGTATGAATATAACTCTGGTTAGAAGCTCAATCTAACCAAAAGCCGGTTTCTCCTTCCTGCAAATGTGCCTCTTGCCAGAGTGAGGGTCATGAGGAATGCTACTAATTTCTCAAGAGGGAACTTTCCTATTACCTACTTGGGTGTCCCTATTGGACCTGGCCATAGAAAAGCTTCATATTATCAGCCACTAATTGATAGAATTAGCAAATAAATTCAAGGGTGGCATGCCAAACTTCTTTCTCAAGGGTGTAGACTTGTTTTGATCAGACATGTGCTTTCTAGCATGCCTATTCACCTTATTGCTGCTACGACTATTCCTTCTCAAGTGATTAAGAAGATTGAATCTTTACTTTATAACTTTTTTGGGATCTTATGACTATGGCAAAAGATTGCACTGGTTAAAGTGGTCTAAGCTTTGCAGGCCTGTTGATGAGGGTGGGCTTGGGGTTAGGCGGCTGCATGATGTGAAAAAAGCATTTCTTCTCAAACAATGTTGACTCCTTTGTAACTCTAACTCCATTTGGGCTAAATTTATGCGGGCTAAGTACAAGATTAGCAAAACCCCTCTTGGAATGGTCCTCTTCTTTGCTCTAGAGAATGGAAGGATATTTTGGGGGTCAAGGCTAAATTTAATGACCTTTGTGCTTGGCATGTTGGTAAAGGAGACATATCTTTTTGGTTTGATAACTGGAACCTTGATTTTAATCTTGCCTTCCTTGCTCCAATTGGGGAAAGCAATGTTAAACTTAAGGATTTCCATCAAAATGGTGTTTGGAATTTCAATGAGCTGCTCCCAGTCATTGGTCCTGAACTTGTGGATTTCTTGCATGAGACTGCCCCTCCCCTCACTGGGAATGATGATAGACTGTGCTGGACCCCCGAAAAAGATGATTTTTTCTCCACCAAGTCTGCTTGGAATGCTGTAAGAGACATTTATGCCTTTGAGCCTATTCTTGATGGTACCTGGAATTCTATCATGCATGTGCAATCTAAATTATTATGTTGGAAACTTCTCAAAAGAATCCTCCCTATTGATGGTGCTGTCAAACTGAAAGGTATCTCTATTGCTTTAAAATGTGTTTGTTGCTCTTATGCTAATGAGGAATCTCTTGAACATTTATTTTCTAGGGGTGAATTTGCTCAATCCCTATGGTCATATTTTGGTATATTATTTGTTGTGCCATGCTATCCTCTTCAACCTATTACTGCCAGGCTTGCTTGGTGGTTTGAGAGATGCAAGGGGGATTCTCATTTTGCTATCATGGGTCGTCTTGCTGCAATTGCTATTTGTAAGCAAATCTGGAACTTTAGGAACAATACCATCCATGGGGGCATGAAGAAGGGTCATCTTATGGCTCGTTTGGTTGTGATTGATAATCTTCAGCTTCTTGACTCCAAAGTCAAGCCTAGGAGAAGATCCCCCCTTTTTGGGCTGGATTCTCTGAGTTCTATTGGCATAACCCCTAGAAACCCCTCACCCAAACGTCCTATTCCTTGTTCTTGGCAAGCTCCTTTATATGATAGGTATGCTCTGAATGTTGATGGATCTTGTATTGATTGCAACTTGGCCGTAGGTGGTATTATTCGTGATCATCTTGGGTGTTTGGTGGGCACTTTTGCGGGTCCTGCTGGTCATGAAACTCCTTTAATGGCTGAGGTGAAAGCTTTTGGTTATGATACTAATTTCTTAGTTGATTTAGCCATCTCTCAAGCACATACATGGTCAAACTCCAAAGCCCTCGTCCAATCTGTTGGCAAGACTTGTCCCTATTGGCAGCTAGCCTCTACCTGAGACTCTATCACGCATAATATCCAAGTTCTTCATATGCATGTCTCTCATTGCTTTCGTGAGAGCCAACAAGTTGCTGATCTCCTTTCCAAACATGCGCACTCTTTGCACCGCATGCACTACTACTTTGAACTTGAGGAGCTCCCAATTCATATTAGACACATGGTTTCCCTTGATGCTATTGGATCAGTGTTTTACAGATTTCCCTAATAATTTTTAGTTTTTTTTATTTTTAAAGGAGGCCTACTTGTCTAAGTTCTCATAGTTTATCTTTTGTGTGCTGTGTACAATTTGAGTTCTGCACTCAATCATTCTGTTGGCACTCTTGGTTATGTATGAGTCATACACTCTAAGAAGGGTATCTTGTTGTACTCAGTTTCTAGTTACATATATGTTATGATGGTTTCTAGATAAAAAAATGTGCCAATTTTAAAGAACTAATGACATACAAATGCTACGAAAGATAATTGAGAGTATATAAGTACAAAATGAGTAAAACTATAAGGTATTTAAGTGCTACTTATTTTGAGCATATTGTGTTGAATTTTTTGCGAGACAAAATAAAGGAGGAGGATGTGAGGCCCAGTGGGGTATATTAAAAGGAGTAAAGAAAGAGTGCTACTAGGAGGACCAAAAAATGGGACAGTTCTGAAGGACAACAGAGGTGAAAAATACAACTGGAAAGTATTAACGAGTTGGAAACCGAGGGATGGAAGATTTTAACGATGAAATAAGGGTACTTTGGTAAGCAAATTTGCGATCCCTTCGGACAACAAAAAGAAAAGCACAGCAACCCAAAATTTCCACAAATCCATAACCTTCCTGCAACCCCTCGCTTATGCCTCAGTGTTTGAAGCTGCCGTCAACGCCGATACAACCGATAAACGCCAGCAATTCCTCGTACTCATGCCGCCAGCAGCAACGACACTCATGTCTATCATCCTATGCTTGCAACTTCACTTAAGTTGCCATCAATGTCGTGCTCTCCGTCACCGGCACTGACATCGGCCTGTGCTCCAGTTGACGCCGTCCCGACTCATAAACCATCTCCCACGATTAACTCATTTATATTATGATGGCTCCGCCTCCCGCGAAGCAATTCTTTTGTATCAAAATTTTATTTTATTTATCAGTTTGTATAAAATTATTTTATTTTATTTTTTGTTTAGATCCATATGATTTGATGCATATTGTGTTAAGAAGGTTGTTCGAAAATTTGGTTGTCGTTAAATTTTGTTTTCATAAAAGATGTTGTTAAATTTAGTTGTCAGATTAGACGCGAGAGCGAGTCTGTGATAGCGAGAGCACGAGAAAGACGGTGGCCAGTGCAGAAAAGAAGCTCGAGAGATTGAGTTGCAGCTGAGGGAAAGAAATTATGGGTTAGAAGAGAAAATACTAATGAAGAAGATGAAGAGTCGGACTGCTGTAGAAGATGACCAAGTTTTTACCAAAACTAACCTTATTTAACTTCTTAGGATGCCTGATTGGAATATGCCAAGTCACCCGTCCCATGTAAGGGTCATTTATGGAGAAATAAGAGTCACTCTCAATAGAAGGTGCATATATCCACGCTTTTTTTAAGACGTATACAAAAGTGTCATTTTATTTGTAAATGGTTAAATAATAGTGACACACGTACAAAGTGTGGCAAATCACGACACATTTTTGTATTACTAGATATAAAAAAATAAAATTAAAAAATGTTAATAGTCACACATTGCTGAGGTTCTACTAACGAGCTTAAACAATAAGCCTTAAAATTTAAGTATATTGATGGTTAAACATTTGTGATAGTATATAAACCAAACAACTCTGTACTTAAGCGTGCTTGGACGAGAGTAATCTTAAGATAAGCGACCGCCATTCTCAGTAGACAAGATAACTTGCGTACCATTCTTGAGCCTGTTTTCAAATTAAGAGATATTTTAGTTGTATGATCAAGGTAATTCCTTCATTTAAATTGAAACTGTACACATTACTTCTATTAACTATTAACAGCTTTTCTCATTCTCTTTTCTCGATTAGTACTAATTAATTCAAAAGCAGAATTGTACTGATCAACTAGTGATCAAAAGTTGTAATTGAAACTAAAATCCAAGAAAAAAAAAGGAGCTACGAAACCAAAAAACCCAATTACTAAACATAGAAATAGGGTTTTGTGGAGAGGGGAGAGATTACTTAGAGAGGAGGAGTTGGCAGTGTGCTAAACATAGGAATATGATTTTGAGGAGACGGGATAGATTAGTTACAGAGAAGGAGGTGGCATCGTGAGAGGAGAGAGAGTACTTATAGAGAAAGAGGTGGCAGCGTGAGTAGGAGGTGGCGGCGGTTAGGTGAAGTGCAGTAAGAGTTGAGGCGCTGGAGCTTCTACGTTTTCTTGGGCGATCAATTTAGTAGAGATTTTGAGAGAATATCGTTAAGATTTTCATTTGGAGTTTGCAGAAAGGTACCGAAAGAGTGGCTTAAGACAGACGTAAAAAACCCCGATTATTAATCCTAGACGCGTGTGTCGTTGGCCTCAATATTCATGAATTTGTTGGGGCTTGGTATCAGAACCCCAAAGTGTTTTCTCATTTTATCTTTTGTAGATATCCATCATATTATTTTCATTTCTAGTACACTTAATTTTTGGAAAGTAATTTCTTGTACTCACAAATTTTTAGGTCTAATTTGGTAGAATTGCTCCTGTTGTTTTTTAATGCAGAAATTTATGGGGGGAAAATTTCCTCAAGGATTGGGGTTGGGGGGTGACTTAGTTAACCATTCACGAGAGGTTAAAAATAATTGTATTCTGTTTGGATTTGATAGTCAACATGAAGGGTTAAATTTTTTTTATGTTTAACAAAGAAAAAAGGGTTAAATAATTTAATTCCCATAAATATCCTAAGGTATATATTTTTTAAAGTTTGATTTCTTATTTTTAGAAGGAGTAACTCTTAACTCTCCTATTTAGGCGGATTTGTGAACCCCTCTTGTTGATGTATATGATCGAACAGTCACTAACCTCGGTGCGAGTTTAGTTTTTAAGAGAGCGGGGCTCGCTTTCTTTCCTAATGCTTGGTGACGTTGCTCCAGTCAGGGGGTTCACCTACGCAGGAGTACCTGTGGAAGTGTTAGAGTTGGGATCTCCGGTGGTCCCTCCGACGATCAAGTTAGTAATGAGAAGAAGATAATGTGCAGCGGAAAATAGCTAAGAATGAATTACCCCCCTTGTTCAATA